>BPTQ01000009.1:284212405-284491183 GCA_019973895.1 Chrysanthemum seticuspe
TGATGTGTTCACATCGGAGTGAACGCTAGAGCCTTACGTAGTGTTTTGTTCAAGATCTTAGATTATATGATAGCCAAGTGTGAGATTCGTAATTTCTACTTACGAAATTAAGGATGATTAGATTCCCGCTAGGAGTGTAAAACCCACCTTAAACCCACCATTTCCCAAAAACACGATCAGTATTCATCTTTAATGCTTAGAGTGTGAACCGGTAGTATATTAGATTCTAGAACTTGTTTTGTGATGCATTCCGAGATCGCAAGTGAGGCTACACTTGTGTAGTTAGGAATAACTAAATGATAAGAGGCATTAGGATAACCCTTGTTTGATACCTGTAATATAATTACTACTTCCACATCGGTTGAGTAATTCCCCCACACCCTTTGCGTTGTACTTTTTCGGTTTTTTCCGAAATATCAATGAAGAGCATTGTTTACACCCCACCCCCAAATATACACCCAAATCGCCTTAGCCTACCCCTTATGCACTCACTTTTAGTGCAAATGTTTGTTATCACCCTAAACCCTTAGTTCAATTATCTAGTTGCTTGCATAAGTTGCTAAGTCAAGTCATATCCTTTGTATACAGTTTTGGGATGATTGGGATTCATGGGAAAAGTTAAAGTTTATGAAATGACGGGAAGGGAACGTTAAATTCAAATTCCCTTTGTTTGCATAATAATGTACCCCAAGTGTTTTGATCTTTTCAAATCGGGTCAAATTAGTATTAGAGTAATAAAAAAAAAACTCAAGTGTAGGGATGTGCCTTTAAATCCCTAGTATTTTGATGTTATCGTAGAGGATGGTAGAGTAAAAGTGTATGAAAAAAAAAAAAAAAAAAAAAAAAAAAAAAAAAAAAAACATACGGGCTACCATCCTACATCTATCTTTTAAATTTATGTTTGTTTATTTCAGTTATCTAGAGTTTAGAGTGTCGAGTCTTGGCTTAGCAACGCCATTCTTCATATGTAGTTAAGATAAAGATTTTTGACTTACCACCACTAAATAGCCTATCCCACCAAAACCTTATTTCCCTGCCGTAAGCCTAACATTACAACCCTTTAAAAGACCTCTTTGATAGTCTTTCCTAGGTGCTTACACCAAAGCGATGGAGGTTTGATCTATTCTCAAGCCTATGGTAATCTTTGTACTAGGACCGGTTAATGAGTGTTTATCTTCCATTTCCTATTTTGTTATATTTCATATATACACCCGAGAGAGATGTGAGTATCCAAACACCCCATGTGAGGTGCTAGTATGTAATTTCCGTGCTTGTTTTGACTTTTGCGGGGCTTATATGTGTTGTGGACCGTTTTGAATTAATGCTTCATGACCCCTAACTTATAAATTAATTGGCTAAAAGCACATTTTCTTGAGGACAAGCAAATAACAAGTGTAGGGATATTTGATAAGGTTTTAAAAGGTACCATTTTGAGGGGTCGTTTAAGTCCTTATTTGATCACTTTTATATCCGTTATTGCTTAATATCGTTCCTTTTCACTTTTTAGGTCTCGTGAAGGCAAAATACTGGAATGGCACTTATTTGGACGAAAAGGCGCGAATACATGAAGAAAATGGCCAAAGTCAAAATCGAGACACTCACAGTTGCTGAAAGTAGAAGGCGACGGCGTCAGGTGCTACATTGTGACGCCGTCCCAAAATTATTGTGACGGGCCAGAACCCAAAACTCGTATTTTCAAGAGACGGCGTCTAGTTGTGAAAGAGTAGGCCGTCGCTACTCAGACGGCCTAGATGCAATCCAGACGACGTCAGAAGCTGAAGAGGATGGCGTCACGGACATAAGGTGACGCCGTCGCAAGGTTAACGTGGCCAAGACGAAACCCTAATGGCGGCGACACGACGGCGTCACTAAACATAAGGTGACGCCGTCGCAATTGTAATCTTATATATAGAATCCGAATTTTTCAGTCTTTAAGTGGAGAGTCTTTGGAGTAAAAACCTAAAACCGAACCTAAGGTGTCTTGTACAGTATTTTAGGGTTTTAAACCCTATCTTACATCAAGATAAGTCTTTACTTCATTAATTCAATTATGTCTTTGATTATTTGTGTGTATGCTTGCATGTTCTCCATGTCCGGCTAATTTATTTGTGTGTTTGCTTAGGAAGTATGAAACTTAATTATTGAATATTGATTGGTTGTTTCTTATTTTAGTTGATTAATGATCTAGTAATGCGATAGGTCATTCGTTGTGTACTTAATGCTTGATTCATCTTTGTGAACCTTAGAATATAATTACCTGAGTAGTTGTGAGGAAACCCTAATCAGCAACCACATCACAACCCATCATCAAGGAGATAACGTTACCTTGATCCACGAATCGGATTATGGATTATTTCCCATCCGCTACAACACATCCACACCAAGTGGAACCACACTTTCTTAATCCATGAATCGGATCATGGAATATTTCCCATCCGCAGCAACACATCCAAACACTATTGCGATGTGTGCAGCAAGCCCCAGTTTCCTTGAAGGAAAAGAAGCTCGTTCAAAATATTGTGGGATCCGTCACTTGGATTAGCAACATCACATCATTAATCCCATTCGGTGCCCATAACTATAGCAAGAGATCCTCTTATCCTTACGATCATTCCTCAATGATGCGATTCCAATTCCAACTCCTTCTAATAAAAACATAAAAATATAAAATACTTTTACCTTTCCATGCTTAGAGCCCATAACCTAAACCCCCAAACCATAAAGATGGTTAATGAGATGATAATAGATTAATAGATTTGATTCCAACACATACACTACAACTTTAGACTCACACCACTAGGAATAAGATTGACACTCACCATCAATAGGAGATCATTAAGGAGTAATACAAGCTAAGTAAACACATCTTTAAACTATCAGACGAGGCACCATTAATTAGACTAGACTTCCCACAACCTAGTTTAGATTAATTAGATAATAGTAAGAGTAATGGTAGAATACCAAACCCCAAATCCAATCCCGAGATTCGTACCTTTCCATTTTCATAAAATATAAAAATACAAAAATAATCTTCCTCAACCTTAACCTTAGCGTAGTAACTCCTTACTAGCATTCCTATTCTCCTAGAGAACGATATCAATACCCGTGGCTTACCCTAATTACTACACTACAACGATTAGGTTCACTGCCTAGGGTGTTATAAAACTTGCTCGAAGAAAAGGAAGTTCCTTTGACCCCGAACGACGTGTGTAGCGTTATCACAAACCTACACAACGACGCCTACCCTTTATAAGGTACTAGGCTAAGTACCTAATTCTTTCACACCAAGGTGAACCACACCTACACAACATCGCCTACCCTTTATTAGGTATTAGGCTAAGCACCTAGTTCCATTGCAATAGAGGAACTACTACCCAACACTACACCAACGACTAATCCCAAAGGAGATCCACTCCTTTTTACAACATCATCAAGGATATCAATATTCTTGGATCTAGTACTAATCTATCTTGTACATTGAAACACACCATATCGAATGTACATCTAAGGCACCTTTCACTAATGCCTTTAACTAGATCTTCAAGATACACTTCACTAATGTCTTGTGTCTTGACTTCTAAGCACCCTTCAATAATGCTTTTAGTCTTGACTTCTAAGCACCTACCACAAGTGCTAATGATATGGACGATAGATACCCTTCACTAATATCTTCGTCTTGACACTTGAGACACCTTTCACAAATGTCTTCAAAACTTCTTAGGAAAAGAAAAACAATCATCAACAAGAAGACTGCAGTAGTTTTGATGATGAGGAAGCATGACAACTCATGGACTTGAGCTTGCTCGACTTCAAAGGTGGTGATCTCGCCTTTAAGAGGAACCTAGAAGATCAAACAAAAACAAAACTACAAACATAGATCTCTTGGATCAGAGGTTAGAGAGTTTTCTACTCTAGGGGAAAGTATGTTAGAAAGGGGTGAGCAACAATGAAGAAATGGCTCACTATTTATAGAAGAAAAAATCTACTGTTCCCCGGATCCCACGGATCCCTCCCACAAGGGATCCGTCTAGCATAAAGCTAGGGATCCGTGAGACGCTCCTCTTTACCCATGGGTATTTTGGTTATGGGTCATGGGTTGATCCATGGGTCTTTAGCTAGATACAATGTATCTCTTGAGTGCAATGCACCTAGTCACATGGGTATGGGTCAAAACCATGGGGTATGGATATTATTCATGTATGATATAAGCATGATGTCATGCAATGGGTTATGGGTCAAGCTCCATGGTTCATGGGCTTTGGGTTGTACCCAACTACATTCAATGTATTTGCCCAATGGGTTATGATACTTAAGTTTCTACCCATTTATATTACCCAATATACTACATACTAGTTATGTGTATATTTTACCCAAATATGTAAACACTAGTTGTTGTACATATGTAATATTAAATCATAAAATCACTTAATACTTGTTTTAGTGTTTTATGTGAAAATGTGAATATGTTAGAAACTATTAGTTCAAACCATTTACGTATTTTATTTGTTTCGTTAAAATGATTTTACGTTTGTTATCGACAAAACATTAGAAGATCGTAAAATATAAATAAACGTTTTTACGGCTTATTTGTATTAACAATCTTCCCCTTTTTGTTGATGACAAAACATAAAATTATTTTAAGGAAAAGCTAAAATTCGTAAAAGTTTGAATTTCTAGTTTTTACTTTCTTCTCCCCCTTTTTGTCGAAACAAAAAGAGCTTCGAAAGGAAACTAACACATTGTTTTAGGAAAAACATGTGAAGGAAATAAAGGGAAACAGAGAGCAAGTAACGGGAAAGGATCTCGTCTTAACTCCCCCTTGACGAGTCCATCCCTATGTAAGGGCATCAAGAAAGTAATACTAAGTTAGTTTGTTTGCAACTAAGTTTGCAAAAGATTTCGTCTATGTGACGAATGTGCTCCCCCTTGATGATTGCAATTTTGCAAAGGGGTGTCAAGAAATGTAATCCTAATATTGCAAGTAATTTGCAATGTATCGCTTTGACACAAAGCTCCCCCTAGCTTTAGGGTGTCAAAGTCTTCAAGTGTAAATTGAATAACTACAAAACAAAGGTTAGAAAACAAGTATGATTTACAATTTCCTGCAAATGTGGTCCAAGTTAGTAGAAAAATAGTTTATTGTATCACGGATCCCACGGTTCCCTCCTAGTAGGGATACGTCTAGGCAAATTAAAGGGATCCGTCTGGCTGATGAATAAATTCAGCAAATGGTGGTATAACAAATAATGTTATCACAAAAGTGAGATATGTATTATACAACATAATCATATACTCAGAAATATAGCAAGTAGCATGTAATTTCATTTAATAAAACTAGAGTTATGATATACATGACTCTAAAAACTAAGAAAATAAATGATACATGACTAGGAATTTCTAGACCAACTAACGCTTGATACTAGGACACCACTAAACTCTTCTAGCTCAAGTTTGTTTAGGTTTAATCTCGTAAACGTTCGAGGAGGTGATAGAAAATGAAACGTTGGTCTTCTCATACTTCATGTATCAAACTTTCAACATGTTGACAACGATAACAATCTTTGTCATGGCTAGATAGTGGTGGTGGAAGAAATGAAATGGCTTGATGCGAAGGATCAAGTGAAGTGGCTTGTGGAGCCTCAAACGACGGAGGGATTGGTGGAGGCGCATTTGAGAATGGCTCGACCAAGAATGATGGTGGTGGTAGAGAAGTGTCAACTTCCATATGGTCGGGTGGTTGACTTTGATGATTTCTCATAATCCAAATTGGATTATATAATGGAAACGGTGAAAAGGAAGCCGGAGCTAATGTTGACTCAACACCTTGATTTTGTATCATTATTCCTCCTAATGAGGAGAATGTTGTCGGCGGAGGAGGATGAGACGGCCTAGGAGGCAAATCCTCTAAATTGTAGAGGTGTGGTGATGATAGTGGAGATGTAAAAGATATAGCTCTAGGAACCAATGGTGATGGTTTAGTGGAGATTATATTGTTTGTCCTAGGAGGTATGGTGGTGTTTGGCATAGGTAGTTTTGTGGGTACTATCCTTTTAGGAATTGGTTTGATTGGTTGAGAAGAGATCCTTGCATTTGTTGGCTTGACCGGAGATGATTCGGTTGAAGAAATTTCGTGTACAACACGAGCAATTTTCTTGGGTGGTTCTTTGGTGGATAAGTTACTACTTGGAGTTTTCCTCATGATGAGATGATTTCAAGAAGTTTGTAAGGGTTTCTTAAGTGCTGAAAATTAGGATGAAGGTGATGACTATGCAAGTCCTAACAATGTGGTTTATAAAGCAAGAGATTTGGCAAGTGCATTTAAGCCTTAAACCACTAAAATTCATTGGAATGTGATGATTAACATGCACAAGAGTCAACTTTAGAGTTTGTACTGATCTAGGAACTCATTTAAGATGAGATGGAGTGTTTGAGTTAGAAAAGATGAGCTTGAAATGATTGTTTTGAGATTTGACATAATCTGTCATCCGGATCCCACGGTTCCCTCCTCAGAGGGATCCGTCTAGGCTAATCCTAGGGATCTGGCTCTTAGCAGCTATGAAGGAGTAGAAATGATGTTTCTAAAGTCTAAGATCTATAACATCTTGAGTGTTTCAGTCCTCCTAAGTGTCTTAAATAAAGGGGTGCTTAAGTACTTGAAGGTAATGAGTGATGTAGCTTAATGATTGCCTTTTATGGAAGGAATTGGAACTTTCATGAGTACCAATGAATGAAAAAGGATGACACTAAATATGAGAGTGTCAATTGAAGCTAAATGATCCTAGAGATCAGATAGTGACTTAGATTAATCCTTTGGAGAATATCCTAAAGGCTTAAGATGGAAAGATTAGAATTTGATCAATTTCGACCAATTTTGACGTAAGGATGATTATGATCAATTTTGCTATAAGAGGTTTCCAACGTTTAGATATGAGGGATCATGTGAAAAATGATGTGTGAGCTTGAGAGCGGAAGAGTAATGGCTTAAAGTGAAACGATAGATCTACAAGCGTCTTTGAGTGTGATCTAGGTGAGTTATGCGTGAGTGGGAAGGATCTACTTAACTTGATAAGGACTTAATTTGCCTTAAGACACTATGTCTAGCTTAGTGTGAGGTGTTCTAAGGATATGTTTGAAATACAATGCTTGCAATTGCATTTTCTGTTTGCCGGATCCCACGGTTCCCTAAATGTAGGGATCCGTCCAGCACAAACTTTGGGATCCGTCCAACTGCTAAGCAGAACCTTTACTAAAGGTATGCAATGATCTTGACAACGCATTATATTCCAAGGTTAGTTTAAAGGGGTTCTAACACTAAGATATCAAATGTAAGATGTTTTATTTCATGAGAGAAATTGGATTACATTGATAAAGCACGAGTACAAAAGGATTGATCCTATTTGAAAGACTACTAAGTTCCTTGAGTGTTTTCGCTAGAAGGATCATCACGTGGTTGATGAGTGTTGGTGGAATCAAGAATGAAGAAAGTCTTCATGAGAGATATATTTAGCGGTTCCATCATCTTGTTCACAAGTACGTACAACGGAATTTGAAATTGAGGATGAAAGTGCATAACGTTTGATAGAGGCGCGTCAAGAACATTCCATAAGGGATGAGTTTATTCTTGGAGCTTTGAAGATTTCCAATTCGCCTTGCGAAGAAATAGGCGAGATTGTATGGTTGTTGTGTTAGCAAACAATACAACATGTGAGCACAACAAGCGGGAAGGATTTCTCGATTTCCCCTAAGACTCCAAACATTCTTACGCAGGATGAGTGCAAGTGGCTTGTAATCTTCTCGGATGTCCCGTGTAAAGATAATGTTTGGATCGGAGTAATATGGTCGAGGTTTGCATATTATGCGATTTAAATCTTCCGGGGAGGGTATGTGTGAATAATATGGACTATTTTCTTCATGAAAGTTGAAGAGAGAATCAAGAGACCAATCTTTGGTGAAGGCACATTGTCCGTGATTTGGAATCCGGAGGATGTGAGCAAAATGCCCAAGGGTTAAAGTGAACTTTTGGTTTTTGATATAAAACCAAAGAGATAGAGAGCGATCCTCGTTACGAACGAGTTAGACTTGATGGAAGAATTACATTATGAACCTTGGACATATCTTCTCGTTGATTTCAAGAAGACATTCTAGTCCTATGGCTCGGAAAGAGGTATTGATACCTTCTTCGAATTGTAGAGAGGTGTCTACAATACGTCCTTCGTGGAAGTGACGGTTTTCGATATTATTGAACCCACGGACATGATTGCCAGGTGTGTTGGGTTCAAGGGATATGTTCGGAGTGTAGACGCTATTGAGTGAAAAATCAAACTCATATTCATGCGTCATAGTTGAACCTATAGAAATGACGAGTTAATAGAAAATGATGTTTGTGGTCAACCAATGATTATCTAATGTTTTTACTAGATTTGTATTAACAATGGTTTTTAACAGCAATGATACTTAACTCACTTATGGTTTTGACATTCAAGTGGACTAATACTTTTAGAGAGAAAGTGGTTTTTATTATGTATGAAAACTGTTGTCCAGATGTACGGTTCCCACGGTTCCTTTCAAAAGGGATCCGACTAGTGTATCTTCTGGGATCCGTAGATCTGTAGTTACAGAAACAGATTTTACAAAAACATAGGTTTTACAATTTTATCCCAAGATATGTGTTTTAGCGTACATTTTCTTTTAGCATGCATACATGACTTCTAATATGTTATAAAACATATAAATCAAAAGAAATGATAAACACATTATAAAAATAATCTAGAAAAGCTAGACTATTAATAATATTTCATTTCAATGCTAAGGATGATACAAAGGATCGGGTATATGATCCCAATGTAGATTAACAACACAAAGTATATGTCTCCGTATGAGAAATTCATCATAGGGAACACAAGAAGAATGAGTGTTAAGGCGATGGGCACGAGAGCGATGTAAACCATGTTGATGGCGAGCCTTCTTGGTTTCGGATGAGATGAAATGGAGAAGAAGATGAAGTTTTGAATGAGAGGAGAAGCCTTCACAACGTCGCCTACCCTTTTTCCGGTGCTAGGCTAACCACCGGGTTCTTTCACTCCAAGGTGAACCACACCTACACAACGTCACCTACCCTTTATAAGGTACTAGGCTAAGTACCTAGTTCTTTCCCACCAAGGTGAACCACACCTACACAACGTCGCCTACCCTTTATTAGGTACTAGGCTAAGCACCTAGTTCCATTGCAATGGAGGAACTACTACCCAACACTACACCAACGACTAATCCCAAAGGAGATCCACTCCTTTTTACAACATCATCAAGGATATCAATATCCTTGGATCTAGTACTAATCTATCTTGTACATCGAAACACACCATATAGAATGTACATCTAAGGAACCTTTCACTAATGCCTTTAACTAGATCTTCAAGACACCCTTCACTAATGTCTTGTGTCTTGACTTCTAAGCACCCTTCAATAATACTTCTAGTCTTGACTTCTAAGCACCTACCACAAGTGCTAATGATATGGACGATAGATACTCTTCACTAATATCTTCGTCTTGACACTTGAGACACCTTTCACAAATGTCTTCAACACTTCTTAGGAAAAGAAAAACAATCATCAACAAGAAGACTTCAGTAGTCTTGATGATGAGGAAGCATGGCAACTCATGGACTTGAGCTTGCTCGACTTCAAAGGTGGTGATCTCGCCTTTAAGAGGAATCTAGAAGATCACACAAAAACAAAACTACAAACATAGATCTCTTGGATCTGAGGTTAGAGAGTTTTCAACTCTAGGGGAAAGTATGTTAGAAAGGGGTGAGCAACAATGAAGAAATGACTCACTATTTATAGAAGAAAAAATCTACTGTTCCCCGGATCCCACGGATCCCTCCCACAAGGGATCCGTCTAGCGTAAAGCTAGGGATCCGTGGGACGCTCCTCTTTACCCATGGGTATTTTGGTTATAGGTCATGGGTCATGGGTTGATCCATGGGTCTTTAGCTAGATACAATGTATCTCTTGAGTGCAATGCACCTAGTCACATGGGTATGGGTCAAAACCATGGGTTATGGATATTATCCATGTATGATATAAGAATGATGTCATGCAATGGGTTATGGGTCAAGCTCCATGGGTCATGGGCTTTGGGTTGTACCCAACTACATTCAATGTATTTGCCCAATGGGTTATGATACTTAAGTTTCTACCCATTTATATTACCCAATATACTACATACTAGTTATGTGTATATTTTACCCAAATATGTAAACACTAGTTGTTGTACATATGTAATATTAAATCATAAAATCACTTATACTTGTTTTAGTGTTTTATGTGAAAATGTGAATATGTTAGAAACTATTAGTTCAAACCATTTACGTATTTTATTTGTTTCGTTAAAATGATTTTACGTTTGTTATCAACAAAACATTAGAAGATCGTAAAATATAAATAAACGTTTTTACGGCTTATTTGTATTAACATGATAGACTCAAGTCATTTTTAATCAAAAACAACTACACCATGGGGTTAGTTGATAATACACTTTTCACTAAGAAAAGGGAATCACATATAATTATTGTTCAAATATACGTGGATGATATTATATTCAGATCTACTTGTCAAGACATGTTTGATGATTTTTCAAAAATCATGCATGACGAGTTTGAGATGAGTATGATGGGAGAACTAAGTTTCTTTCTTGGTCTACAAATCAAACAAGTAGAAGATGGTATCTTCTTTAATCAATCTAAATAAATAAAAGAGATGTTAAAGAAATTTGGTTTAGAAGAGTCAAAACCCATAAGAACACCAATGTCATCCGACACTAAACTTACAAAAGATGAAGACGGTGAATCCGTTGATAACACAAAATACCGTGGCATGATTGGTAGTCTTCTCTATTTTACGGCTAGTCGGTCGGATATCATGTTTAGTGTTTGTCTATGTGCTAGGTTTCAAGAAGACCCTAAAATATCACATCTAGAAGCGGTCAAAAGAATATTTAGATACATTAAGGGTATGACTCAATTAGGATTATGGTATCCTAAGGGTACGGGGGTAGAAACTATTGTATATGCAGATTCTGACCATGCAGGTGATTATGTTGACCGAAAGAGTACAAGTGGTGTATGTACTTTTATAGGATGTTGTTTAACATCTTGGTTCTCGAAGAAGCAAACGGCATTGGCTATATCCACAACTGAAGCCGAATATGTCTCCGCCGGCAAAGCATGCCAACAAGCACTATAGATGAAACAAGCGTTAGTTGACTACGACATTCATCTAAGTGACATAGCCATTCTATGCGACAACAAAGGTGCCATCGACTTAAGCAAGAATCCGGTATTGCACTCTCGCACCAAGCATATAGAGATCTGTCATCACTTCTTAAGAGACAATGTTCAAAAAGGGAACATCTCTATTGAGAAGGTAGCATCCGAAGACAACATAGCTGACGTCCTCACCAAACCGTTGAAGCGGGAACAATTCAACTTGCTTCGTCTTGGTCTTGGTCTCATGGAACAATCGTCGTAATTAGTTTCTAAACTCTACAAGGTATGTAAACACTAGCATTCTCCTTTTTCTGAGTCTAGGATCTCTATTTCACACACAACTTACAAACAATATGGGAATTTTCAAAACCTAAGGTAAATTTTATTTACAACATGTAATTTCATATCAATTTTTCTTAACGTAAAGGTAAATCTTTCTTTAAACAAAAGAAACTTTTTCGAAATGCTTTTTCTAAAAGATACTTCTTCCCGTATCATTTTCCTAAAAACTATTTCACACGTCTAGGACAAACCTTTTTTTTTGTTTTTTATTAATATAAAGTAAAAACATGTTTTCATTGCATCTCATGTCTTTTGAATGCTAAAGGGAGCACATAACTAATATGTGTTTTCGGGTACATTCATTTAAGCAACAATGAATTTAGGAGCACTCGGGTTATCTCACATAATAATATGCTTTTTTGGCTTCTAGTCTATTTTTCATTTTCTTTTTAGGAGTCGAGATAACTGCAACTCCAAATGGTTTGCATATAGACACACACTAGGCACAAATGTTTCCAAAAGGAAATTTTTGAGCTGCCTGAGTCACCAGTACCACGGATCCCAGCATTAACGCTGGACGGTTCCCTCAAGGGAGGGATCCATGGGAACCGTGAGACAGAAGCTGAAATTTCTCTTCTATTTTTCTCACTTTGGCTAAAAACCTTTATATCTTTGATAACGCCTAAAATGAACATGTTTTTAGTAGCGTTATTGTTGGTTTTGTGCATTATAATCGGTTATATTTACTCATAAATGTTGCAAAAGTGCAAAAGATGCGTATTGTGTACGTATATGTAGCCAGATATCACGAATGATTAAGAAATGAAGTTTTTATGCACATTTGGAAGATTCTCGAAGAAGGAAGTCGAGCTAGGAAGCTTTTGGATTCAATGATTGGGAAGCCCAATGATTTCTAAGTATCTACAGCAAGGAAAGATCAAGTTTTGCCTTGGAAATCATCAGCGAGAGCAAAGAATGAAGCGTATAAACAAGAAAGTCAACAAAAGTCAAATCAGCACAAACCAGCCAGTCGGTCGTAACCCGTAACCGATCCGGCTGGGCAAATGGACAAATCGCAACCGATCCGGTTGCATGCGCTGCAGTTACACAAAGTTGCATTTATTGTTGCCTTAACTCCCCATAATCATTTGAGGCCGATCATTTCTTGCTATTAACTTGTTGGGAACATTTTTGGGCAGTTGAGCAAGCATATTTGGCTATATAATGAACCTAGTCCTAGTTTACTAGGTGTGACACAACCAAAAGTGTATTAGTTTACATCAAAACTAATACCAACCATATTATTCAGCCCAAAAGCTTAGTCCTCACTGAAAAACGTCCAGAAGCAAGGAGGGAACAATTCTCATCCATAGTTTTGGTAATTTGGAGTTATACGGTGAATCTAGGTGATTGGAGGCGCGTGGTTGCTACAATCTATGAATTCTAATTCTTGTAATCGCAAAAGTTTAGGTATTCTATGAACTTTGTTATGGATTTCTATTCTCTTGAATTATTGGAATTACTTTGTTATGATTTGTGTTTAGTTATTATTATCATGGAGTAGTTTTGGGATATACTTGTGTGTTGGGATGTAGTTAATCATACTAGTGTTCTCATATGTGATGCATGTATATATGATCTTGTTTAAATAAGTTTGTTGGAAAAATACTAGTCTTGGTTTGATTTGTTGATAAAACATGTTTTAAGAAAAAGGACCGAAAGGATTTCTCTTGTGTTTTATTCCAAAAAGTTGAGTGACAAACTAGTATGGGGATATGGTGATTGACAACCACCATTTTTGCTTATTAAAACAAGACTAGGAACATTTTTATCACGAAAGGGTCGAAAGATTCGTAAGAACAAGTTTAATAAGAACATGTTGCAAACAAATGGAATTTCTAAAGGATAATCATTAGGATAAGGACCGAAAGGATTACCTATATGTTTTTGTTCTTAGAATGATTTTTACAAACATATACCATGGTTGGGGATCATTTGCTTATGATTTGTGCATCACATCAAGAGTTTACACCAAACCTTCATGAACATTATTTATGATTGACTATAGACTACACACAAGTATATATATTTCTTATTATTGAATTTCACTATAAACATCACTATTTGAGGAAGCCTTGGCAAGCTTTCTTGTTGGAATCTTTTCATCAAAACAATTTCAAACACAAAATCCCTTGGGACGATCTCGACTTACCCAACTTTGCTATCACGGACGAGTATACTTGCTCGTATGTGTTAATAGAATTAGACGGTTAAATCGTGTTTATAAATTTTTAAAACTTGCACTACACGTAACACATCAAGTTTTTGGCGCCACTGCCGGGGATTTTATTTCAACTTTGATTTTCTGTAAGATTGGTAGTATTGGAATTGAATTTGGAAAAGTAAAAAAAAAATAATAATAATAAGTTTTTGGTTAAAAGCTAACCGAATCCGGTTAGAGCTACGGAGTGATTTTTTATTTCTGATTTCATGGTTCTAGTTTGCTTAGTGATTTGTGTTATAGTTCCTAGAGTAATTCTTGTCATTTTAGATTTTATTTACAGATTATGTCTTGTAGTTTTATGATTTCTTAGATTTATTTATATTTCTCTTTATATTTATTATTATTAGTTAATTAGTTTTAAATTAATTCAAGTTTTAATATTAATGATTAGATAGTAATTTTGCAGTTATATGGTTTAATTATCTTTATGGTAGTTTTTTTTTTAATTGGTAGTTAATATAGTTTTTAGTTTAATGGTTTAATTATTAAGTCATTAATTATTGGTTTATGAAGAGTCTTAATTAATTTAGAGTTTAGTACACTTAATGATTTCTTAATTTCAATTAATATTCAGTTTAAAAAAAATAATAAAAAAAAATTGTGTCGATCTAGCTGATCGGTTGCAACCCGCAACCGGATCCGGTTAGATCACTTGGTCTAGTTATTACCACCAACCGATTCGGTTGGTGAGCCAACCGATCCGGTTGGAGCTCTCGGTAAAAAATTTTGTAATTTTTAGATTTTGAGTTTTAACTTATGTTTTTAGTTTTGTTAAGTATCTTAACTTGCTTAGTATATGTTTCTATAGTTTTATCTTGTTTTTACTAACTCTAACGCTAATGATTCGGATTTTGTTTTGTTTTGTTTTGTCAAGTTTAGCTAGTTAGTATGGATAGTTTGAGTGGAATCTCGGAATACCTTCGTACTTTGGATGAAATGTTCAAGGACACCGGAAGTTCACTGGAAAAGATTGGAGGTATCTTGGAAGAGAGTAAGAAAGATTTGGGGATTGATACGGTTAATATGGAGGAAACGGGTGAATACAAGGTTCAACTTCCCAAGAAGGGAAGAGTTGTAGTATTCACACAAGCACCTTTAACGGTGTATGATTCGCCACTAATGAGGTTTGGTACGCCTTGTAGTGTAGAAGGAGTAAGTGCTTGGGACGCGCAACTTAATATGGCTTATGGAGAAAACTACATTTTGGAGAAGGTTCTTGACGAAATTGGTCATGTACGTTTGGACTATGAAGCATATGGAAGAAGGATGGTTAAAAATCTTAAGGTCAATATTCATGGACACATTTTCGAAACGGATTTTGTTGTGTTAGAAGAAGGGAATGCGGATGAACCCAATGTATGTTTTGGTCGAGACTTTCTTGTCACGACCAAGTGTCAAGTTGATTTTGCAATGGGAGAAATGAGGATTAATATAACTGATTTGGAAGAAGGAAAAGGAGTGAACGAGATGCTAGTGGAATTGTGTGCCAACATGGAAGAGAAAGATATGGAAGTAGTTAAAATGGGGAAAGCAAATCGGAAGAAAACTTCATCAAACAAACTAACCCCAACCACAACCACCAACAAAAATGATTACACACCATCATCACCTCCCACTACAAATACTTTCAAGCCTTTAACCGACAAACAAAAAGAAGCTATTTTAGAAAACCTAGAACAAAAGTTTCTTGAGCTTAATGAGAAGAAACCGGTGACAGAGGTACTTCAAGATTACGTGCTCTACCGTAAGAAATTGGATGCGGTGATGCTAGCAAGGGCTAGGTTGGAAGATAAGAATCTAATGGAGGAGGAGAGAGATAGAATTTTGTTTAGAGGCATGCCACGGAAAGAGAAGGATCCGGGTAATTTTGTGTGGCCAATAAAAGTGAATGGGACTACACCAGTTTATGCTTTAGCCGATACGGGGTCAAGTGTTAATGTTATGCCCTACCCATTGTTTATGACTTTAGGTCTAAGTAATCCGCAACCCAATCATTCAAAGCTTACTATGGCGGATAATTCTCAAGCGAAAGCAATGGGAGAGGTGAAGAATGTGAGAGTGCAAATTGGTATCAACCATACTTGGCCAATTTTCTTGTCTTAGACATTCCGGTGGACAAGAGTTTACCACTACTATTGGGGAGACCATTCTTACGAACTTGTGGTGCAATTATAGACATGGGAAGAGGCACAATGACTATTGATGATGGGATTTCAAAGAAAACATACTATCCGAAACCAAGAGGACCAACTTTGGAATTTATAGAAGAGTTAGAATGGATGGAAGCGAATGATGATTTGACTTGTTTTGAAGTGGGACGTGATACCCAAGGAAACCCAATGTATGGACCATTAGCTCCGCCTTATTTTGATATAGAGGATGAAATGGAACGTGCATTAGCGGTTGAAGCATTCTATAACCCATTCAAAAACATACTAGTCTACAAGAAGTTGACCGACTTTTTAGGTTCTTTACCGGTGCAACTTAAGAATTTGGAATGGAGACCCGAGGGGTCGGGCATTTACAAGAGGCAAAATGGAGATGGAGAATGGCATGTTAAGTTCGATATACTATGTCCGGACGGAAGAAGATTCATGAGGAAGTTCAAAACTTTTGAAACATACCGTGAGTTGACCGGAAAATTTCAAAGTGAGGACATCCTAAGACAAGAGTATTTCGAGGAATTCTAAGGAGAAGACAAGGGACCATAATAAACAAGCAATTATTTGCTTGAATTTCATGAACTATTTCTTTTTGATTTTATGCATTTAGGATTTTTTGTTTCTCATTTCATTTTTATTTTTATGATTGAGGTTATTTGGTTAATGCATTATGACTATGAGTTTTAGTTGAGTTTTGGTTTAGTTCATAAGTATGATGATTTGAGTTTTTAAGATTGGATGATTGTTGAAATTTCCAAATGGTGGATGAATGTTGTGTGCATCTTTAACAGGATTTTTGAGTAAAAAATTGTTGTTTGGAAGGTAAATGCCTAAGTAACATGAAAAAATGCAAAATTTGGCAAAATGCATACCGAAACGGTTGTGTCCATGACTGAACCGGTTGCATACAAGTATATATACCAAAAATTAACTTTTCTAGAAAAACACACACACACACTAATTCTCCAGCTGGGTTTTGCAAAATTCGTCCAAGAGAAGCTAATTGAAGATTGTTTAAGTTGTAGGAGAACATCATGGCACCCAAACAAGTAAGCATCTACATTCAATTAACTCAATTGAGGTTTAATTAGAGGATTTGATTCGAATTGCATATTAGGTCACTAATTTGGGGATTTTTGTTATAATTTGAATTAAGTTGTAATATTTTTGGATTAAGTAGGTAATTGATATAGGAATGCATTGCAAGAAGAATTGTATTGATTGATTCAACATGGGATGAATATTAGATGATTGAATTTTCGGATTTAATTAGGTTGTGCTAGTGAATCAAGTTAAGTTGCAATTGGTGATTCCTAATGGTAGATGATGTGTTTTTTATGAGTAATAGATGCCACATTTTTTATTAGAACTAGTGATTGAAGAATATAGGTCTTATTAAGTCAAGTTCTAAGATGATGAATGTGTGATGATTTGAGGTTTGAAAAGCGAATTTAGAGTAATTCAAGGATGTAGAAATCATTGAGGATGTTAGAATGCAGTCTAGGAGTGGATTGGACTTAGAAAATTCGAGTGAGTAATGGTTTAAAAGGCAAAAGCCTTATGTAGATTATATAACTGATCCGGTTGCGCAACGCAACCGACCGGTTGGATTTGGTAAAAAGGAGTAACCGATTCGGTTACTCTGCAACCGAATCCGGTTCCAAGTTCTGTGTTGAAAATTTTTGAAATTTTGAAGTGGACCTTAGAGGGTTCCATGAACCTTCCCGTTTGTTCTAACACTTTTGTATTGTCTTATATTTATGATTTCTACAGAGAATTATTGTAGGTAGCTCAAGCTCGAGGCCAGTTCCAATGAACCCGATTGTTACGAAGTTTTGTCAAAGGAACGAGAGGAAGAAAGTTATGTATAGCTTGAAGACGAAAGCAAATGCCAACTTAAAGTTCAAAGATCTCACCGACGGGGAGAAGCATGCTTTCCGGGAAAGGTTATCGAAATTACAAAATAGGACATGTTTGGTTCCGATGGTGATTGATTGGGATTTGTTTGCAGAGTATGATTGTGAAGAGGAGTTGAGAAAAATGATGCGAACATCTTATGTGTATCCAGCGGATGGGGATTTGTTCGATGATTTGTCATGGGAAAGAGCATTTAGCATCGATGAAGAGGTCTATCGAGAGTGGTGTATGGAGTTCTTTTCAACCATGTATTTTGAAAGAAAGGTGAATGTTCGGAACTTGATGGAGGAAGTTTGTGTTTGGTTTAGGCTTTGTGGAAGGGATCATGCTTACACTTTGCCGGCTTTTGGCGTGGCTCTTGGTTTGTATGAGCCACATGAGGTTAATCATCGGTTATTTAAAGCTCACTTTTCGAGGCTTCGGAGGTTTGAAAAAGACTTTCCTAGTATACCCACCTATTGGAACCGAGTGGGAGATCCTTCTTGCACGAGGAGGAATGCCGCGACCATCAGGAATCCGTTAATGAGGATACTTCACAAATTGATAGTGACTGGGCCATTTAATAGGTATGGAAGCAGGGACAAATGTCAGAAACCGGACTTATGGGTTATGATGTTACTGGAGGAAACTAAGGACAGTAATGCGATTTGGCAGATAGCCGAATATTTGTCTAGGAGGGCCCCGGGAATCAAGAGCAATAGCAACATTTGTGGAGGACATTTTGTGACAAGGTTGGCGAAGAATCTTGGGTATTATGTTGATGAGGAATTGGCTAAGTGTGGAGAGCCAAAGTATAGTGAGATATGGAGTGCAAATGGTTTTGGAAATGCTTTGAATAGGAAATTGAAAACCTTTGGGTTATGGGTTGAACCTCAACCACAACAACAACAACAACAACAACAACAACCAACACAACAGCAGGAAAGTATACCAATGGGGAGCGTGCAAGCGGGTACGTCCAGTAGTTTTGATTCAGGTTGGGGAGAGTGGAACCAACATTTAGATGAGATTCAATGTAGGGATGTGTGGAGAGACTCGATGATGTTAAGAAACAACTACATCAATGATTATTCAATGCCTATCTTTCAACACATGGCTCGTGAGGCCAATTACGAGTTGCCACCCTATAATCCACCCAATGTTCCACCATATACTGTCCCCTACACTTCTTATCCTGGACCCTATCCGTATCCATATCTTGGGTACGCACCATTTCCTGATCCAGTGCCCGCATATGGTCGATTACCTGAGGTTGGTGGAGCAAGCTATGATGTTGGAGGATCATCATCAGGAGTTGGAGGAAAGAAGAAGAAGAGGAGAGTTCGTTCGGAGATTGTGGACGAAAACTATGTAACCGAGAGTGATGATGATGATGAGTATGATGATGAAGAAGGGGACGAGATGAGCGAGGACGACGAGTGATCGTGGATCATTCGTGATTTGTGGTTTCAAAGACAATGGTTATGATGTGTTAAACAATATTATTTCTATCTCTTTAACTATTTCTTTAGGATGATTAACATATTTTGCTTGGTTTTATCTTGTTTTTAGTAGCATTTGCATTTGGATTGTTTTGTTTTGTTTTGTGTATTGTGTGTTGCAGTTTTTGTTTGCAGGATGGATGTGTCGGAAGCTTATTGATGGTCAAATACTTGGAGTTGGATAACTCACATGCTTTCTTATGACCCAATATGCGTGTTGCATATTCTATCCCGTGGTATCTTTTAACTATTTCTTTTCCCATTTTCTTTACTTTGAAGTTCATTTTATTACATTGAGGACAATGCAAAACTTAAGTATGGGGGAGGGAAGAAAATAGGAAAAATGATACGCATTTTTAATTTTTAGATAACTTTTGGATGCGAGTAATTAGAAGGAATTCGCCCTTGATGGTCTAGTTGTTTTCACGCATTATTGATAAATATTAAAAAATAACTTGATAATTTCAATGGTAAAATGAGGTTTTTGAAAAATTTTGGATTTGAACCAAATTACGGAAGTAATTCATTTTGGATTCGATAGCATTTTCTAGCACGCATTATGGCCTTTTTCCACGTAATTGTGAGGTTTCTTTTTGTATAAAACACATCTTTTGTTTTATATTTGCTATGAGTGTGCCGGTGATTATGTCGATTCTAGAACTTGTAATAGTTATGCATTACGGTTAAAATCACTCTCGAGTGATATAAATTTGTTCAAGTGATAAGAGGCATCGTAGGATTTAACCCAAATGGCCTTCCGTTTACATCTAATGATATATTAGCTAGCCACATCGGTTAGTTAACCACCCTTATATGGACCCATTTGTTAGTGCTCATCTTTAGCACTAGATACCCTTAGTTACACCCTTTGAGCCAATCTTTTCATTTGTTAAAATCCAGAAAACTACAAAAAGATTTTACACTTTAAACTTTAGCCAACCCTTGTCATGTCTATTGGTTTGTTGCTAGTTGTTTGGAATGTTAGATTGTTTTTGATGATTATGAAGAAGCTACACTTTGTTTATAGTGTGTACCATTCTCCATCATAGATGAAAGAGACGTCTTTCTCGATTTTTTTTGGTGTATGCTTACACTAAGTGTGGGGGAATTTTGCTTTGTTAAAAAAATAAAAATAAAAAAATTGTTATAGCCAATGAGCTATATGAAGGATATTGATTAGCCAATGAGCTAAATGGAGTTATACATATTTGCGGATATCGATATTCGAAGAGGTGAAATAATCATTTACGGGATTGTGGTTTGTATGATGGCTAGCAACATGGAGGTTTAGACTTGATTTTATTTTCTTTTAACACCAATTTCATAAACCATCCCATGCCTTATCCATACCCTTTATGAACCCTTAGCCTTAACGATATAACCCGAATAAAAGCCCTATTTGATAAATTTATTTTCTTTGTTTTGATACTTGTACAAGCTTATGGTAAAAAGCATTGATCATGACTAGGCATTGATTGATTTACATATACCCACCAATATATGAGTGTTGAGTGAATTCTTAAAAATCATTCGTAAGGTGTTCTAGTTATGTTATCTAAAGTGTTTGGTTCATTTTTAAAAGTTTTCACATATTAAAAGCAAACCAATGATTATCTCTTTTGGGATGATTGTTACATTTTTGGAACCATGGTGTCAAGACCATTGAAATCAATCTTTGCAAATGTTAGACCTACTCGAGGGCGAGTAGAACTTAAGTGTGGGGGAATTTGATAACGCCTAAAATGAACATGTTTTTAGTAGCGTTATTGTTGGTTTTGTGCATTATAATCGGTTATATTTACTCATAAATGTTGCAGAAGTGCAAAAGATGCGTATTGTGTACGTATATGTAGCCAGATATCACGAATGATTAAGAAATGAAGTTTTTATGCACATTTGGAAGATTCTCGAAGAAGGAAGTCGAGCTAGGAAGCTTTTGGATTCAATGATTGGGAAGCACAATGATTTCTAAGTATCTACAGCAAGGAAAGATCAAGTTTTGCCTTGGAAATCATCAGCGAGAGCAAAGAATGAAGCGTATAAACAAGAAAGTCAACAAAAGTCAAATCAGCACAAACGAGCCGGTCGGTCGTAACCCGTAACCGATCCGGCTGGGCAAATGGTCAAATCGCAACCGATCCGGTTGCATGCGCTGCAGTTACACAAAGTTGCATTTATTGTTGCCTTAACTCCCCATAATCATTGGAGGCCGATCATTTCTTGCTATTAACTTGTTGGGAACGTTTTGGGGCAGTTGAGCAAGCATATTTGGCTATATAATGAACCTAGTCCTAGTTTACTAGGTGTGACACAGCCAAAAGTGTATTAGTTTACATCAAAACTAATACCAACCATATTATTCAGCCCAAAAGCTTAGTCCTCACTGAAAAACGTCCAGAAGCAAGGAGGGAACAATTCTCATCCATAGTTTTGGTAATTTGGAGTTATACGGTGAATCTAGGTGATTGGAGGCGCGTGGTTGCTACAATCTATGAATTCTAATTCTTGTAATCGCAAAAGTTTAGGTATTCTATGAACTTTGTTATGGATTTCTATTCTCTTGAATTATTGGAATTACTTTGTTATGATTTGTGTTTAGTTATTATTATCATGGAGTAGTTTTGGGATATACTTGTGTGTTGGGATGTAGTTAATCATACTAGTGTTCTCATATGTGATGCATGTATATATGATCTTGTTTAAATAAGTTTGTTGGAAAAATACTAGTCTTGGTTTGATTTGTTGATAAAACATGTTTTAAGAAAAAGGACCGAAAGGATTTCTCTTGTGTTTTATTCCAAAAAGTTGAGTGACAAACTAGTATGGGGATATGGTGATTGACAACCACCATGTTTGGTTATTAAAACAAGACTAGGAACATTTTCATCACGAAAGGGTCGAAAGATTCGTAAGAACAAGTTTAATAAGAACATGTTGCAAACAAATGGAATTTCTAAAGGATAATCATTAGGATAAGGACCGAAAGGATTACCTATATGTTTTTGTTCTTAGAATGATTTTTACAAACATATACCATGGTTGGGGATCATTTGCTTATGATTTGTGCATCACATCAAGAGTTTACACCAAACCCTCATGAACATTATTTATGATTGACTATAGACTACACACAAGTATATATATTTCTTATTATTGAATTTCACTATAAACATCACTATTTGAGGAAGCCTTGACAAGCTTTCTTGTTGGAATCTTTTCATCAAAACAATTTCAAACACAAAATCCCTTGGGACGATCTCGACTTACCCAACTTTGCTATCACGGACGAGTATACTTGCTCGTATGTGTTAATAGAATTAGAAGGTTAAATCGTGTTTATAAATTTTTAAAACTTGCACTACACGTAACACATCAATCTTCATCATTTTATCCTTTTTTACTAATGAGTATGTTACTTAATACTTGTGTTCTCTTGATCACATGCCTTAAATTCATATCTAATCATTAGATTTTAGTCCACATTTTGGGTCAAGCATTCATTGCAATGCATTATTTTCTCAATAAATAAAGTTCCCAAAATGCTTGCGTCTTCATCACTCTCAACCTCACAAACAACCATCATCATGTCATCCAAAATATATTCCAACATTGATGAATCACCTAGTGCAAACAATCCTCTTCAAAAAATCCAAAACTTTATCCTACCACCTTCCGTAGTGCCACCACCCAAATCTAGAAAAACCGCACGGATTAGCATCCGGCCTTGTTGTTTAGCCAAAACATTGTCAAATAGTTCATCACCAACTACTCATTCACCACCAAATGGTTCCATAGTAGCACCTCCCTCATCTCCAACAAGCACACCATCATCATCACCTATCAAGTCTCCACCTAAAGTCACTCTATTGGAACTCCTTAAGACTCTGAAAACATTCTAACAAATCAACCCAAAAGAACTAGTCTTTTTAACACCTCCCACATCTCCAAACACAATTTACAAAGACCTTGTAACTTCACCACCTTTAGCTCCCATTGTCTTACAAGAACATCTAGGTTCTTTTTTACCACCACTTCCAAACATTCCGGACTTTGATCCATATTTTCCAACTTTTCCACCACATCTTCCGCATCCCACAAATCAAACTAACCCGAAAACCTTCCACACACATTACCCACATCATTTACATTGTGAACATTGCCAATCCACTAAGGAACTTACAATGGAAATTAGGGAAGAGATGCGATTCATACTCAACCACATCCTTGATCGCATCAACATCATCACTCACCAAAACCTCCATAAATAACCTTATGCAAGCATGGAAGGAATGATATTACTATTTTATCTAGTCTCTCTTTTGAGTCATTTTAAAGAACAAACCTTGTTCTTAGTTTTACATTTTAAAGAACAAACTTTGTTATTTTATTACAAGGCTTTGTTTACATACTTTGGCTCTCCATCTTGTTTCTCGTCAATCACAAGATTATATTGCATGTCACTACTAACCTTTTCTTTGTAGGTTTTATATTTTCTCACTTGACGCCCTTTTCTAGGGGGAGCTACCGTCAAGGGGGAGTTAGTGATTTGTGGATTCTATTATTTTTTCACACTTTATTTCTTCGTTAGGGTCACTTTTTGTTTCGACAAAAAGGGGGAGAAGAAGTAAAACTTATGCTTTCAAAACATATATTTAATCTTAAGTTTTACTCATCATAACATTATGTTTTGTCATCAACAAAAAGGGGGAGATTGTTAATACAAATAAATCGTAAAAACGTTTATTAATATTTAGAGATCTCTTTGTGTTTTGTTGATAACAAATATAAAGTTATCATAAGTAAAATTATAAGGATACATGTTATTTTTGTAAAGAATCTACATATATAGTCATTTAATATTAATTGATGTAATGATTCATTTATTGTAATAGTTTATTAGGATGGGTAAAAACCATAACCCATGACTCATACCCATGCCCATGGAGCATATCCATAACCCATGGAGCTAACCCATAACCCATTGACTAGATGCATTGCATCTTCTAGATATATTGTATCTACTTGGATACCCATGGTCCAAAGTCTAGGACCCATGACCCATAACCCATGACCCATGGCCCATAACCCATGGATAATGAGGAGCGTCTCACGGATCCCTCGATTTACACTAGACGGATCCCTCATGTAAGGGATCTATGGGATCCGTGCAACAGTAGCAAGAATTTGCCTTTAAATAGAGAGCCATTTCTTCATTGTTACTCACCCCTCTTCTTACAAAATCTCTCATATATTCTTACTTTATTCTAATCTCATATCTCTTGATCTAGATAGTAGTTTCTTTTTCTTTTGTTGTGATTCTCATATAGGTCCTTCTCTAAGGCGAGATCACGAGCTTCAACAAGTCATCCAAGAAAGGGGTCATTGATTAATTTGTTCCTCCACAAGATTTATGTAGCAAAGATCTTGTATTTCATATTTCAGATATTTGTTGTGTTAAAGTAGTGTTGGTTTGGTCCTTCGTGTTAAGGACTCAGTATTTAGCTTTGTACCGGAAAAAGTGTAAGCGACGTTGTGAAGGCTTCTTCGCCGAGTTGAAGGAGTTTGTTGACATAGTGCTTGAACTCTTGAGTAGGTGACTCGAGGAGTGGAGTAGGGCAAGGAAGGTGTCCTTGTAACCGAACCACTATAAATCGGTTGTGTCATTTCTATCCTTTACTTTACTTGTTTTCTTTACTTGCATTACTTATAGATCTATACTTTCTCTCCATCCACACGATTTTACATAACATCGAATCTAAAGTTTTTGAAACTAAGTTAAAATCGGCATAACTATTCAACCCCACCTTCTAGTTTTCCACAAAGATATTTATCACTATATGTCATATGCTGATTGGTCCCTGAATCAGTTATAAGACCATTACTCACAAGTTTAGAATGCATCATACTATTTGAGCAAAAAACTTATTAAAATTTTGATTAAGAAATCTGCTTGTATTAAAAAAAGTACCTGCCATGTTGGCATGTACAACTTTTCCAGAAACAGATTTTTCCTTTATTAAAGAAATAAGAGTGGCCATTTGTTCATCTGAAAAGGCAAAGGAAGAACTAGATCCAACAGAGTTAACAATATTTTTTCCTTTAGCATCTTATCCATTTTTCTTTTTTCCAAAATCAGCAGGGTATCCAATAAGTTTGAAACATCTGTCTATAGTATGTCCATTAACTCCACAGTGTTCACAAACCAAAGAAGGACCACCAGCAGTCCTTCTGTTATCATTAAACCTAGGTCTAGAATTAGGTCTAGAAACATTACTAGAGGCTTGTGGCATCTAAAAGTTCCCTCTATTTCCCACATTGGAAAAAACACAGAAGACTGAGACCTTTGAAAGGTACCAGTACTAGTCCCAGACACAACAACTCTGTGAGACTACTCACTAGTAATAGTAGCAAAAGCACATTTGACAACAGGTAATGGATCTCTAGACAAAATATTAGACCTTATTTGCATATAAGTATCATCCAACCTCATTAAAAACAACATTAACTTTATAAGTTGATTATGTTTTGAAATCTTCTGCTGCATGACAAGTACATCTGGGCAACTTGACAAGAGCATCAAACTGTTTTCACAAAGTACTTAATTTGTTAAAATAGTCAGCAATTGGAGCTCCATTTTGAATTAAAGAGTTAATTTTATGATGTAAATTGAAAGTGACAGATCCATCAACTCTATCAAAGGTTTTTTTTAACTCATTCCAAACATCTGATGACTTTTTTGAAAAAATTTGACCCAAAAACAATTCTTCAAGGATAGAATTTAAAATCCACCCAAGAACCACTGCATTAACGCTGTCCCATTGTCTACCCAAAACCTCATCAACATTAGACCTCTTACAAGTACCATCTATAAAGCCAGTTTTATTTTTCCCTTCTAAAGATAACAACATAGCACATGACTAGATATTATAGTTTTCAGTACCTTTAAGTTTGATAGACACAACAATTAGAGAAGCAGAATCATTTGGGTGTAAATGTAAAGGGTCACTTAGGTCAAGTTTACTGATTAAAGTAACATTATCTTCACTATAATTCTCAGACCCATGCACAGATTTCAACATTAGAATTAACCATATTGACAATAACAAGAAACAAAAACAAGCACACAAGAAAGGGAAGAGAAGGTAGTTCTCATGCTTTCCTTGCCACTCAAGGTGGTAGGTCAAGGGCGCACACAAACACACAGACAGATTAAGAACAACAGAAAAGATAAAACAAAGCAAGCCAATCACACCACAACTAACACAATCCACAACATCCAATCAAATCCCAAATCCTATCCTCCAGCAGTCTAAATACAGGAAAATAAAGAGAAGAAAAAGAAAGACGGATATGAGAGGTGTTATAGTATACGCAACCAGCAACAAACGCGGAAGCAAACCCTCTATGCTCTTGATTCACTTAGTCAAGAACACAGAAGTACCCCATAACAAACCAAGATTCCAAATCCAATCTTTCAAGAATAGAACCAATCCACAAACAATAACTAGAACCACCCCAAGATTCACAAGATACCACAGATCGATCAATTAACACAAGTTAATCAACCAAAAAAGCCTTAGAGATCAAAACCCTACTTTTACCCAAACCCTAATTTTTTCAAAAATTAAGCGTTTTTGAAAAAACCTTTAAATCCAAGCAATTAACACCCAAACAATCAAGGAACACCACTTAATTGTCAAAAAAACAACTTCAATTTTGGAAAACCCAAATTTTATTGAAACCCTAATTTTTTTTTATAAAACCGATATAAAGCAGATAGAGTGTCTGCTCTGATACATGAACAAGCTTATGACTAAAAGACTCAAATCACTTGAATCTAAATCCAAGATTTTATTATCACAATCACAAACCCAAATATCACTAGAATCTGACAAAAGAACCACAAGAACTGATCTCAATCAGTTTACCACAAATCAACCAAAAAACTATACCAAATCCTCCACTGCTACTCAGGTGAGGATCTATTATCTATCTTGATAGTAGTTCTATTACAATCAAAGAAACAATATGAACAACTGATACAATACAGATTTGAGTATGAAAGGGTTTGTGAAAGAAATCGTAATGATAGCAACTTTTTTGTTATGAGAAGAGATCTAACTTTTATAGCACAACTTCTAGGAAGATTGCACACTTGTAACATCCAGTCCTTCAGCTTTGATACTTATGTCTAACTAAGCTAAACATATATCTTTACTTTAAACTAAAAATAACAAATATACATAATCAGTCCCTGTATATATATGAACCAGAATAAGATTACATTCTTATCAGTATGATACTGAGTTAAGCATGATACACTAATTCGTTTCAGTAAATCAAAACGTAGGTATAATCTACGTTGTGAAAAGCTTACGAAAAGAGAGGTTTAAAAAGGTGAAGCACAATCGGTCCAAAAATCTCAAATAAATCACTTATTCATAAACCTAAATCTATCCTAGCTACTCGTTCGTTGTTAAACATGTCTTATTTTTGGCGCAACAAGTTGATTATAAGAGGGCACGGTATGATTAAGTTTGGCTTGCCAAATGCTCCCAAAAGAACCGATGGCGCTGCCATCAGTGGTACCACCAAACACACCAAATCCATGCCAAACGCACATCAGCCAGTTCATTGGCTCATGCCAAATGATTTTTTATTTTTTATTTGGTGAGTTAGTGGGTATTTTAAGTGGGGTATTTTGTGAGTTAGTGGGTATTTTAAGTGGGGTATTTTGAGGAACTCAATATCATGTTATTTGTGTGTTATGGAAGAAGGGTGTTTTAGTTATTGGTGTGTTATTAGATAGGGTGATGTGACGCTAATGTGGTACACCAATAACGTGTGATGATACTTTCTACTCTAAATTAAATCAAGCTAGTGAAAGTTATCACTCATCAATCACCATTTGAAAAAAAGTACAAGAAATAATCACTAACACTTTGAAGATGAAACTTGTTACATAGTTACCTCTACAATTTAGTTTAGGGGTGCATTCCCACGGAACTTGAATAGGAATAAAAAGTGTCTAGAGGTCCTCGTTATGTATCGAGTTCAGTTTTGAAAAAAAAAATTAAAAAATGAAAGGAAACTTAAATAAATTTGTGTTTTTGAGCTTTTTCTAAAGTAAGAATCACGAGAGAAATGAAAAAGAAATTTTGGCTAAAACTTTCCTTCAATAAATGAAAATAAATGAAAGGAAAGTAAATTTTGGCTAAAACTTTCCTTTCAAACATGCATATAATTGTAAATGGATTAACTATTTTCTTTTCTTCACAACTCAAAAGCATATAAACTTATTACTTTTCCTTCAACTCAAAAACACAAATATTTTTTACTATTTTTTAATCTTTTCTTTTCTTTATATTTTTTCTTTTACCGTCTTTTATTTTGATCTAAAACTCAAGAACGCAACATGTCCTATATGATGTTAAGACACGAATCATGTTGCATATTGGGTATAAACTATATTGTATTGGTAACTATGTAACGAGTTTCATCATCAAGTGTTAGTGACCCTTTCTTGTACTTTTTTTCAAATGATGATTGATGAGTGATAACTTTTAGTAGCTCAATATCTTTACTACTTATAATATATGTACATGTATTTTTTAAATTTAAACATGTTTAAAATTTGAGTAATATTGATTAAACTATAACACCCAAAAAATTTATATGCTTAAATCACAAGTTTTACTATTTTACTTTCTATATCAAAACAAGTTTAAGCCACACAGTTGCTATATCAATATCAATCTCTACTACTTTTAAAATGTCAGCTTGTTAAATGACAAAAATTTAATATTGGTCAATGTCTACGTGTTTATCAATTTAAAAGAAAAAAACACGCGATTGCTCTATTTGTACTACATATAAAATGTGAAAAATTTCTTTCTTAAGACTTAAAAAACATAAAAAATGAACAATGTATTATACCTAACATACTCTTTTATTATTACTTTTTCACAAGAAATAATTTGAATTGTTTTTAAATATGTTGCCTTAAAACTATCATTAAAAAGTTTATCAATCACATTAATAGATACTATATATTATATATCAAACATCATTTGGAGAAAAAGTTAAAAATCTTTTTTTGTAAAAGCCAATAAATGTTTTAACTAATTGTTGTCATGTTTCATTTTCAATTGAGTTATCGTTTGTTAAAAAATGTCAATTATAATTTTATTTTTTTACGTTGTATGCATAAATATTACCCGAAACACCTAACTAAAATACTCCAGCTATAAAATTTGCCACTATAAAATATCGTCGCTATACACGAATACTCATCTATTAATTTATAATCAACTTGTTGCGCCAATAAGTAAGACTTGTTTAACAACGAACGAGTAGCTAGGATAGATTTAGGTCTATGAATACATTGATTTATTTCAGATTTTTTGAACCGATTTTGCTTCAATTTTTATTTATTTATTTATTATTATTTTTAAAATCAATTGGCCCCCTTAGGCCATCCGCAATGCGGTCCGCAATCCGGTGACCTGGCATAGTTCAAAGAAAAGTTTTACACGCCACGTCATCATGCAATACCATTGAGGAGTCTGTTGGTGTAAAAGGAGTTTTTATCTGATTGCATCTCATTTAAACGTTTTTGGTGAGCCCCTAGTCTAATTCTCATGATTTGTAAAAGAAAACATTTTCATTTAAAAAGGAGATGTTCATATCTAAAAGCTATAAACTATCCGAACAATTAATAAAAAAGGCTTCCATTTCTAACAAAGAATTTAGACCATCATATGAAATCTATTTTTTAATTTGGATAAACTCATACACTAAAAGATAAGATTTTCTTTTGTTAGGATTTAGTAAATCCAGTTATTAAAGTGTCGGTCACCTCAAGTATATGTAATCGTTAGAAAGCTCGTAGTCGTAGTTATTTAATGTTAAGTAGTATTTAGTTCAGTAACACAGTGGAGGACGGACGGGTCTTTACCCACTGTATGCCTGATCCACAGCCCGTAGGTGGCGTTTTATGTAAGACTATAAATACTAGGGGTGAGCAAAACAAACCGAAAAAAACCAAAAACGAACCGAAAACTGAAAAAACCGAACCAAAAAAACCGACCGAAACTAAAAACCGATGGTTTGGTTTTTACTTTTTCAGAAACCGAAAAATGTGGTTCGGTTTCGGTTTTCATCCAAAAACCAAACCGCAAAAACCGAACCGAACCGGTATTATATAATAATATTTAATTAATATAATATGATTAAAAACTAAATAAATCAAATTTATAAATTCATATTCATTTTGTGAGTGGATTTATTATATATTTATCTTAACGTTTATATTTATATGTGTGTTTGTCGTGTCGCGTGTTTTGTGTGAATATATCAATAAGTATTCGATAATGATTATACTACGTGTATGTTCTCTTGTATGTGTATGTCTCATTTATATGTTTGTAATTGTAGAATTATGCAATAAACATTATTATGCTTAGATTGAAAACATAAATAAAGAAAAATAACTAATTTTGTACGTAAAACAAGTTTGTTGGTATATTTGGCGATACCCAAATATTAACGGTTAGAAACCGAAAAAATCGAACCAAACCCGATAACAAACCGAAAAAACCGAACCGCCAAAAACCGAACGGTTCCGGTTTTGGGTTCTACAAAAACCGAAAATCGTGGTTCGGTTTCGGTTTTAGCCAAAAACCGACCCAAACCGAACTGTGCACACCCCAAATAAATACCCTCTACCTCCCAAGGTAGAGGGTTGGAGCTCATAATATTATTTTTACTTTCTCTCACTAAGTTCCCAAACCTCTAACTATTTCTCTCTCTAAAATCATACTTTATACGCCTATATGTGATCATGGTTTGATGTGTTTGTGAAATCCAATATGTTACAAATGGGATAATGTCAAGATGCTTCTCTCGGGTTCTGAATTAACCAAGGAAGACAGAGAATCACAACTGTATGATGAATTTGAGCATTTTAAGATGAAACCAGAAGAGAGTGTCTATGAATATTACGTGAGATTCCACAAGCTTGTAAATGACATGAGGAAGATCAAAATGACCATGCCAAATATTCAGCTGAACTCAAAGTTTGTGAACAACATGAATCCCGAATGGCACAAATTGGTCACCTCTGTAAAGCTAACTAAAGGATTGAAGAACACCAACTATGAGCAACTGTATGTCTTCCTTCTTCAGAATGAGAGGCATGCTATGTTTGAACGAAGGATTCTTGAACAGTTCAAATCTAAACAGAGAGAATCAAGTTCGTCAAATGATTCAACAGCCTTCTACACCAATATTGGAATTACCACCAAAGCTTCTCAAGTCATACCAACGGGAAATGGTAAGAAGAGAATCACACCCACTGGGATTACTGAAGGGGAAAGGGGTTTTGAGCAAACTAAAGAATGTTATTTAACTGAGGTCATGCCTTTCTTTAAACAATTAAAAGGTCAATTTGAGAGTCTTCAAAAAGGAATAAACTCAGATATTAAAGAAATAGAAAAGGAATTTGATGCAATGATAGTTGAGGTCAATGATTATGAACAGAACTCAAATATAATGAAGTTGAAAGGAAGAACTTGCATATCTTAAATGAGAACTTGATTTCGAGTTGCGTTGCTCAAGATGTGTTTTATACTGTGACAAAGTATTCTATTACTGCATATCAATTTCATGAATTATCTGTCGCTTTGAAAGTTTCCCATGATCGTGTCATTGAGCTTGAAAACAAAAACTCAGAACTAAATGAGAAAATTGATCAGGATGATCACGATAATTTGGTAAAACATCTTTCTAAGCTAGAAGTTGAACATTTTGATCTGCAACTAAAATATCAACATCTCAAAGAAAATGTCAAAACCTCAAACATCAAAACATCCTCAAATGTTCCAGAGTTTGATGCAGTTTTTCAAATAAACAAACGTGACGAACAGATTCAAGCTCATTGTAACACGATCAGAAAGTTGAAAGCCCAAATTTCACAATTAAAGGGTGAAAAGAACAATGTGACTGGCTCCCAAATGCCTCCTCCTTTAGATTCTCAGTGTTCTCAAACTTTTTATCTTCAAAACTTGGTTAATGTTTTACAAAAGGAAAATGAGAGTTTTCTAGAAGAAAATGAAAAAGTTAAACGACGCTTTAAAGGGTTATATGATTCAATGAAAGTCACTCGTGACAAGAATAACGAAAAAATAACTTCTTTACAAAAGAAAATTGAGAATCTGAGGAGTCAGAAAAAAGGGAAAATGCCACTTGTCTTCAATGAGAATGTTGCATGAAAGTCATATGCAGACTCTAAATATACTGTGACTGTTAAATACATTCCTCCTCATCTTAGGAATAACGAACTTGTATTTCATAATTATCTTGCTCGCCTTAAGGATAGTCTTGAATGTCTCCGTGAGATTGTAGAAGAGGACTTCATAAATAAGCCACTTGATAGTGAAATTAGATTTGCTTGTATTCAGGCCAAACGATCTCAGGAGATGTTAGAATGTTTAGTAGCAACATGTCCTAAATCCTTAGGTGCGAAAGGTAAAGCTGTGATGCCTTGCTCGATGCCTAGTGATAAGTATGCAACTCATTATATGCCCAGTATTAAGCAAGTAAACTCTAGAGTGCCTTCAAGTAGTTCAGATCCCTGCACTTCTAGTTCAGGAATGCAAAAAGTAGCAAAAACAACTAATGTTCCAATTCCCCCTACAGGAGTAAAAAGTGACACCAAAGCGAGCAGGTCAAAGCCTCAAGGCAACACAAAGAATGATAGGACCTTGCAAGATAGGAATGTTCAGTGGAAGAGAGTAGAAGATCACCTTAGGGAGAATTTGAATAAAACGAATCGTGTTAATTCTAGTGTTAGCTCTAAGCATACTGTAATTAATGCGAATTCTGCTACTTTTGGCAAAAAATGTAATGATGATTGCGTGGTTTCTGTTACTAATCTTGAATGTGGTGTGAATGATTTGATTAATGTTGTTAAATGCCCTGTTAAGATAGTTAATGCAAAAAATCAAGCTAAGAAGGCTAGAAAGCAATGGCGGAAGAAGGTTAGAAAACATTGGAAACCCACAGGAAGGAAATTTAGTAACATAGGTTATCAGTGGATACCTACTGGCCGCAAATTAAATCTTAATGAGATGTGCCCTAAATTATCTAGATCAATGCCCATTAGAAAATGGATGCCTACTGGTAGATCTATTCCTTTAAAAAGTGAACATACTTTGAATAGGTCAAATACGGACACTAGCACTGCATCTATTCCTGATGATTCCATTGTTTCTACTTCCGATGTAGGTGTTCCAATCACTGTTACTAAGCAAATGGAACCCATTCTTGCATGGGGATCCCAATTATCCAGTTATCCATTCTTGTATGTGTTCAACTGCAGATTGTTCAAATCGTTCTGTGGTACCTGGACTCAGGCTGTTCTAAGCATATGACTGGAGATCGCTCGCGGCTCATGAACTTCGTGAGTAAATTCATCGGGACTGTTAGATTCAGGAACGACCATTTTGGAGGAATTATGGGTTATGGAGACTATGTTGTTGGCAAAAGTGTAATCTCCAGGGTATATTATGTTGAAGGTCTTAGTCATAACTTATTTTCTGTTGGTCAATTCTGTGATTCCGATCTAGAAGTGGCATTTAGAAAACATACTTGTTTCGTTAGAGAACTCGATGGTGTGGAACTGTTAAGAGGAACTCGAGGCTCAAATCTATACACCATCTCTATCGAAGACATGATGAAATCTTCTCCAATCTGCTTGTTGTCAAAGGCTTCAAAAACAAAATCATGGTTATGGCATCGTCGTCTCAATCACTTGAACTTCGGCACCATTAATAATCTTTCCAGAAATGATCTTGTAAGAGGCTTACCCAGATTAAAGAATGAAAAAGATCATCTTTGTTCAGCATGCCAATTGAGAAAAAGCAAGAAATATGCCCACAAACCCAAACCCACAAACTCAGTAATGGAAGTTCTGCATACCCTTCATATGGACTTGTGCGGACCAATGAGAGTGCAAATGATTAATGGGAAGAAATATATTTTAGTCATTGTTGATGACTACTCTCGATTTACTTGGGTAAAGTTTTTGAGGACAAAGGATGAAACTCCAGATGTCATAATCAAACTTATCAAGCAGCTTCAGGTTCGACTTAACAATACGGTTAGAATTATTTGAACAGACAATGGCACAAAGTTCGTTAACAAAGACTTAAGTCAATTTTATGAAAGTGTTGGAATCAGTCATCAAAGAAGTGTTCCACGAACTCCTCAACAGAACGGTGTAGTTGAAAGACGAAATCGAACTCTTGTGGAAGCCGCAAGAACAATGCTAATTTATTTAAAGGTTCCAATATTTCTCTGGGCTGAAGCCATTGCCACTGCTTGCTACACCCAAAATCATTCCCTCATACACACATCTCATGGAAAAACTCCATACGAACTTGTCCATAAACGAAAACCTGATCTTTCCTACCTTTGTGTGTTTGGTGCGTTGTGCTATCCAACGAATGACGGTCAAGATTTAGGTAAATTAAGAGCTAAGGCGGACATTGGAGTTTTTGTAGGTTATGCATCAAACAAGAAGGGTTACCGAATCTACAACAAAAGAACTCGAGATATTATGGAAACTATTCACGTCACGTTCGATGAGCTGTCCTGGCAAATGGCTCCAGGACAATCTAGTTCTGGACCCGCATCTCAACCTTCATCAAGTAGTCCTATCAGTTCTACTCTTGTTCTAAATCCTTCACCAGCAATTCCTTATGTACCTCCTTCAGAAGATGATTTGAAGAAACTGTTTGATCCAATGTTTGATGAACACTATGAGCCAATTGCTAATGATCTGTCAATTCCATCATCAGAGGCTGCTCCTATCCCTGTCAATGAAGCTAACCCTTCAGTCTCTATGTCATTAAGTCAAGAAGCTCCTGTTGCTGATCATTCTGTCTCATCAACAAATCATCAATCATCGAGTGTACATCATGGAATTATGTCTAGCACCTATGATGGAGATAATCCCTTTGCTACTCCTGAAGATGCACCCTTTGAGAACATATTTGCTCCTGAATTATCATCTGAACCATCTTCATCAGGAGAAATACACTCTGCTACTTCGGTTCCTCAACAACAACCACATGAACACCTTAGAAAATGGACACATGATCATCCATTGGACAACATCATTGGAAATCCCTCTCGTCCAGTATCCACTCGCAAACAACTTGCAACTGATGCCTTATGGTGCTTCTTCAACTCCGTACTATCCAAGGTCGAACCAAAAGATGTTAAAACTGCCATGAATGAAGACAATTGGTTCAATGCCATGCAAGAAGAAATTCATGAGTTTGATTGACTAGATGTATGGGAATTAGTACATGCTCCTGACTGTGCTATGATCATTGCTCTAAAGTGGATCTTCAAAGTAAAACTTGATGAGCATGGTGATGTATTAAAGAACAAGGCTCGATTGGTTGCAAAACGATACCGTCAAGAGGAGGGTATTGACTTTGAAGAGTCATTTGCTCCAGTTGCTCGTATCGAGGCAACCAGAATATTCTTGGTTAATGCTGCAAGTAAGAACGTGGTAGTCTATCAGATGGATGTAAAGACGGCTTTTCTTAATGGAGATCTTAAAGAAGTCGTATACGTCAGCCAACCTGAAGGCTTTGTGAATCCAGAGCATCCTACTCACGTCTATCGTTTGAAGAAGGCTCTTTACGGTTTAAAGCAAGCTCCAAGGGCATGGTATGATACGCTATCAAAGTTTCTTCTATCTACTGGATTCAGTAAAGGAGCAGTTGATCCGACATTGTTCACCAGAAAGTCAGGAAAACATTTAATTCACGTTCAAATCTATGTTGATGATATTATTTTTGCCTCGACTGACCCCAATGAATGTGACCGTTTTTCAAAAGAAATGGGTTTCAAATTTCAAATGTCAATGATCGGACAAATGTCATTTTTCTTGGGATTACAAATTTCACAAAGTCCTGGAGGCATTTTTATAAATCAATCTAAATATGCAAATGAGATTTTAAAGAAATTTGGATTTGATTCTTGTGACCCTGTTGACACTCCCATGATAGAGCGTACTAAACTGGATGAGGACCACTCAGGGATCATGGTAGACCAAACGAAATATCGTAGTATGATTGGATCCCTGATGTACCTCACAGCCAGTAGACCAGACATTCTGTTCGCGGTTTGCATGTGTGCTAGATATCAGGCTAAGCCTACCAAAAAGCACCTTGAAGCGGTTAAACGGGTCTTTCGGTATCTCCAAGGAACCATCAATATGGGACTTTGGTACCTGAAGGACATCGGTATGTCACTAACAGCCTATGCAGATGCTGATCATGCAGGATGTCAAGATACACGTCGAAGTACGTCTGGAGGTGCTCATTTTTGGGCGATAAGCTTGTGAGCTGGTCTTCAAAGAAACAAATGAGTACTTCTATATCCTCTACAGAGGCTGAATACATAGCCATGTCATCTGGTTGTGCTCAAATCCTATGGATGAGATCCCAATTATCTGACTATGGCTTTGAATTCAACAAAATCCCTCTGTACTGTGATAATAAAAGTGCTATTGCTCTCTCATGCAACAACGTTCAACACTCAAGAGCAAAGCACATCGACATTCGACATAATTTCATCAGGGAGCAAGTGGAGAACGGTGTGGCGGAACTCTATTTTGTGAGGACTGAATACCAATTAGCAGACATCTTCACCAAAGCTCTTCCTAGAGAACGTTTTGAGTTTATCCTTTCACGACTTGGTGTAAAGAGTCTACAACCGAAAACACTCAAACGTCTTCAAGAGGGAGACGAGGAGTAAAGGTCTTTTTTCATCCATTTCTTGTAAATATTTTTTCGAAAAGCAAAATACAAAATTACAAAACCTACAAAAAGCAAATAGAAAAATTTAAAACTTTCAAAAATCCATAAAAATTTGAAAATCTTGAAAAATTTCAAAAAAAAAAAAAAAAATTGTCATTTTGTCATGTTTTTCTCGATTCGATAATATCTACGGTCTTTGTGCTGTCATTCAAAGAATGACACGGGTCTTTGCTCGAATATTCAAAAAAAAAATGGGAGAAAGTGAAACTATGGTTTATTGTCATTTCAGGCAGTAACCCGTTTTTCAAAGAAAGAACAGAGCCATGCTTTATCTTAAATCTTCAAACCTCATGCTCTTATTCAAATTCTCTATCCTTCAATCAACAACATATATCATTGATTGAGGGGGAGAATAATTTCAATCAAAAAGAGTATTTTTCAAACAATTGGCACATAATCGAGGAAGGTCTACTCTTGAATAATCAAAAAGAACAATGTTTTACAATATTGTATACAATTGGTACAAGACCTTTGTTATTATTATGTTTTCAAAAGATACTCAAGCATGTTTAATCTTTGGAGTCTAAAGTCTCAAACTTGATCCTTATCGGTTAAATGTTTCTCATAATCAAGTCACATCTCCCCTCAAAAGCTTTCAAAATCAATTTAAATCTACAGAGATCACAAATCTCAAATGATTTGAAAAGTGTGATCGGGGGAGAATTTGTGATTTAAATTGGATTTAAACTGATAATTCGATAAATGGTTTCATAAGTGTTTAGCAAGCTTTCCTCCCCACATGTGCCAAACGATTTCAAATTTACCATGCACATGTTGAGGGGGAGCATCTTTTTAAACCACAAAGAATTGAAACGTGATTGATTTGTCTCTAAGTGCAGGTTCCTTCTAATATGTGCAAAACTCTTTCAAACCTCGAGGCACATATTGAGGGGGAGCAAACTTATGAAAATCCCATCATTCCCCAATATGCTTTATCTACTTGATTTGATCAGGGAAGTGATGTTGATATTTTTTAGAAAATGGTAATCAATGAAGTTAATTCTTCCTCTTGCCTCCGTGTGCCAAAACGATTTCAAATACATGATGCACATGTTGAGGGGGAGCTCTTTTTCTAAAAATATCAAAAAAAAAAACAATTCAGGTACAAAATACTTTGATAATATATCACAAGTATCTGGATTGAGTTTCAAATGGTTTTCAATTGGTTCCAATGGCAGATGAACAATACCAAATAGACCGACCAAATTTACTTTATGTATGGTGATATAAGGATGATAAGGTTAGGTATTAGTTCCCATGATCCGCCAGAACCGGAGGGATCTACCCAGGGACAATCCACTAGATAGTGTAGAAGTCCTTAGGTATGATGAAAAAAGGAGAAAAGTGAGATATGGGAAGAGTGCGGACTGAGATAGAGCTAGTACTGGAATAAATCCAACAAGGTTCTAGTTATGAAGTCTCGTTAAGCAATGAAGGGGTTGAAGAATGAAAAATAAATGAAACGAGAAAAGGGTGAAAAGAAATAGCCCTTCAATAATTCAACCTTAGGGCAGAAACCGGGTTCAATACATATGCTACTGGTGGTTACTAAGGTAACACTGGTATTGAAGACAAGACGTCATGGACCCAGTGACGCACTGCACTAAACTTCCCAAGCTACTCAAGTTCCTCTTAAAAGGGCTTGTTTCATTCTCACGGGGAACCCACATAATCTATCGACTTTCTCTTAGAGATTGTTGATATTGAAGAAGGAGACCCTCTCCCTAGTCTCCGATATAGGAAACCAAATGTGCACTATTGAGTCTAGAGCCACGAGATCATCTATAAATCTCAGTAGGACACATCATCCTTGAAGACTCACAGTTTCACACAATGTGGAATGTGAGAATATATTTTGAGAGTCCTACGCATTATCCTTGTGGTATTGCCAAGACTTGTTGTGTCATCTGGACTTCATCAATGGAGCGATTCAAAATTGAATTGTTCCTTGTCCAGACAAATGGATTGACGGATTCCTTTGAAAAACCAGTCGGTGTGCTCAAAAATTATTTTCTTTAGCATGTCGACTGTGAATTATGTTTTCAAAATCAAAAAGGACATTTATGATTGATAATTGATTTTTCATAAAACCTTCGTTGTATTGCAAAAACCTTTATATTTAATACACGATTGTTTTCAAATCATTTTCATCAATCGGTGAATCTCAATTCGCTGGTTCACTCATTCCGTGTTGTCTTCTTTGAGACGTTCCGGTTTGAGAACGGCTAGAGCAACTGCGAAACCCTGTCAAGGAAATTCTTCGGAATTATACCTGATCACAGGCAGTACTTGTACTGATCAACGGGGAACCGTGGGCCGTGTACCTCAATTCAACGAAAGTGATCAAAGACACTTTCGTGCGTTTTATTGCTAACTGTTGTATGCAGGTACACCCGACGTTTGCAGCTGATCAGAATGGAGAGATCAATCCATAGCCGCATGCTCACACATCACATTCATTTCTAAAAGAAATCATGATAAATGTATCAATGAATCTGATATTTTCACTCCATGCTGCTACGCTGCTGCAAATATCATGAATCAACTAAAGCTTCCGCTACTCTGATAAGAAGAAATTATGATCCAAAATGTGAGCATGTCGGTCCAAAATATCACAACATCACATAATACCAACACTACAAAGGAAGAGTCAGAGATTTATGGTAGCTGATGATCTCAAAGCTGGCTCAACACTCATTATCACGTGGATCAGTTAAAGACCTCCACTTGGTTTAACCAAACATGCAAAAATGAAGAATCAATGACTACGGGCTACTGAGCAAGGAACATTAACAAGAATTCAAGAACAATCTTAATGTAATATCTGTTTGTATTCAATGTATTTTGAGGTGACCTCCCTTAGGGGGAGATTGTTAGGATTTAGTAAATCCAGTTATTAAAGTGTCGGTCACTTCAAGTATATGTAATCGTTAGAAAGCTCGTACTCGTAGTTATTTAATGTTAAGTAGTATTTAGTTCAGTAACACCGTGGATGACGGACGAGTCTTTACCCACTGTATGCCTGATCCACAGCCCGTAGGTGGCGTTTTATGTAAGACTATAAATACCTTCTACCTACCAAGGTAGAGGGTTGGAGCTCATAATATTATTTTTACTTTCTCTCACTAAGTTCCCAAACCTCTAACTATTTCTCTCTCTAAAACCATACTTTATACGCCTATATGTGATCATGGTTTGATGTGTTTGTGAAATCCAATATGTTACATCTTTTTATGAAAAATAATGTCATTTAATTTAGATATTTTATAATCTAAATGTTATGTATTCGTAGTATTTAAATTATTTTATGTAATTTTAGTGTTACTTTTAAATTTATAATATTTTTTGTATTTCTACATATTTAAAACTAATGTATTTTTTTTTATATATTATTGCATATAGTAAAAGAAAAGAATTTAAAAATGAATAGATGATGTGGAAATCATTAAATCATGTGAGGTTTAATGCATTGCGAGTGTTTTGTAAATGAAAGTAAAATGATTAGATGGTAATGTATTAAACTCTTTTGAGTACAATGTATTGAGGATGCCTTTAGTGTAGTATGTTGTCATTTAACCCACTTTACTCACGACTTCAATTCTAGCGAAGGAAACAGACCTCTCGGCTAAGTGTGTAGATATGACATCAGTGAATTACTCGAAATAAGCTCGATGGAAACTTTATAAAATGCACATCTAACAAACCCGACAACGACCAATAATCTTTTTTTTAACTCATACTTGAATATCACAACTTGTCCCAAACCAAAATTGGGCCACTCTAGTTTCAAATAGGGGTGAGCGAAAAAACCGAAAAGACCGAATAAACCGAAAACCGAAACTGAACCGAACTGAAAATAACCGAACCGAATTTGCTAAAACCGAACCAAACCGAACTACTAATTCGGTTCTCGGTTTGGATATGGGTTTGGCAGTTTGAACCGAAAATCGAACCGAAAACCGAATTCATATAAATATATATATAATTTTTATATACTTATATATATATTTATATATTTTTAAGTACATTTATATATAAATAAATACTATTAAAAAGTTATCATAATACAATAAAACACTTTTTATGCTTGAAATATATTTTTTTTGCTAAATATATATGTAATTATTAATTTTTTTTTAAAAATAGTGAAATTCGGGTTAACCCAAGAACCGAACCGAATTAGAATTCAACCGAACCGAACCGAAAACCGAATTTGAATTTGGTTTGGTTCAGTTCTCGGGTTGACTTAAAAAAAAAATTTAACCGAATTAACCGAACCGAACTAACCGAACAACCCGATAACCGAGCCGATCAACACCCCTAGTTTCAAATTCTTAACTATTCAGAAATTAAGGATTTTTTCGATTATAAGCTATGTAAACACGGATCGGGGTTAACATGATTAACCAAATTTAAGCTGTTATTTGTTTAACGTTAAGAAATACGACATTTTTGAAATGGGTGATGATTTGAACACTTTTTTATTTTGATTGGGACACTCAACTGTGCATGCAATTAAAATACAGTGTAAACATTATATAACTATGTAATGCATAAAATAGAATGGCTCAATAAAAATTATGAGTGTGCAAATTAATTCTTTTTTGAAATAAAAAGTTAAGATAGTATTTGACCAAAAAAAAACGAATGTTCTGGGTGTGTAAAGTAACAAATTTTCCCCAATTCTTCCCACTTTCACGAAGAGGGTTTTAGAAGCAGCATATCACGTGCAAATCATATGCTTTGCTAAATCATCAAAACCCTAGCTCCGGCCTTTTTCATAACTCTCCATATCAACCATCACCGCAGTAATTCTCCACTACTCTTGCTCTTTAAATTTAAGTTATTTTATTGTTTTTATTTAAATGATTATAAATATTTGATTTTTATCTCTTTCTTGCTTTTTGCAGAATGATAGTTTTAAATTTAAGTTATTTTATTGTTTAGAAGTTTTGAGATACTTTTACGGAGAGTCGAAAAATAGTATTAGGAGATAAAAGTTGGATAAAGTGAATAAGTGATAGTTTTTGACTTTTTGTTATACTGCGTTTAAACGAATACTCGGGATACTTAAATTGGATACATAGAGCGTAAGATTTCATTTTCAGGACAAAATGCAGCATCGTTGTGGTACTGTAGTGGCGATTTGGTAACGACGCCTTTTGTTTTTAGTATTAGAAGTTGCTTTATTTGCTCTTATCGTTATTGCAATTTTCGTATTTGAGGTGCCTTTCAATTTTGGGATAATTTTGCTTCGTTCTGCTACGTATTGTGATGTTCATCTCTTAAAAAGTACTATTATTGAAATGATATTGTATCAGTTCACTTTCTAACATAGTATATGTTATCGATGAATACGATGAATTAGTGAAGTAGTAACTTACTTATACAGTATTGCATAATACTCTACGTGTCAACCATTGGGACTGGAGCTATTGGATTGTTGTGTTTAACTTTGTTGAACATTTAGGACATGGTTAATAAAACTCGATTTCATTGCAGATGTCGCAGCAGAAGCAGGATGAACGTAGAAATGAAGCTATGGATAGTGAAGAAAAAGACAATAATCAAGATCAAAATGCCGAGGAAGCAGTTGGTAAGTTTTCTGTATATACTTAATATTCGTATGAACCTATTGAACAACTCATATATCCTATTTTAGCAAAACAAAATGTTTCTAAATATTGACGGTAAAGATATATTTTGCCGAATTGGTATTTTGCATGAAATCTGCTCGCTTTTACTGGACTGCATATATCTTTTCGACAACCCCCTTATATTGTTGTTGGTACATTTACAACAATCAATTTGCAAACAAAGACTTTAAGGTGCTGACATGCCATGCCTCCTTAGTAGTGAATTCATTATGTAGACTTATATTGCTGACACTATGTGTACAATCAGTTTCAGATGATGACGTAATTGACTATTCTGTCAAGCCCGAGTTCTATGACCCAAATCTTGACGATAAGGACCAATCGTGGATTCAGAAGAAAAGGAAAGGTCAATATTCTGATGCTGTGCTTAGCTGTCCTGCTTGTTTTACAACCCTATGCCTGGAGTGTCAAAGGTATGTTGGTCAAGTTCATGAATGTTTTGCACCTTGGTAACACTTACATTACAAAATTACAAACAAATTGTGAAAATAGGTGATAATCATTTGGGAAAAACTATGCTCATTCCTTTTCTAGTGGCCTGCATGATCTGTTTCCGTCCATGAAAACAATATTAAGGGTCTGAATTTATTGTGATTGTTCCTCTACCTGCTCAGTTGTATGAATCACCTAGCTTGCGGACTAATGAGACCACTATGGAAATCTTTAAACCTGTTTTCCTACTTCCCAAATAATTTTTCCTCTGATTTGACCCGTTAGGATAATTTACTACCATTCAGATGTAAAAGTGTCGAAATGGCCACCTTTTCTAGTGTATACTTTTGTTGGCCAGAGCAGCTGGGGAGTCTTGCTGCTAGTGAGGTGAATTAGCACAAATTTGCTTAACGATTAACTGGGGGTAAATGGCAATCAGATTAGAAACCTGTTCATGCTGGAAATACGCAACTGATAAGCTTATGGTTTTCCAACTTGTAGTCCTTTTAGGACATCATCATTATACTTTTAGCTAGATTTACTCTTTGAATTACTGAAATAAAGGATTGCTGTTTGGAATTAAGTCTTAAATTTACGTCCCAATGCAAGAGTCATACAAGACGTCCATCATCAGACAGACCATATTATTTACTTGATGGCATTTAAAATGTAAATTACATAGTGGTAAGTTTTACTAAATTCACTCAACATTTGAACTTCAGGGCTTATTTTGTGTTGGATGTGGCATTTCTAAGTTACCGTGACTTGTAGGCCAGTTTTTATAGAAAGCTGAAGTAGATGTTATATTCTGCTAAAACAAAGACTCTTGTACGCAAAAATAATGATAAGTAATGCAAGTCTTCTCTGTCATTTTTGCCTCCAAGAGTGTTGTGCTTTGCTATTTTCAAGTATCCTGTTGTTTTCAATGGCTCTTACTCTATTTTCAAATATGCTATGTTGATACTGAGCGTGGGTTTTGTTGTTAGGCATGAAAAATACGTGACCCAATACAGAGCAATCTTTGTGGTGAACTGCAAGATCAAGAAAGGGGAAGTATCAGACAAAGGAAGTTTGAAAAGGAAAAGATCTAAAAAAGGGGCCGGTTCAGCCGACGGTGAGTCATATACTCCGGTTGGTTGCTCAGTTTGTGACACTGAGGTTGGAGTCATAGATGATGAAGAAGTCTATCATTTTTACAATGTTCTTCCAAGTGAGTGTTGATATTATTTCAGTGTCTTGTGAAATGTTATGATAAAGCTTTGAGGCTCGGTAGGGTATCAGTCCACTTTCTTAGAATTTTTACATATATGTGGGCAATGATAGATCTCTAAACTAATCCAAGTTGGTCCCAGTCCTAACCCTTTTTTTATTCTTGAGCTTCAACCTGCTCCGGATTGTAAATGTAGTCCTGTGGTTTTGCTCTGTTATGTCACCCTTGACCAATCTTGGTTCTTGGTGTGTTTAGACCCATTTTGGTCCCAATCACTTTATGAGCCTCATTCTGACTTTGTCATGCGTAGATGGGTAGTTTGAGTTTCAAATACGCGGACTATTTCAATTTATTTGAAATGTGTCGACTTGAATGAACTTTATATTTTCTTCTTTCTTCTGCTAATGGTCCCTCGGCTAAAATTAGATAGAAGGAAGAAAAATAGGGCTAAACGAACATGGTTAGTTTTTACAACCTACAGTAGAAAATGGTTTATCTAGAAGAAGCTGATAATTAATTTCCTAATAACTTTTTAACCCATATTGATATATTTAACATCAGAGTAATTTAAACCCTGTTATAAAACGTACAGTTTTTTTTTTTTTTTTTTTTTTTTTTTTTTTTTTTTTTTTTTTTTTTTTTTTTTTTAATTTTATTTTATATATATATATATATATATATATATATATTTTAAATTTAATCCATATGTGATTTTACGAAATTCACAAATCACATGTGGGTATAATTAGTGGGAGCTATCATTTTTTTTTTTTAATTTTATCTTTGATTTAAGACTCGGTGTAAGACTTATGTTTATGGTGATCACAATTTTTTTGTGGTTACCCTTGTCATATCAGCGTCAGTGCAGCTTTTTCTCTTCGAGACTATAGACGGACCATAAACAAGTAGTAAGGTGACCGCAACCATAACAAAAAACATATGTGATAAAATTGAGCGCAACTATTTGTCTAATTTCAATTGCTTAAACATTCTTTTCTATCTTTTTTAAATCTCTTATTATGTAAGAGATGCCATCAAACCTATTAGGATTAAAGTGTCATTATTATCAAGAATTAAGAGCAATCTCCAAAAGATGTTTATGGAGCATGTCAATGGTGACATGCACCATGGAGCATCCAAAAGATGTTTATGGAGCATGTCCATGGTGACATGCACCATGGAGCATACGCGGAGTTCGTGTACATAAACTTTTATTGGAGAATCAAGTTTATAGAGTTGTCCATATACTAGTTCATGTGTATAACTAAATAGAGAGAAACTATAAAGTTAAATCGGTTACTAGAGATGTTTATGAGCTATATTATATAAGGATTTTTTTTTAACTTGTGTTTTAGGGACACAAGTTAAGCACACTAAAAGGACTCACGAAAGAAGACTTTATGTATTTTTGTATGATTCCCTAAGTCTTTTTTCGTGAGTCACTGAGTCTTTTTGGTGTGCTTAACTTGTGCCCTTAAAACACAAGTCGGACAAAGCCTTTATATAAAGATGACATCAAAATACTATCAACTTCATAGCATTGAAGATGCTCAAAAGTACCATTTAAATAAAACTTAGAGCATCTGCAATGGCAAAAGTCATTAATGACTTTTTGCAATAAATTAAATTATATTTTATATATAAAAAAGTCATTCATAAAATTTGGTCCAATGCAAAAAGTCATTACAAAAGCTTTTTATGTGTTGAATTCATTAAATTAGAACCAAAAATATGCTTGAAGAGAGCAAAAAGCTTTTGCTCAACCACTTGGAGTTTACCAAGTGTTTGAGTAAAAAGTTTTGCTTCAAGTTATAATCACAATGCAAAAAGTGGTATGAATAACATTTTTAAATAGTGAAAAGTCATTCTTCAAACTTGTATTACGGATGCTCTTACTACATCATATTACTTTTTTAGACATAAACTTACATGGCACTTTAAACTATCCGCAAATTAAAAACACATTTTTCACAATGCTATAACATGCCAGTAAAAAAATCTATATATTAATTTCCTTGAGATTAGTTTAGTCTGCTTTACAATATGAGATTTAGTATTATAAATTAGATGCATGGTAGATTATCATACAAGGTAATATCTGTTAATAATAGGAGTACAAGTTTTATGAATAGGTACACCAAGATTATAAATATAAAAAGTAAGATATGGCATGCTTATGATTGTTGATAACAACTTACTTTTTGTAATTTAGGCAAGAGAGAATGATCAACGAATTTGAAATAATGGTTTTATATGAAACTGAAGGTGAGGTGATGATATATTTTATGATAACATGAAGTTTTAAAAAAATATTTATTTTGTACACGAATAGAAAAGGGTTGTCGTTCAACTGTTTCTATCTTGGACAGTTGAAATGTTTTTGGAAGATCCCAAATTAGTCAAACCTGCTACAAAGATAAATAGACTGAATTATTTTTTAATCTCTAATATGTGTACTTATTTCATGCAAATAGACTAACTTAGATGTTATAGTGGTTATGCTCAGTCTTTAAATCACAAATTTCAACATCGTTCTAGTCATTTTCATTACCAGCTCTTTCAAAGTTGGTAAATGCGTGTGTAGTTTTGCGGCTTCAAGAATATTGTCAAAACGTGGCTGTATTAAAGGTAGTTTGCTATCGTTATTCATGAACACATGTTTTTTTTTTTTTTTTTTTTTTTTTTTTTTTTTTTTTTTTTTCAGCTTTCTTGTTCTAAAAGTGATTAAGAAAACTTTTGTCAACAAAAAGGAACAACATTAAATTTCGTAGAGGCGCATTTTTGACATGTTTGCAACTTTGACAAAGGAGTGTATAGAAAATGTAAGGCTGATAACTTATTAAAGCACCACTATAGTTGTCAAGATTGACAATTTTGCGTAGCGAACTAAAAAAATAACTCTTTTAGAAATTAATGTTGACATTTTTGTCTTTCTTTAAGTATTATGACCATTTTACCATTCGAAAAATATTTAAAAAAAAAAGAATTTCGAAAAAAAATTTCAGAAATTCTTTTTAATCTAAAAAATAAAAATAAAAAATCGCATGTCACAAAAAAAAATTCTAAAAAAAATTATTTCAAAAAAAAAATTCAAAAAAAAAAAAAAAAAAAAAAAAAGTCGAAAAAAAAAATCAGAAAATTTTTAATCTAAAAAATAAAAATAAAAATCGCATGTCACAAAAAGAATTCTAAAAAAAATTATTTCAGAAAAAAATTCAAAAAAAAGAAGAATTTCGAAAAAAAAATTCAGAAATTTTTTTTATACGCTTTATTCGTTTTTATACGTTTTCACTTGTTTTTTATTCACTTTTGATTTTTTTTTTGTCACAAGTGAATTTTTTTATGGAATTTTTTTTTATTACAAAATATTACAAAAAAAAATTCAAACACATTTCAGAAAAAAAAATTGAAAAAAAGTATTTCCAAAAAAAATTCAGAAAAAAAAAATTTGGAACAAAAATTTCGAAAAAAAGGTATTTCGAAAAATATATTCAAAAAAAAATTTTGGAAAACAAATTTCGAAAAAAAAAGTATTTCGAAAAAAATTCAGAAAGGGTAAAATGGTCATAATACTTAAAGAAAGACAAAAATGTCTACATTAATGTCTAAAAGAGCTATTTTTTAGTTCGCTACACAGAACTGCCATTCTTGACAAGTATAGTCCTTTAAAAGGTTATTAGCTCGAAAATGTACGTACCCCGTATTGAAATTAAATCCGCTAAAACACTCAAACTTAAGATTTTAGAGTTGAGATCAATATAGATCTCATATTTGCCATAGATCCAATAAATCAATCTTAGCCATCTATTTTTTATCAGAATTAATAAAAAGATAATTTTCACCATTTTTTTTTAAAAAACAACATATCTTGCAAACGGTAAATCTTCAAACTACAAAAAATACACCACCGTGACGAGAATTAAATTATCTTTCTATAGATATGCACTTCTTTATATTTTCGACAATTTTTTTTTCAAAAATTTCGCCTAGAAAAATCATATATGATTTGTAAAATCATATATGATTTTCAAAAATCACATGTGATTTGTAAAAATCAAATCATATATAATTTTTACAAATCATATATGATTTTTACAAATCACATATGATTTTTACAAATCACATATGATTTGCAAAAATCATATATGATTTGTAAAAATCGAATCACATATGATTTTCACAAATCATATACGATTTTTCTGTGCTGAAATTTTGAAAAAAAAATCGTTAAAAAGGTATAGAAGTGAATATCTATAGAGAGATAATTTAATCTCATCACGATGGTATAATTTTTTTCGCGTAACGATTAACGGTTTGCGAGATATTTAATTTTTTTAAAAAAGGTGGAAGTTTTTTTTTTTTTTTTTTTTTTTTTGCATTAGAAAAATGAATAGCTATGATTGGTTCATTGGATCTATGGTAAATTTGAGATCTATATTGAACTTTTGACTTATCGAATATAGTAATTCGTTCAGTGTAGTGCTAATTTTGTTTCACTGATTTTTTTTAATTGTTAAATTATATGTCATTTCGTAAGTCCGTATACTGTTGCTGCATTCTATTGACTTGTTTAAGTTGGACCAAAACATGACTCTTTGGCAACGAAACTAGCTAGCGGACATAATTGAGTTGCTACATGTTGCACGTTGTATTTAGACCTATTGTTATCAATAAGGTAAAACCTTATTGAATTGGCACGCAATATATATAACCTAGCCATTCACTACATAAGAGCACGAATCACCTATATCTAGTTCTCATTCTTAAAATATTAATCAAATAGATATGTTCATCTACATTGTGTCCTTTGTTAACAGTTTGATACGCGTTCTTGATTCTTGATCAACCATGCTTTATTCCAACACCGTATGGTCCACCTGCCGAAAAAATTTGGTTGGATATTGAAACGCGCCATTCCAAACTCGATAAAAATTTTCTTTTGTACTAAACAAAACTCAAAATTCTGGACAGTCTGTATCATTTTGCTTATTTGACCCACTTAGAATTTGAATCGGAACGTAAGACCAATTTCATTTGAAAGTAAACTCGAAGAACTTTAAGATTGGTTCTAACCTCATCGAAATCCGATAAACGGTTAATTTATTACTATGATTTTTTCGAAGATGACCAAATCTGAAAATTTGATGGACGGCTCCATAAAAGGGGGCGACTCCCTTTTAGGAATAATGGGCCTGTCTGTTCTATTTCCATCTTTGTCATTTCATTTTCCGGAAAACATATCTAGAGGACTCAACAAATCATGAAACTTTTCAGATATACTTCATATTATTTTTTTAATTTGAGTAAAGTCCAAAAAACATCCCTGTGGTTTGCCCTGTGGATCGGTTTACATCCCTAAACTTTTGTTTGGAACAATTACATCCCTCCGTTAGTAAAGTTGGCACAAAATCATCCCTAAGGACGAATGCTGCAAAGAAGTCCCCGTTAAGTCCCCCCACGTGCTAGTCACGTGAGGGGTATTTTTGTCCATTTCTCATTGTCTCGTTAAAATATCTACTTCTAAAACCTTTATTTTCCAATTTCTCGTTAAAATATCACCAATATCTCGTCAAAATGTCGTTAGTATCTCACTAAATTCTCGTCAACTTACTACTTTTATGAATCAATGTTCCAATTTTCCAATTTCACGTTAAAATATCGCCAATATCTCGTTAGTATCTCCCTTAATCCACTCAAATGTTTAAAAAGTTAATCAAGATTTGAAGTAGGTAAAAAAACTACTCATTGACCAAAAATAATAATCCTCTCCCACTAGCGTTGATAACGCTACACGCGTCGTTCGGGGTCAAGGAAACTTCCTTTTCTTCGAGCAAGTTTTATAACACCCTAGGCAGTGAACCTAATCGTTGTAGTGTAGTAATTAGGGTAAGCCACGGGTATTGATATCGTTCTCTAGGGGAATAGGAATGCTAGTGAGAAGTTACTACGCTAAGGTTGAGGTTGAGGAAGATTATTTTTTATCTTTTTATGTTTTTTTAGAAATTGAAAAGGTACGAATCTCGGGTATTGGATTTGGGGGGGTTGGTATTGCTACCGATTACTCTACTATTATCTAATTATCTAAGCTAAGGTTGTGATAGTCTATGTCTAATTGATGTGTACTCGTATGATAGTTTAAAGATGTGTTTACTTAGGTTTTACTACTCCTTAATTATCTCCTATTGATGGTTGATTTGTCACGTCCTTATTCCTAGTTGCGTTGTGATTCTAAGGCTATAGGGCGTGCTTGTTTCCCTAACTCTTTGAAATTACCAAAGGGTCTTGTTTACAAATCCTCTAGTGATTTATAGACGCCTACTCTACGGTTGTCCTTGAATACTTTATCCTACAATTACCTAGATAATTATATTCTAAAGTTCACAAAGAAAAGTCAAGCATTAAGTACACAACGAATAATCTAGCGCACTCTAGATCATTAGTCAACTAAGATAAGTATCAACCAATCAATATTCAATAATTAAGTTTCATATTCCCTAAGCAAACACACAAATAAATTAGCCGGACATGGAGAACATGCAAGCATACACACAAATAATCAAAGACATAATTAAATTAATGAAGTAAATACTTATCTTGATGTATAATAGGGTTTAGAACCCTAAAATACTGCACAAGAAAGCCTTGGTTCGGTTTTAGGTTTTTACTCCCAAAAGACTACACACAAAAACTGAAAAATTCGGATTCTATATATAAGATTACATCTGCGACGGCGTCACCTTATGTTTTGTGACGCCGTCGTGTCGCCGTCATTAGGGTTTCGTCTTGGCCACGTAAACCTTGCGACGGCGTCACCTTATGACTGTGACGCCGTCCCCTTCAGCTATGACGCCGTCTTGGCTGCATCTAGGCCGTCTGAGTAGCGACGGCCTATTCCTTTAGAACCTGACGTCGTCCTTTGAAAACATGCAATTTCGCTTCTGAGCCGTCGCAAAATGCCTTCCCGACGGCGTCGCAGATATGCAGTGACGCCGTCGCCTTATGTTTCAGCAGCTTTGAGTGTCTCGATTCTGACTTTGGCCATTTTCTTCGTATATTCGCGCCTTTTCGTCCAAATAAGCATCATTCCAGCATTTTGCCTTCAAGAGACCTAAAAAGTGAAAAGGAACGATATTAAGCAATAACGGATACAAAAGTGATCGAATAAGGGCTTAAATGACCCCTCAAAAAGGTACCTTTTAAAACCTTATCAAATATCCCTACACTTGGTATTTGCTTGTCCTCAAGCAAATGTGCTTTTAGCCAATTAATTTATAAGTTAGGGGTCATGAAGCATCCATTCAAAACGGTCCACAACACATATAAGCCCCGCAAAAGTCATAACAAGCACGGAAATTACATACTAGCACCTCACATGGGGTGTTTGGATACTCACATCTCTCTCGGGTGTATATATGAAATATAACAAATCGGAAATGGAAGATAAACACTCATTAACCGGTCCTAGTACATAGATTACCATAGGCTTGAGAATAGATCAAAGAGGTCTTTTAAAGGGTTGTAACGTTAGGCTTACGGTAGGGAAATGAAGGGTTTGGTGGGATAGGCTATTTAGTGGTGGATAGTCAAAAATCTCTATGTTGCAAGTATACGAAGAATGGCGTTGCTAAGCCAAGACTCGACACTCTAAAACTCTAAGCAACGAAAATAAACAAACATAATTTAAAAGATAGATGTAGGATGGTAGCCCGTATGTTTTTTTTTTTTTTCACTCTCTTTTCTCTTTTTTTTTTTTTTTTTTTTTTTTTTTTTTTTTTTTTTTTTTCATACACTTTTACTCTACTATCCTCTACGGTACATCAAAATGATAGGGATTTATAGACACATCCCTACACTTGAGTTTTTATTACTCTAACACTAATTTGACCCGAATTGAAAAGATCAAAACACTTGGAGTGCATTATTATGCAAACAAAGGGAATTTGAGTTTAACGTTCTTCACTCATCATTTTAGGTCAAATCTGAGCTGCTAAACATCTAAAAACACTCCGAAATGCATCAAAATATTGAAAATATCTCAAAATTATGTTTTATATGTTTCAGATGCAAAATGTTTAAAATCAGATGAAAAACGAACAAACTTTGCATAATTGGCAATTTCAGTCCCCCGACTTTCAAAAATTGACAGAAATAGTCCCTGAGCACGTATTTTAAAAAGAAAAGTCACCAAAGGTCCTTTTGAAATCATAAGTTGTCATAATTAGTCCTTTGGTGAAAAATGTCAAAAGTTTGAGAAATTACAGTTTTGATCCCTGGATTCTTAAAATTGTCAAGTTTAGTCCTCAGGTTTCATAATTGGCAGGTTCAGTCCTTACACTATTTGAGATTCACAAGTATGGACCTTGGATTACATTTTCAGAATTTACATGAGTGATCCCTGGAATTTCGGATGTTACACATTTGGTCCCTAAATGTTAAATGGGTTTCACTAATAATCCTAAATCCAAAATAACTAAACTAGGCCCAATTATAATCAAGTCCAACCCAACTCTTGACCCGGTCAACCCACTCAACCCTCCCGGTCAACAAATATATCCTACCCATCCCCTCTGTCTTCCTTCTTCCATTTCCCGCCCAAGGAGACCACCAAACCCAGAACCCTAGAAAACCAAGACCTCCCTTTCTCTGCTTCCCAGGTATCCCACCTCCCCAAACACTCAACCTGCTGTGCCCCTTTTACCCAACATCACCTTTTCCCAAACCCACTGCCCTTCCCCCAAGACTTGCCACTGTGGCAATCCAAGCTTTAAAAGACACAGTGGATGGTCAAGATTGATCTCTTGTGTACCTACTTAATCAACGGCTGGATTTAGTTCAAGAAAGCACAAAGCTCACAGACCTGAAAACCATTGGGACTTAGTATAAATAGTAGTGTTTGTAAGCCTTTAAAAAGGCAGTAGGGTTTTAGTTTTAAAATAGTTTTTTTTAGTTTCAATTCAGTAATGTAATTTACCTTTTTAGTTAATGAAAAGTTTTTGTTTACAATCTTTTTTTTACTGCTTATTCGGCTAATAAGCACTTGACTGCTTATTAGCTTATTGCTTATTGTTCATTATTTTCTCAGTCACAAGTTCAATTTTAAGCTAGTAAGTAAGTTTTATAAAAGAGAATCCAAGTTTAGTTGTTTTTTTTAAATCAGTTCCATATCCTGATCAGGGGTGTTTGGTTTTGGCTCAAGTTTGGGTCAAAAACCCATTTTTACCGAAACTTGACTCTCAAAGTCAAAGTGTTTCAAGTTTTAAGTAAGTTTGCAAAGGTTGTTTTACTCAAATCACAAAAGGTTGCAAGTATTGGTTTTGTAAAAAAGGGTTCTAGTCTCACGGTCCTGCAAACAAGACAGCAGTGGGATAGGCTATTTAGTGGTGGATAGTCAAAAATCTCTATGTTGCAAGTATACGAAGAATGGCGTTGCTAAGCCAAGACTCGACACTCTAAAACTCTAAGCAACGAAAATAAACAAACATAATTTAAAAGATAGATGTAGGATGGTAGCCCGTATGTTTTTTTTTTTCACTCTCTTTTCTCTTTTTTTTTTCTTTTTCTCTTTTTTTTTTTTTTTTTTTTTTTTTTTCATACACTTTTACTCTACCATCCTCTACGGTACATCAAAATGATATGGATTTATAGACACATCCCTACACTTGAGTTTTTATTACTCTAACACTAATTTGACCCGAATTGAAAAGATCAAAACACTTGGAGTGCATTATTATGCAAACAAAGGGAATTTGAGTTTAACGTTCTCTTCCCTATATTTCATAAACTTTAACTTTTCCCATGAATCCCAATCATCCCAAAACTGTATACAAAGGATATGACTCGACTTAGCAACTCATGCAAGCAACCAGATAATTGAACTAAGGGTTTTAGGTGATAACATAAATTTGCACTAAAAGTGAGTGCAATAAAGGGTAGGCTAAGGCGATTTGGGTGTATATTTGGGGGTGGGGTGTAAACAATGCTCTTCATTGATATTCCGGAAAAACTGAAACATCACGAGAACCGCGAAAAGGATAGGCTCTGAGGGGTTAACTAGGGGTATCGTGTACTAAAGATGAGTACAACGCAAAGGGTGTGGGGGAATTACTCAACCGAGGTGGAAGAAGTAATTATATTACAGGTATTAAACAAGGGTTTATCCTAATGCCTCTTATCATTTAGTTATTCCTAACTACACAAGTGTAGTCTCACTAGCGATCTCGGAATGCATCACAAAACAAGTTCTAGAATCTAATATACTACCGGTTCACACTCTAAGCATTAAAGATGAATGCTTTAATTCCTACTAATCTAAGGGCGATCCTCACATTTTGGGTGGAATTTAGGTGGTAAAGGGTTTTTGTGCTAGTCATGCAACTTCCTATCCATGAGACGCTTTTGTTAAGACTAATGGCCCACTCCTATACGTCATGAAAAAATTTTAAATTTGGCTAAAATTACCCTAACCTACATTTTCTCATGGTTTATTACACAAATACACTTGGACAAAGCAAACAGTCAAGGATAAGCATAGTTTCAAAGTTCCCGTTTATTTTCCCTCCCTACACTTAAACTGAACATTGTCCCCAATGTTCCCCGAAAGTATCAAAGTTATGATAATAGAAGGTAACTAAAAACGAAAGAAACTAATACTCCCCTGATTAGCTCGGTAGGATCCGTGAAAAGTGGTGGTTAAATCTTTTCCAAGAAGAGTTTTTGCGTGAAAGGCTCCTTCCAAACTTGTGTAACTTCTTCTTGATAAACTAAACCTGCACACTAGAAGAAAACAAACGAAACCTTCGCGTAAAATCGGCGGTAATAATATACATAAGACTCGATTTAAACTAGGATATAATGCTTGTGGAATGGATGTTTACAGAATTTGTTTTGAAAGTTGAGACCTGGAAAATTCCAAAATTTTACAAGTAGCTCAGAAAACGAGAAAAAGTAAGCTGATGTTTTTATTCCTTCCTGACGCCGTCAGGTTGCAATCCTGACGCCGTCAGGTTATCCTGACAAAAACTGGTCTGCGATTTTCTGGAAAAAATTCTGGAAAATTTACATCTTTAGAATCTGGAAAAATTCTTGCAAAAACATCCATTATGACTCGATACAAGCATTTGACTCGAACAAACAAACATATATATCTTTTAATTAATTGTTATTCTCATGTTCACGTTTCTTATGAAAACGTGTGTAATCCTCCCTACACTTATCCTTTATGTAAAATACCTTTATATGTAATTAAGACGAGGTTAAAAACAAAATAAAGCATTTTTACAAATTTAAACATGAGGACAAACAATTAATAAAAGATATATAACACTAACAAGCAAACAATTAAGCATGGGTTGCCTCCCACGAAGCGCTTTTCTTTATTTAAGAGTCTTGTAGCTAGACTCGTAGTCCTACCCCTACGTTTTTGCATCACCGCCCTCTTGACGGTCTCTATCGGGGGGTTCCATGTTGTAGAAGTGTCCCATGATACTCCTTTCTAAGAGTTCACCCTCTCCCCACTCGGTCCTATATTTCGGTCCTAAATTCAAACAATCTTTATAGAACCCGAAAAGCTTAGCCATAACATAATCTACTCCCTTTTCCCTATCCTCATCATTCCTGTAATAGACCGACAGTTTAAGTTCCTTTTCATCATTGGAGAGTGATGAAAACTTCTCAATCTTAAACGGCATTTGGTAGGCTACGTCGTCGGTCTCATCCTTGAATCGCACTACTCCTAACGATGGGTCATAGGTCATCCCGGTGCTTTCTACGAAAGGTTTTCCTAGAATAACGTGGGACAAGCTAGGGTCTATGGCCGTGCTAATATCTTCCACAATTATGAAGTCCGTAGGGAATGTGAAACTACCTACATAGACGGGCAATCCCTTAACTCTACCAAGAAAATTACACTTATCACTAGGATTATCGAGGTCTTGCCTAGTTGGGATAGGCTTCTTCATTATCCAATTGTAATAGGTGCTAGTCATTATGTTAATTGGGGATTTACGATCAATGTAAGCCTTTGCCACAAAAAGGTGTCCTATGCAACATGGTATGTTAAGATTCCAAGGGTTCCCAAACTTGATTCTAGGGCTTTTCCTAGCATACATGTGACGGAGGTCACACACTAAATGAGGGTGGCGGGATAATTCCTCTTCCGTAGGAAATTTGTTGAAATAGTCATTGTCTACTTCATCTTCTTCCTCGGGTGTTTCATCATCAACAAATGTTTGGTGTTCTTCGTCATCGGTTTCATCCGGTTCCACTAAGGCGATGGCATTGACGAATTGAACGTGCTTAATAAGCTTGCTTGGATCCTTAATTTCTACACTTGGAGGCTCGGGAGTCGAGATAGCACTAACCTTCCTATCACCATTTATGGCTTTCAACAGGTTGTCTATTTTCCTATCCATCTCGGCTTGTTGATGGTTAAAGCGGTCCGAGAGCTTAGCCATTTGGGTTTCTTGGGACGCAACTATGTTTTGCAACATCCCTTCGATACTCTGTTGGTTAGGACCGTTAGGTGGGGGCCACGAGAAATCATTGGAGGTGAATTCTTTGGTTTGTCCCCAGTAAAAGTCGGGCTTGTTTTTCCATGCCTCCCGGGTTTCATTGAAATTCCTAGGTCCGGGCGTTGTAGGGAATCTTCCTCCCGTTCTATTATTACGCGAGGATGCGTATTCAACGGAAGCATGTTCGGGGGATCGGGTGCTAGTGCGCGTGTTATGAGGATCACAAAACGGCTCGCACGAAGAGGGAACTCTGTTTATATGGCGTGAGGACTTAGGATTCTCGTAGGAACTCATGAGGAATTTGACTTGATCTTCAAGTTCGATCATCCTACGGTCGGAAGGTTGTGAGTTGATGGAAGGCAAGGAGACTGCTTTGACGGTTTTAGGCAGCTCACGGGGGTCATCCCAACTTTCGTTGTCCTAGAGGGCAAGGTCCTCTATTATTTCCCATGATTCTTCTGCGGTGAGATCACTAAGTTTTCCACCGGCCGCTTGGTCAATGGATCGCTTAGTGGGAAAGTTGACATGATCATAAAAGATTTGGACTTGGAGCCAAAGATCAATGCCGTGATGAGGGACTTTATGAAGTAAGTCCTTGAATCGGGTCCATGCTTCGTAGAGAGATTCACCTTGACGTTGTTGGAACATCAAGATGTCATTCCTAAGCTTAGTGGTTCTCCCCGGTGGGAAAAATTGAGCAAGGAAGCGAGAAGTATGATCATCCCAACTTGAGATGGAGCCGGCGGGAAGTCGCTCAAGCCAATTACTAGCTTGGTCCCGTAGAGAGAATTGGAAGAAACGCAAGCGCGTGGTCTCCCGAGTAGTAGCATCAAGGTCGATGGAATCGACAATTTTGAGGAAATCCCTCAGATGCTGATTTGGATCTTCGGAACGAAGTCCATGGAATGCACATCCGTTTTGCACCAACCGGATGGTGTCGGATCGCAGGGCCGTAGTTTGGGCTTGGTCGGGAAGCTCAATGGTGTTCCTATAACCTAGGTGGTTTGGTCTCGAGTACTCACCAAGAGTACGGGCTCTTGGCGGGTCGTTTGGTGGTGGGTTGATGAGTGGTGGTTGGTTGTCACCTTCCATGGTGAAAAGTGATGGGTGTTACGAACAAAGGTCACGAAGAAGGGGGATAGACTAAGAGAAAGCTAAAAATGAGAAAAAAGTTTACTTGATATGAATCAAGCAAAGAAACCTAAACGAGGTGGACTACTAACTAGCTATTCTAATCCCCGGCAGCGGCGCCAAAAACTTGATAACGCTACACGCGTCGTTCGGGGTCAAGGAAACTTCCTTTTCTTCGAGCAAGTTTTATAACACCCTAGGCAGTGAACCTAATCGTTGTAGTGTAGTAATTAGGGTAAGCCACGGGTATTGATATCGTTCTCTAGGGGAATAGGAATGCTAGTGAGAAGTTACTACGCTAAGGTTGAGGTTGAGGAAGATTATTTTTTATCTTTTTATGTTTTTTTAGAAATTGAAAAGTTACGAATCTCGGGTATTGGATTTGGGGGGGTTGGTATTGCTACCGATTACTCTACTATTATCTAATTATCTAAGCTAAGGTTGTGATAGTCTATGTCTAATTGATGTGTACTCGTATGATAGTTTAAAGATGTGTTTACTTAGGTTTTACTACTCCTTAATTATCTCCTATTGATGGTTGATTTGTCACGTCCTTATTCCTAGTTGCGTTGTGATTCTAAGGCTATAGGGCGTGCTTGTTTCCCTAACTCTTTGAAATTACCAAAGGGTCTTGTTTACAAATCCTCTAGTGATTTATAGACGCCTACTCTACGGTTATCCTTGAATACTTTATCCTACAATTACCTAGATAATTATATTCTAAAGTTCACAAAGAAAAGTCAAGCATTAAGTACACAACGAATAATCTAGCGCACTCTAGATCATTAGTCAACTAAGATAAGTATCAACCAATCAATATTCAATAATTAAGTTTCATATTCCCTAAGCAAACACACAAATAAATTAGCCGGACATGGAGAACATGCAAGCATACACACAAATAATCAAAGACATAATTAAATTAATGAAGTAAATACTTATCTTGATGTATAATAGGGTTTAGAACCCTAAAATACTGCACAAGAAAGCCTTGGTTCGGTTTTAGGTTTTTACTCCCAAAAGACTACACACAAAAACTGAAAAATTCGGATTCTATATATAAGATTACATCTGCGACGGCGTCACCTTATGTTTTGTGACGCCGTCGTGTCGCCGTCATTAGGGTTTCGTCTTGGCCACGTAAACCTTGCGACGGCGTCACCTTATGACTGTGACGCCGTCCCCTTCAGCTATGACGCCGTCTTGGCTGCATCTAGGCCGTCTGAGTAGCGACGGCCTATTCCTTTAGAACCTGACGTCGTCCTTTGAAAACATGCAATTTCGCTTCTGAGCCGTCGCAAAATGCCTTCCCGACGGCGTCGCAGATATGCAGTGACGCCGTCGCCTTATGTTTCAGCAGCTTTGAGTGTCTCGATTCTGACTTTGGCCATTTTCTTCGTATATTCGCGCCTTTTCGTCCAAATAAGCATCATTCCAGCATTTTGCCTTCAAGAGACCTAAAAAGTGAAAAGGAACGATATTAAGCAATAACGGATACAAAAGTGATCGAATAAGGGCTTAAATGACCCCTCAAAAAGGTACCTTTTAAAACCTTATCAAGCGTGTACATTCAATTTCATCAAAAACCATTTTCCTCTCCTTTACCCGATCACCACCACCATCATCTTTTCCCCCCAAATCAAATCCAATTTATTTCTAGGGTTCCATTCAAAAACCCAAACCCTAGATCAACCAATCAATTCATCAAATCATGTACAACAACTTCAAAGAACAAGCAATAGAATACGTAAAACAAGCCGCAACAGAAGACAATGCAGGCAACTACCATAAAGCCTTCCCTTTATACATGAACGCCTTAGAGTATTTCAAAACCCACTTAAAATACGAAAAGAAGACAATGCGTTTCCCATGTTTTTCTAACTAAACCCGACATCAAATGAGTCAACTCGTGACTCATACCACGAGTTACCAAAATAACGAGTTAAACCCGTGGGTTTTAACCCTACCTTTATCTTTGTCACAAATAGAGACTGGTGGTGGTGATAGGGTGGTGGTTAGGTGGCGCGTGGGTGAACGACGAGAGAGTGGGAGGGTTTCTGTGGCGCGTGATGTTGTGGATCGGGAAGGAAATGATGTGGGGAGTCTTTTGAGGTGGGTGGTGTGTGGTGGAGGCCGACGATGTGGTGGTGGCGGCATCCTTTTTCCGGCGGAGAAGGAGAGGGAGAGAGAAGGAGAGAGAAGTGTGTGAGGGTGGTGATGATAATGATGGGTTGGTGGGTGGATATACCCGTTTTTTGGACAAAAATACCCCTCACGTGACTAGCACGTGGGGGACTTAACGGGGACTTCTTTGCAGCATTCGTCCTTAGGGATGATTTTGTGCCAACTTTACTAACGGAGGGATGTAATTGTTCCAAAAAAAAGTTTAGGGATGTAAACCGATCCACAGGGCAAACCACAGGGATGTTTTTTGGACTTTACTCTTTTAATTTTTATAGAAAGCTGCAGATAAATGGTTGATTTACTTTGAATTTTTTGAAGATGACCAAATCTGAAAATTTGATGGATGACTCCCTTTTAGGAGTCATGGGTCTGTCTGTCCCATTTCCATCTATGTCATTTCATTTTTCGGAAAACATATCCAGAGGACTCAACAAATCATGAAACTTTCCAGATATACTACATATCATTTTTTTTAATTTTTAGAACGACAATTTCGTTCACACTTATACCACCTATCTCACAAATGACTCCTGCGAGACTTGAACCAACAATCTCTAGGTTGGTGGGAACTCACGTACCACTAAACCAAAGGCCTTGGGTTACTTCATATCACTTATATTTTATAGTTACGTATATATTTGACCTCAACGACACGCGGAAGCTATCTTTACGAATGTACTTGTGTTATGCCAAACACCCCTTTAATATACATCAAACATAATTTGCACATAACCCTTAACATAACATAAAATCTGAAACATTACTTTAAGAATACATAAGACATTCAACAAAACTTTACTTTTCAAAAGAACACAACTTGATGACTTATGGGGGTTTAACTCGTTTTCGTAGCATTGTTATCTGTCACTACTTGCCTAATGATAACGACAAGTACTTCCATCTATGCTTCACAACTTAGGGCCTAGCTCATGACCTTAATTCATCCGCGCAACCTACAAAATGGTCAACAACTAAAACATAAGCTTTACGCTTAGTAAGTAAAGATATATGAATATGTCATCATACATTATTTAACGTACTAGCATCATGCACTTTAATTACTAGTCCAAAGGTATTCCACACTTTCACTTGCATATAAGCACCTTAACCAACATCATCCAATATCAACATAACATAACATGCCTTAGCTAATATAGCAACTAGGCTAATCACATCCATAGCTAGTTATGAACAACTAGCCTAATTCTACTTAGTCCAAGCATACTAAACCAATGCCTTTTATATGCTTAACACAACAATTCACATAACACATAATAGGACAAAATGAATGTAACACCATATTATAACCTATTTACTTAGCTTGGCTCCATAGCTAATTTACCAAGAAACATCATCACCAAAATCTCTTGATTCCTAATTGAGAATCATCACAAATACTTATCATTATCTTAGCAAAACTCCCCAAAAACCCTAATCGTCGTTCTCCTGAAATCTCGGATCTCTGAATTTCTTCATTGATTTCACAAAGGGGGGGGGGGGTGGGGAATTGATGATGGGAAGATCATCATACAACACCCACTTTAACGGATAGACCTAGACTTTTCGAAAAAATAAAGATCAAACTCCTAAACCCATCAACAACCCGTTTTACAAAGATTTGGTAAAGGTGGCTTCTTCTTTCTATGTTACTAATTTCCCAAAATCAATCAACGCAAAAGAACTATGGAACACCTTCATGTCACACAACTGCCTAATAGACACTTTCATTACAAACAAACGACCAAAAGGAGGTAAACATTTTGGTTCTATTTGTTTCGTGGGAGTGAAAGATGCAATTGGTTTCGTTAGGTATTTATCAAATATTTGGATTGGGAGTTTCCATTTGTACATCGCTATTGCCAAAACCCAAAGACCGAATTCAACTAGACCTATCTTGAACAGTAACTTTAATGACGATCATAAAACAAATTTGGAAGAAGAAAATCTTAAACCTAAAATCACCACACCCAAAAACACCACCCCCAAAAACACCATCATGCCTTATGGAAAACCATCATTCGTATCTTTTGTTCATGGTAGTTCCAATTCACATGGCGACTTACTCTCTTCAGCCAAAACTAGGTCCATTTATCTCAAAGACCAAGATCACATAAGCATTGATGATTCATCTAGGGTATTGTTGGTCAAATTAAAAGAAGTGGATTCCATGAGTAACATGCATAAGATATGTAGGAACGAGGGCTTTGTAGACTTAAAAATCCACCATGTTGGTGGCCTATGGATCTGGATTCAATTCCCTACGGCTTCATCATGTATGGCATTCCAAGCCAACAAAAGTATGAAAAGATTATCATATACTTTTAAATCAGTTTCACACTCATTTAAAGTAGATGAACGAATGATATGGATCGAAATCAGCAGCCTTCCTTTGTGTTCTTGGGGATCAAACTCATTTAAAAAGGTTGCTTGCATGTTTGGAAAATTCATGTTTTTGAAGTTGAACAATCGACAACCTTATGTACTGGTAGAGTTCACATCGCTACCAAATCACACCAATTTGTTTTGGAAAGAGTTCATGTTGAAATACATGGGGAGAATTTTAATGTCCAAGTCCACGAATTAGAAACATGGAGTTAATAGTATCATTGATGATTATCTTGATAACCACTCATCAGAAGACGATCAGGTTGATGAAAATGTTGCTGAAACTGATGACGTTAATCCAGTAGATAAATTGGAGGAAATTATTAAAGACTTAAACGAAGAAAAAGGGGACAATGAAGTGAACTTAGTTGAAACTAGTGAATCCATTTATGAATCAGCAGGTAAAGTGAATGTGGAAGAATCCAAAGCCGCACAACCTCAATCTACTAAGGAAACTAGCTCAAACGATTTAAGTTGTCCACCAGGTTTTGAACACATGAAAAAAGGAGTATTCAAACACTAGTAGGTGTTCCACTTCCTTTGCTAAGATACTGGAAAAAAGACATCAAGTGTATATCTCTTATTCACAAAATAACGAGACTTATTGAAGTTGGAAGTTCATTAGGTCTTGATTTAAGAGGATGTCGTAAATATTTAAAGCAAATGATCAATGGTATTGGAGTATACATTGTTGATAAATGAATGTCCTTTCTATTAATAGTTTTGGCACGAGGAAATGGCGAAAGCGTTTGCGGATTAAGGAACTTTGTTTCAAACACAACATTCAATTTTTAGGAATTCAGGAATCCAAGATGACTAGGTTAGAATTATACCATCTCAAATCCATGTGGGGCAATTACTCTTTTGATTACACGTGTAGCTTGGCCCGTGGTAGATCATGTTCTTGATATCTATGTGGGATCCAAACTCCTTCGTTAAGGAAGACATTTGGTGCGATGATGATTTTATTATTGTGAAAGGGCGATAGAAAAACATAGATGGAGAATTCTACACGATCAATATCTATGGCCTACATGATCCGAGAGCCGAATAAACTTTCTGGAACAAAATGGAAAGCAAACCTACTTTCTTTCGGCGGACACCTTACTCTTATCAAGTCCATTTTAAGAAGCCTCAAGATTTATTATTTCTCTATTTTCAAAGCTCCTGAATGTGTTTTGAATTCATTAGAGAAATGTCGCGCTTCTTTCTTTTGGGTGGTTCTCAAGACTCTAGAAAGTTAGCATGGTTAAAATGGCCTATTGTTTTAGCTTCTCTAGATAAAGGTGGGCTAGGCATCAGGAGTCTAAAATTTTTTAACCTTGATCTCCTCCAAAAATGGCTATGGAGGCTATTTTCTAATCCTAAAGCTCTTTGGGTTAAAGTTATCAAATCATTTCACTGGCAAGAGGGAGGCTTTGGTCAGAATGGTATTAATTCAAATGGTATATGGGCTAAGATTTGTAGCACTTCTAATTATTTACACTCAAATGGTATCATTCATAATGACTCTATTCGATTTCGTGTGGGGTGTGGCACATTAATTCATTTCTGGAAGGATTTATGGATAGACAATTCTTTGCTCTATCTTCGCTACAATAGATTATTTCGGCTTGAACAAGATAAAGATGATTTAATTATAGATCACATTCGCAACAACTATGGACTTGGAATTGGTCTAGAACTGATTTGGGTGCTCGTAATTTGGCATATCTTTGTGACCTTCTTAACGAGATCAGCCCAGTCGACATAGTCTCTAATTCGGATGCTTGCATTTGGTCTCTCGCTAATGATGGAGTGTTCACTGTCAGCCTCACCCTTCAATATATAGACGACCACATTATGTTTTCTTTGGATTCTTTGACTTACTAGGACAAAGCCCTTCCACGTAAAGTGAACATTTTCATGTGGCGAATAAAGCTTGATAGACTTCTACATCGGCTCAATCTTTTTAATCGTGGTATAGAGATCTAGGAGATATCTTGTGCATCTTGCAATGGAAATGTTGAATCCAACCTTTACATCTTTTTAGAATGTGATTTTGCTAGGGATATTTGGAGGCTTGTTCGTGTTTGGTTTAATAGCTCTATGCCTACGTTTGATTCTATGGATCATTGAAGAGTTTAGTTGAGTTCTTGGTACATTTCCAAAAAGAAGATTCGTCATATGTACAACATCTTTGCTTCTTCTTTATGGTGGATATGGAGTTACCACAACAACAACACTTTTTGTTCACATCCGATAAGAACGAGTGATATTTTTGACAACATCCGTTCATATACTTATTTTTGGTTCTATTAGAGGGGCCACATGTTGTGAAATTGAGTATAATGGCTGAAAAATCCATTGCTGCTAACTGGTAGATGAACGAATGATATGGAACGAAATCAGCGGACTTCCTTTGTGTTCTTGGGGATCAAACTCATTTAAAAAGGTTGCTTGCATGTTTGGAAAATTCATGTTTTTTTAAGTTGAACAATCGGCAACCATATGTACTGGTAGAGTTCACATCGCTACTAAATCACACCAATTTGTTTTGGAATGAGTTCATGTTGAAATACATGGGGAGAATTTTAATTTCCAAGTCCACGAATTAGGAACATGGAGTTAATAGTATCATTGATGATTATCTTGATAACCACTCATTAGAAGACGATCAGGTTGATGAAAATGTTGCTGAAACTGATGACGTTAATCCATTTGATGAATTGGAGGAAATTATTGAAGACTTAAACGAAGAAAAAGGGGATAATGAAGTGAACTTAGTTGAAACTAGTGAATCCATTTATGAATCAGCAGGTAAAGTGAATGTGGAAGAATCCAAAGCCGCACAACCTCAATCTACTAAGGAAACTAGCTCAAACGATTTAAGTTGTCCACCAGGTTTTGAACACATGAAAAAAGGAGTATTCAAACACTAGTAGGTGTTCCAATTCCTTTGCTAAGATACTGGAAAAAAGACATCAAGGGAATATCTCTTATTCACAAAATGACGAGACTTATTGAAGTTGGAGGTTCATTAGGTCTTGATTTAAGAGGATGTCGTAAATATTTAAAGCAAATGATCAATGGTATTGGAGTATACATTGTTGATAAATGAATGTCCTTTCTATTAATAGTTTTGGCACGAGGAAAAGGCGAAAGCATTTGCGGATTAAGGAACTTTGTTTCAAACACAACATTCAATTTTTAGGATCTCAGGAATCCAAGATGACTAGGTTAGAATTATACCATCTCAAATCCATGTGGGGCAATTAATCTTTTGATTACGCGTGTAGCTTGGCCTGTGGTAGATCATGTTCTTGATATCTATGTGGGATCCAAACTCCTTCGTTAAAGAAGACATTTGGTGCGATGATGATTTTATTATTGTGAAAGGGCGATGGAAAAACATAGATGGAGAATTCTACAAGATCAATATCTATGGCCCACATGATCCGAGAGCCGAAGAAACTTTATGGAACAAAATGGAAAGAAAACCTACTTTCTTTCGGCGGACACCTTACTCTTATCAAGTCCATTTTAAGAAGCATCGAGATTTATTATTTCTCTGTCACACCCCCAAATTACCTGTTTTGCAGCGGAATGGAATACCTGGGGGATGACTGTCATAGCATCAAAGTTACAGTTATATCGAACGACCTAAAGTGTCGTTTTGAAAATATCGTTTGATTAAGTAAAAATAATCAGAGTTTACAAAACATAGGTCCCAATAGATTTCCAAAGTACCAAAATGAGTTTGTTACAATCAAACGATAGTTAAGTGCATAAAATATATATGAGACGCTTCAACATCGTGACTCTATGATAAGTCCACATGCATGCCATGAAGTGAATGCCTTAGATACCTGAGATAAAACATGCTAAAAGTGTCAACACAATGGTTGAGTGAGTTCATAGATTTTGTTTAACAAGTAAAGCTTTTAAAGAACGCTCATGCAGCAAAGGCAAAGTTTTTGGTCATTTAGAATAGTCCACAAAGCAAAGGCATTGTAAATCCACTCAGTTACAAGTTCCGCCCATACAAAACTTGCAACCTGTGTGTTCACAACCCACTACCAAAAGTAGTATGTCTAGAAGTCAAGTACACGTTATCATAATAGTTCACAAAGCAAAGGCATTGTAAATCCACTCAGTTCCAAGTTCCGCCCATAGAAAACTTGCAACCTGTGTGTTCACAACCCATTGCACAAAATATAGTGTGTCTAGTGGTCGAGTATACGCTGTCATAATAGTTCACAGTATAGCACCACGTATATAATAATGTATGCCAGGAAAATCCCCTAGAATAAATAATATGCGTTCCGTAACATAGTGAACGAGAGGTTGACCGACCTCTAATAGCGCTATCCATACTACCTACTAATAGGAGACTAACAATGCGAATGTACGAACAGTACATCATACAACTATTAATATACAATTAAGAACACTCCGAACATGGAAGAATTTGCACTGCTCCGTACAAGGGAGACTTAGTATTGCTCCGTTCACATAGGGAGACTTTATAGTGATGCTCCGAACATGGGAGACTTTATAGTGATGCTCCGATCATGGGAGACTTTAGGTCAAGGTCATAGCATGTATGGTTCAATAAGTTCAAACAAGTCATAAGTTCGTATTTAAGTTCAAGGGTTCCATTCAAAAGTTCGTAATTAAGTTCAAGTGTTCCATTCAAAAGTTCGTAATTAAGTTCAAGTGTGTTAGGAATTAGAAAATTCCATAGTGAAGAGTCGGTCACCCCAAATATTATCTAGCATAAGTTAGCTCGTAGACATTTTGTTAGTTTATTAGTTAGTTATTAGCGTAGTTTAGTTTAGTGCAACACCGTGGAGGAAGGACGGGTCTTTACCCACTGTATTCCTGATCCACAGTCTGATAGGAGGACGTATTCATTGTAACTATAAATACCCCTTCCATCCATGGAAGGGGTGTGGCTTCTTTGAATCTAACTTTCATTTTTATAAAGCAACTCTCTTTCAAGAAACCTCCTCTCTACTCTCTTCATCTCTCTAATGGCTTTCTTATTTAATCATTGTCCTAGACCACCCGAATCATCAAACAACATTAATATTCACGATCCTACAATTGGTACCAGAGCCAAGGTTGTGTTGTTTTGATGATTTGCATGGTTTTTGATGTGGTTCGTGTATGCGATTTGATACGTATGGTGCTTGGAAACATGTTTTGAAGTTGGTTATGCATCTTTGTTATTTGATATGGCCCTTTGAACCTAGTTTTTGAAGTCATTTGAATCTGATTGATTGAATGGCGTTTAATCGCAGTTTTAGGATGAAAACTCTTACTTTGAGTCTTCTGTTTAGAGTAGGTGTAAATAACTGTTGGGTTTTTGGTTTTTAACAAGTTTTTATGCTTGTTGAGATCTGATTATTACTGGTTTAATGTTACTTTTCCCTGTTTTGAACGTGTTTCTAAACTGTATTGGGGTTTCAAATAGTTATAACAATTTGGTCAGATAAGTTGATTGTTCTATACTGCAGTTCTGGTGAGAAAAGTTGGTGTTCATCTAAGCGAGTTGTGATCTGTTCTTGGATGCGAGTTGATCATGTATTATGCGGGTTGTCTCATCTGTCCAGATACAATGTATCTGATGCGAGTTGAGTATACAAAAATAAGAAGCTAGTTGTGAACTGGCATTATTGAATGCGAGTTGTCTTTTTGGACAATGCGAGTTGCTGTCATAATGTCCAGATACAATGGCTGTAAAGCGAGTTGGGTTTCTGGTCCAGTTTCAATGCGAGTTACTTAACTCGCATATGGTATAATTGCACTTGCTTTTGAGCGAGTTGCTGCTGTTGCGAGTTGGGTCAAAAGAGTTGGGTCAAGATGCAAGTTGGTCATGAAGCTAGTTGGTTGCCAGATAATGAATGCGAGTTGACAAATTTAATGATATGGAAATGCGAGTTAAGAAGACCCATGACTGTGGTTTAACTAAACTAGGACAGAAAGGAAGATGAAGAGTTTGACCATTCACTACGACCATAATATCAAAGACGTATTTGGACCTCAACTTGTTAAACCATCATAGATCCAAATTGCCTCAACGAATCACAAACCATCTCAATAATGAAATAACAAATTCAACAACTCAACAACCTCAACAAATTATAAATCACGAGTTACTTTTCAAATGAAGCAACCCAACAACTCAAACGAAGCAAAACCCAAACGAAGCAAAACCCAACAGCCTCAACAACTCAACAACTCAACAACCCAAACGAAGCAAAACCAAAATTAAATTCCACTCAAAGAGTTACTTTTCAAAGAGGATCTCTCATTTATTTGTCTCATGTTTTTTTTAAGGTATCATCAAGCCTCAAGGGCCACAAACATGAATAATAAATTAACTTCATTGATCCAAAATATTCTTATATTATCCGAATAAGAAATGATAAGATAACTACTGCTAAGTTATCCCTTCTTACTCTTTTTCGTTCAAGACTCATAATAAATTAAAGGAGGTCCGATCTCAGCTTTGCTCATCTCGTGTGTGGTTCTACAAACACATAGATCTCTAAGGATCTATACACAAACGAGCTTGCGCCTCATTGATCAATCTTGGAGTATCAATCCTTTTAATGTCCGAATAATTGAAGGAAGAACAAAACCAATATTGATTTCATCCCTCCTCCTGTTCGGTTAAAATGATGAAAACATTAGAAGACATGGAAACTTACCCATTACCTTGGATTTAACTCAAAACCTGTCCGTGCATCGTACCATCCCTGTGACTAAAACGATTCATGTCCTTCGTGCCATCCCTGTGGCGAGGACATCACGCTTGTTCATGAGACGTGAGGGATGCCGTTTGGAGTTTGATTATTAATTATTTTTGTTGATGCGTCTTGGTAAACAAAGGAGGATGAGAGATTTATCTGGAGAAATATTAGTTGTGTTTTGTTTTCTGTATTTGTGTTGTGAGAAGCAGAGATGGGAGGCTGACAGAAAAAGGAGAGGAATATTAGGGTTTGCTTTGTGACTGCTATTGATATGTGAGGTGAGTAATATTAGGGTATGATAATGAATTGGTTAGTGGGGTTATATACCGTGATATTAGGGTTTGATGGCTTTTATTTCACAATGGACATTTAGAGGTGAATGGGCCTCGTGTGCTTAACATATATCAGATCTAATGATTTTATGGGATTACATGGATCAGGTGGGTTTCTTTTTTGTTTGGGCCGAAATTATCTAATACTTGAATGGGCTTTGTGATGTTATAGACCTGGTGTATTATTATGTATATCTTTGGCCGAGTTTTTGCTAGAATCTCGTGTGATATGATGATGGGGCCAAGTAATATATACACATGATTGACTTTCACAAGTTTTGCATATTCAGCCATGTGATATTATGCCATGTGATATCAAGAATTGTTTAATCACGTGTTAATTGCTTGGGCCGGATAGTTGACTTTTACAAGTTGGATTGAATGATGTTATGAATGTCGATATACTATGAGATTTAACAGATATTTGATTTGTTGATATGGAGCTCTTGAGATTTGTTGGGTTATGTCATTTGTGATTAAGAGATTTGATGAAGAGAATTGATTATGATGATGAGATTTATCGTGTTATGGGGTTTGATATTTTGGTTAATGCATTTTCACGGAGTATATTATGTCTCGGCTTGAATTGGTTATTGAACAAATGTTGACTGCAAGGCTGTTTGGACGGTTATTTCTTATTTGGATTTGAAGTGAGATTTTCCGGGCACGTTCACTTATTTCGTCTTCTTTCTTTCTACCCTTCCGCGAAGATGACTTGTTTGGGCGTTTATTGGATGTGATAAAGACTTGACTATTTAGTTACTTTTGTGATTCTTTCTCGCTTAATCCACAACGTAACTATCACTTCGGTGTCTCACGCAGTTGAGGATACGTCAAGAGGTTTTGTACATTGGGTACATCGTTTCTTCTTCACAAGGACTAGTACAAGCTTAAGTAACAAATCTGAGGAATTTTACGTCATGTTCAAGTTTGGCATATCGGGTCTATTTCTCCAAGTGGTCATTGCTATAGCCGTCAGAATACGTGAATGGTGTGTTTACCAAAATGTTTAATGGTTGTGATGTAAGCAACAATTCTCATGGGTTATTTGATGCCACAGAATGTCTATGACTCTTCACAGTCTAAGCAAAATCTTTCAAGAATCTTCAGCGTCAGTCATGATATTTCAAGATGTTTGCTTATGACAAGAACTTCTAGTGCTAATGATCGTACACGTTATGATGCTTCCGAAAGTTCGAAACCATCATGGGGGAGAAACGTGTACTTTGGTTTACGGACAACCTCCAGGGGGAAGTAGTTTATACTACTTGACTTAGTATGGTTTGTGAAGTTGTCTACATATGGGTAAAGAATTGTTGATGTTGGATAATGAACCGTTGATGAACCGCTGCATGTTCCCCTAAAAACAAATATTCACCGAAACCAAAGTTGTCATAAAACATTCAAAGCTGACATTGTTTACGGTTTTGTCTTGATTTTGTAAAATCCCGCGAAAGAATCTATTTCTCGGTTTAAATCATAGACTTGTAAAATCCCGTGACAATGGAAACATCCTGGTAATTGTAAAGTGCATTTCCGGATCTATCTTACGGTTTATTCTTGGTTTTGTAAAATCCCGCGAAAGAAACTATTCTTTGGTTTAAACTATAGAATTGTGAAATCCCGTGATGATGGAATCATCCTGGAGAAAGGAAAGTGTATTTCGAGGTCTTATCTGATGCTGGTACTACAGTTTCTACTTCGAAGAAGGGATAAAAGGGTGTACTTCATGAATTGGATGTGTGTTTGGATATTCGTTATGGTAGTTTGGTTATTGCTTGGTTTTATGGGGTTATGTGCTTTTAACCATGTTCGGGATGTAAACCATTATCATAATTCACTTAAAATGTCAAAGGAGGCTAGAGTTGAGCTTTTAACCAGAAGATGTAACAATGGCGTTAATTCAGTATTATTTATTTGAGGTTGAAGTGAAATATCACGGGCAAGTGTACTTAGTATCTGAAGGTATCGGGGATGGTTGGATGAAGATTCTTCAAGATCCTTATTCGAGCTTATTATCAAAAATGAAGACTTGGAAATCTAGTTATTGTTGGGTGTCTTTTACCTTTTCTTTTACCACTTGGGGGAATTGGGCTCTTACCACCATAAAATAACTATCACTTTAAGGAGTTACGTTGTAGTGCTCAGTGTCACATTCAATTGTGGACTTTCAAGAGGTGATGTACGTCTTATACTTGATGGTTGGTTGGATGAAGAGTATAGAGTACTTAGAGATTCAATGGAGGATGAAGTCTCGGCACCGCTCTTTGTTACATATGTGCAAGTTTAAGTCACGAGTTCGGGTTGATTTACTTAAGGGTCAAATTCATCATATTGAGTTTTCTCCATCAGCTGTTACGACAAAGAGCCTACTAAATGATAATGAGGTTGATTACAAGTTTGCCAAGAGTAGATGAAAAGAGAGAGATTATGACGTTTGAACACAACAGTTCAAGCCTCGTACTCTAAAGAAAAGAAAAGTGTACGTTCCAGTGCGCTTTATCTTCCAAAGAAGAGAAATCTTCTTATGACGTTTGAACTCAACAGTTCAAGCCTCGTACCTCAAAGAAAAGAAAAGTGTACGCTTCAGTGCGCTTTATCTTCTGTAGAAGAGAAATCTTCTCATTCATGACCATTCTCATCAACATGCTTCATGCTTTTTCCATGCGCTTCAGTCATCAAGTGAACCGGACTACTGATAATTACTCTTATTCCACTTGCTCAATATAATGAAGATGGCGACATCATGTGCTAATTTTGCGGGGGAGAAGTGTGAATAGAATACATTTGGATGATAATCACTTGTTTGGCATCTCCGTATGCAATTCTTGAGGGGGAGAAGAAGTGTGAATTTTTTGCATGGTTGATTGATATTTGATAATAAATGGTCAAACGGCTCCAAACTCATGTAAGAACCGAGCTTCTTATTATCGGGTCATCTTCACATGATGTTTCTTCTAAGAGCCGTTGGTTGACATCTTCTCATGGACTGATGAGTTTATCGACAAAGTGCTTCCGGTTAATGCTTCACATGCACATCAACATGATGATCCCGAATGACCTTTTGTTCTTGTTTGATGTGATTGCTTGCTTGGTGTTACCATTTCGTGTGTTCGTTGCGGGCTGATTGCTAATTTCCTTAATGAACATCTTTCTGTTCTTGTTTGATTGGGAGGGATTTTAGTTAAGGGGATTTGCAAGATGTAAGTTAATTGGGATGCTTTTTAGTGTGATGAAGATGTTAACTATCTATTCCCCATTCGGACAATCTTAAAGAAGGTCGAGTCTACATGTTGTTCTACATTTTCTGCTGCATGTTAGAAGACTAAAGACGAATTGCATTTGATGATCTAAAGACTTCTTCTTAATCCTGGCTGAGAAGAACACTTGAAAATCTTCGTCAGTTTAGGGGAGAGCACTAATTGAGGGAGATTGAAATGCCAAATTTAATCCCTAATTAGACTTGCTCATATTCTTCAGCAAGTTGATTCTCACAGATACATTTGAGCTTATGATGTTCTTCTTAACAAATTTCTAGTATACGGGCTTATTATTTGTTGCTGATTCTGAAGTATCAAAACCAGAAAGGGGCAAGGAGACAAGCATCTAAACGCGAGTAAACTTGATGAACTTAATTCTTCTAAGTGATTGAAGATATCCCGGGAAGACGAATGTCATAACCGCAGAGAAACTCAATGTTTATCTCATTGTGGCGTTTAGTGCTCTTATTCCAACTACGTGGGGGAAGAGATGTAAGAGAAAGTTTCTGAAGATAAAAAAGGTACACAAGTATGACATATTCAGGGGAGATAAATGTATAACATGAGGGAGAGAGATTGTGTACATTGGGGATGCTCAGTTGACTCACTTGAGTGCTTAATCAGTGATTCAGAGATATAATCACTTATTCCGGAGTTGACATCCGCAGAGATTGTCATCCGCAGAGATAATCAGTGATTCGGCCTGCTTCTTCAATGTTATCGGTTATTCTTTCTTTGGGAATGTGTGTACTTCGGATTCTTGAGCTTCATACACGATCATCAGGGAAGAAAAATGTGAACATTGGGTAGGTGTTTTCATTCCCCTCATGATGTGTATTCTGGAGAGCTCTTGGGTATTGGTGTACTTCGGGTTCTTGAGCTTCATACACGATCATCAGGGAAGAAAAATGTGAACATGGGGAGGTGTTTTCATTCCCCTCATGATGTGTATTCGGAAGAGTTCTTGAGCATTATACAAAGAGACTGACTGCATCAATTCAACTACTTGGGGGAATTGTTCTCTTGACACCTTTTTGGAATGGATTGCTTCAGACTTCAGTGGAAAAGGAATTCGAGAAGATTATTTAAATGTGGGATGATACTTTGCTGTTGTTCTATTTGATGATATAACCTCGAACGAAGAATCACAGTGATTATTCTTAAAAGGAGCAGCAGGATCGATGATAATGGTGTGCTTCTTTGTACACCTGGCTAATGGAAGCTTGAAAAAAAGCTTTGAATCTGCTCAGCTAAAGGATTTTCGGTTTGGGGGGAAGCTGCCAAAGTCTCACTTTCAGATGGTTCAATTTCTTTCTTCATTTCAAGAGCCTCGGAAGTTTTGGTGGTGGATGTTTAAGAGATGACGATTTCTATCTTCTACAACGGGGCTGTTCGATATCCTTATCTCGGTTCTCGTATCATCATCTTCTTAATCTATATCATCTTATCTATCTTTGTATGTATCTATCTGAAAAACAAAATATAAAAATATAAAACCAACAAAATCAAAATAGAAAAATATAAAACCTTCAAAAACCCATAAAAATCAGAAAATTTGAAAATTCCAAAAATATTGTTTTCTCTAGACATGTCTTCTGGTATCGATAACATCTACGGTCTTAGAAATGTCATTCAATAATGGCACGGGACCATAGAAAAAATATTCTTTTCTAAACATGTCTCAAATTATGGCTTACAGTTATTTCAGACTGTAACCCGCGCTTCAAAAATGGTTTGCAGTTACTTCAGACTGTAACCCGTACTTAAACCATGGCTTGCTATTATTTCCGATAGCAACCCGTTCTTCAAGAAAGGAAAGTGCTGCGCTAAACCATTTTTCAAAATTCGTGCACTTATCCTAAAACAAAACAAGGAAAGCATGTCGTCAAAAAGACTGCTGTTTCTACACAAATGTTTTTCTGTCTAAAATTCTTCAGAAAAATATTTGTTGTTTTTCAAAAATGGTGGTAAATGAGTTGCTTGAAAATCAATCTTATTCAGAGTTTTCGAAATATATTGAAAACTCAATCAATGACTTCAGCGCTTTTAAACTTTTCAAAAAAAAAAAAACGAGTCATTGATTGAGGGGGATAATGTTTTCAAATCTATATCATCTAACGGGCTTTCTTAATTATCCTACGTGCTTAATTAAAAATGATATTTGCCTATGTCGAAGGACTAGGAATTTAGGATATGATTGTTAGGATTAGATGATTATAGTTTGATGAAACACATTATTCCCATGCCTTATATGAACTGATTGATATGTTGGATTGACTTTTATTAGTCCAATGCTGTTTGGGTGTTGTCGACCACCATATATCTGTTTGTATGTTTACTAACGCATGCAGATATCATGGTTCATAAGAATGTTCCCGATCCGGATCCCACAAAATATGTTGATTGGATGCCGAAAGGAAAGGGTAACTATATCTTGGGTTGACAAATGAAGAAACGGAGCTTAATTTGACTTCTATGGAAAGTTGGCATGATAAAGTGCAACGTAAGAGGTCTCACTGCATCAGTAGATGGTTTTCTTCATCATCAAATAAAGAAACGGAGCTTAATTGGACCTTTATGGAGAGTTGGCATAACAAATGCAACGTCAGAAGTCTCACTGCATCAGCAGATGGTTTTCTTCCTGCCTTACAGCAACAACAACAAAAGTGGCTCAACCACCTAAAGTATCCTTGTGCAGGGATAATAGTGATGATACATTTTTCTAAAACTTTGAAAAATATTGTTTTGAAAATGGAAAAATATTGTTTTGAAAATAAATCGGATTCAAAGTTTTGAAATCAAACGGACTTTATTTTGTCAAATCTTCAGTGATTTCAAATTAAATATTTTCAAACGATATTTCATCAAAAAGTCCGTTTGTACGTTATAATGTGGTGATCTAAAGATTTAATGTTATGTCATGGTATGATTTTCTTTAAAAATCAAGGTCTTTCAAAATGAAATTTTTTCTGTTCTTGTTTGATTGTGAAATTGTTTTATTTTACTTAAAGATCTCTTAAAACAATCATACCTGACACTAACAATATTTAATGTCTTAAAATGGTCCTTATCTGTCATTTTTCAAAATCAAATCTTGTCACGTCTTTCCCCAAAATTTTCTAAATGATTTAAATCTTTTGGGATCACAAATCTCAAATGGTTTGAAATTTTTGATCGCGGGAGAGATCGTGATTTAAATCTCAAATCTGTTTTAATGGAATTGGTTTTAGTCCTTCAAAGGTACTCCTGCCTCCATGTGCCAAACGATTTCAATATATGATGAACATGTTTGAGGAGGAGCATTTATCCAAAAACAAGATGAGTATTTAAACAAGGCCACATTTTCTCCCATGTTTTCTAAACCTAATTAAATCACTTGAGATCCAAAATCTCAAAGGGTTTGATATTTTTGATCGGGGGAGAATTTGTGATTTAATAATGAAATTTGATAAAAGTTGATCGTTTTGATTCAATTGTGCAGGCTGCTCTCTCATATGTGCTAAACGCTTTCGAATCTCGACGCACATATTGAGGGGGGGCATTTCAAAAGAAAATAAAACCATCGAGGTACAAAAGCTTTTATGTTTTAACATAAAGTACCTTGATTGAGTTTTAAATGGTTTCTTAATGGATTTTGTGATCGTGGATGTACTTCAAATGAACTCTTTCCTCTATGTGATAAAATGATTTCAAATATCCTACGCACATATTGAGGGGGAGAATTTACCAAAGAAAATCAAATGGCTTTTTCTATGAAAATTGTGATCAAAGAAAATATTTCAAAGAACTCTTGCCTCCATGTGCTAAACAATTTCAAAATCATATGCACATGTTGAGGGGGAGCATTTCTAAATGATCAAAACTATTAAGGTACAAAATGCTTTGATCTCGTATCACATGTACCTTGATTGTTTTTCCAAATGATTTTTTCAATTGGTTTCGAGAAGGAATGAATTGTACCAAAAGACCGACCATTTTACGTTATACATGGAGTTATAAGAATGGTGAGGTTAGGTATTAGTTCCCACGATCCGTCAGAACCGGAGGGATCTACCCAGGGACAATCCACTAGATAGTGTAGAAGTCCTTAGGTATGATGAAAAAAGGAGAAAAGTGAGATATGGGAAGAGTGCGGACTGAGATAGATCTAGAACTGGAATAAACCCAACAAGGTTCTAGTTATGAAGTCTCGGTAAGCACTGAAGGGGTTGAAGAATGAAAAAGAAATGAATGTGAAAAAGGGTGAAAAGAAATAGCCCTCCAATAATTCAACCTTAGGGCAGAAACCGGGTTCAATTCATATGCTACTGGTGGTTACTAAGGTAACACTGGTATTGAAGACAAGACGTCATGGACCCAGTGACGCACTGCACTAAACTTCCCAAGCTACTCAAGTTCCTCTTAAAAGGGCTTGTTTCATTCTCACGGGGAACCTACATAATCTATCGACTTTCTCTTAGATATTGTTGATATTGAAGAAGGAGACCCTCTCCCTAGTCTCCGGCATAGGAACCAAATATGCACGATTGAGTCTAGAGCCAAGAGATCATCCACAATATCTCATTAGGACACATTATTCTTGAAGACTTACTGTTTCACACAATGTGGAAAGTAAGAATATATTTTAAGAGTCCTACGCATTATCCTTATGGTATTGCCAGAACATCCGAGTGATATATTAAATATATTCACGATGAAGATGGAAAGCCTTTTAGAGCCAACATCAAACAAGCTCTTGGTGGGTGACATGTGAGATCTTTTCTAAAGATCAAGCTTGTGACAACTGGACAGAAACGATGGGGCGATTCTCTCTTGAATCAACCATGGTCCAAGATTGGAATTGACGAATACTTTTGGAAAAACCATTCGATGTGCAAACCTTCTTTTCTCTAGCACGTCGAATGTGTATTCATTTTCAAACACAAAAAGTATCTCTGATTGAAAAATACTTTTGGAAAAACCGTTCGATGTGTAAATCTCTTCTTTTCTCTAGCACATCGGATGTGTACTCTCTTCAAATACAAAAAGTATTTATGATTGAAAATTGATCTTTCTCATAAAACATTCGTCGTATTGCAAAACTCTTTCTTCTAAGCAATACGGGATTGTTTTCAAATCATTTTTCATCAATCAGTGAATCTCAATTCGCTGGTTCACTCACTCCGTGTTGTCTTCTTTGAGATGTTCCGGTTTGAGAACGGCTAGAACAGCTGCGAAACCCTGTCAAGGAGATTCTTCGGAATTATACCTGATCACAGGCAGTACTTGTACTGATCAACGGGGAACCGTGGGCCGTGTACCTCAATTCAACGAAAGTGATCAAAGACACTTTCGTGTGTTTTATTGCTAACTGTTGTTTGCAGGTACATTTGGACGGTTGGAGCTGATCAGAATTGAGGAGTCAATCCAAAGCCGCATGCTCACAGCATCCACACTTAATTGAAGAAATCATGACTGGTGCATATATACATAACCTAGTTATGATATTTTTATACTATGCTTCTGCTACACTACTGCAAATATCATGAACCAGTAAAGCTTCCGCTACTCTGATGGAAAGATGTCATGATCCAAAAGGTGTGAGCATGTCGGTCCAAAAGTCACAACATCACATGATGGCAACACAACAAAGGGTGATCCAGAGATTTGCTGTGGCTGATGATCTCAAGAAAGCTCAAAGATAATCAAGATGTGGATCAGTTCAAAGACCTCCACTTAAAGTACAAAGCATTCGGACTTTGAAGTTGCACTACTTTAGCACAAATATTGCGGAAGTGAAGAATTAAAAAGTCTACGAGCTCAAGACTAAAGATAAAATAGAATGCTAGGATTCGAAATGTAAAACATGGGGTGACCTCCCTTAGGGGGAGATTGTTAGGAATTAGAAAATTCCATAGTGAAGAGTCGGTCACCCCAAATATTATCTAGCATAAGTTAGCTCGTAGACATATCGTTAGTTACGTTATTTGTTAGTTTATTAGTTAGTTATCAGCGTAGTTTAGTTTAGTGCAACACCGTGGAGGAAGGACGGGTCTTTACCCACTGTATGCCTGATCCACAGTCCGATAGGAGGACGTATTCATTGTAACTATAAATACCCCTTCCATCCATGGAAGGGGTGTGGCTTCTTTGAATCTAACCTTTCATTTTTATAAAGCAACTCTCTTTCAAGAAACCTCCTCTCTACTCTCTTCATCTCTCTAATGGCTTTCTTATTTAATCATTGTCCTAGACCACCCGAATCATCAAACAACATTAATATTCACGATCCTACAAAGTGTTCCATTCAAAAGTTCGTAATTAAGTTCAAGAGTTTAAGTCGAGTTCAAAAGTTCAAAACAGTCAAAGAGCTCAAAACATATCAAAAGTTTCAAAATAGTCAAAGGATTCAATATTATGTCAAACAAGTTCAAAATAGTCAAAGAGTTCAATATAATGTCAAACAAATTCAAAATAGTCAAAGGGTTCAAAATTAAGTTAAACAAGTTCAAAATAGTCAAAGAGTTCTATATAATGTCAAACAAGTTCAAAATAGTCAAAGGGTTCAAAATTAAGTTAAACAAGTTCAAAATAGTCAAAAGGTTCAATACTAAGTTAAAAGAGATTAATTATATGTCAAAATGTTTTAAATCAAGTTAAAAGAGATTAATTATATGTCAAAAGAATTAAATCAAGTTAAAAGAGATTATTTGTATGTCAAAAGAATTAAATCAAGTTAAAGTGTTCAAATCTATGCCAAAAGGTTCCTATCAAGTTAAAAGAGTTCAAATATATATATATATATATGTCGAAGGGCTCAAAATCAAGGAAAGTGGTTCAAATAATGGTGTTCATAACATAGTGATCAATTTAGTTCGGGCACAATCTACTTACTAGCATAAGTAGTGAAACAACAGTTATTTAAGTTCATATAAGTGTAAAGTAAAAGCAAGTAGTTGAGCATGTATCTCCCCCAAAGAGTTTATAAAACAATTAAACGAGTAAAAGTGGGGCTACGAACTCACCTGATGCAATGATTATGATGACAAAAGTAGATACACTGAAATGAGGTGCGATCTCTATCCGCAGCCTAATATGAATGATATGTTCTAATGTAAGTCATGAAACAATGTCGTGCATGCAAACTCATATGATATTCATACCACTTGTGCATTTGAAAATAAAGTTTATCGTCGAAATATACGTTTGTGACATCTCGTCATGTTATAAAATACTTTACAAGTACTTACGTTAAAATGATATCCTACGATAGTCATATAGTGATTTATTATGAAGTTATAGTTTTTCGTCGCAAAATAATACACTTGACAATTTATGAAAATGACCAATTTTGAGTGATCGTAAATTATTCGTTATAGCTTCGTTTGACAAACGGTTAAACATTTTGGAAAATAGAATAGGCGAACTCACTTTTACTAGAAGACATCGTTTTCTCAAAAGTACTTTATCGATATGAAAAATGACTCCAAACATGGTCACTAGCAATGACCACTTTGGCCTAATAGAAATATATAAGTGTTAATATTTGTGAAAAATAATAGTTACGATAGCCTTAATTAAAACGCTTGTAACTTAGTCAATATAGCTCGGTTTTCTACGTTCTATATATCCTCGGAATCGTGATAGTATGTACTAATATATTTTTGGTGAATCGACTCATTTAGATAAGGTTTAAAACTCATTTTTGCCCCTTAAATAACCCTTGACAGCAAGCATTTTTCTGAAAATATAATTTTTGCAGCTAAACTTGAAAATAGCGTATCTCTTTCGTTATAAATCCGTTTTAACCCGTTCAAGCGACCACTGTTTCGTTTTAAAGTATATTTTCTGGAAATATAACCCAAAATATTTCATGACTTGCTGAATTTTCCAGATTTTACAAAAACGATCAGACCACAATATTAAGTTGTCGAAAATGATTTTTCTAGCGTAACTTTTGTTTCAATCACTTCAAATCAACACCAAATCTATTCTAAACCTACCATACACCTTATTAGGGTGTCATGGGTTCCTAAACATCATCAACAATGATATGTTTCAAGGGATTAATTATAGGATGATTAAAACTTATAATAGGTAAAAAAAACAAGAGTAAATTACACCGTTCGTCCTTGTGGTTTGCGTTGACCGCAGGGTTTCGTCCTTTGACAAAAAAAGTTGCACCGTTCGTCCTTAAGTGTGAAACGTTATGCACCATTCGTCCCTCCATCCAACTGGGCCCACCAAATCCCACTAACGTCAGTTAAGTCACTTAACCATGAGGGTAAAATAGTAATTTAAGTCTTTTCTTTTGGCATATAAAAGATTTTTTTAGGTTTCCCCTCACAATATCACACACACTCACCGGATTTCTAATTTCTGGCGCCGCACCATTTTCCGGCCAAAATTCCGGCGATGTAGTTTTTGATATCGACGCGTAGATCAAGAGAACGAGAGTATTTCTGGAGTACTTGGACAAAAAAGGAGCACATTTGGGTCATTTCTGAGACATACCGCAAATCCCCCACCACTCGTTTTTTTTAACCGATTGTATATACAAAGAAGTTTAACAAGGGTTTCGTGGTTTAAAAGATTTTGAAAACGTTTTTTTTATACAACTCGTGTGGATAGACCTTTGATTCGTTGGCTGTGTCAACTCACTGAGTCGACTCAGTGAGTTAACTCAGTGAGTGGGTAAGTTATGTGGGTCGTTTCTGCTAGTTACCTTGTGGTTATGCTTCGTTAGCTCACCAACTCGGGACCAGCTCGAGTGAGCTTGGTTTAATCGTTGCAACCCACCGCAGAAACTCATAGGGTGTTGATTTGGTTCAGTCTAACACCTAAGGGGGTGTTTGTTTATGTGTAATAGCAGCCCCACAGGGGTGCGTATGGTTTGTTTATACGGACCCACACCACAACCCGATTTGGGTGCGCTTGGTGTTTGGTTTGTGCACGGTCCAAACCAACCCAAGAGGGTTGTGTTTATTTGTGCTCGGTGAACCAAAACAACCTACAAAGGTGTTTGTTTAATCCTGGTCCTCTACTAGAAAGATACCACCAGGGGTGTTTGTTTTGTTTCTGTCGGTCACAGCCCCAAGAGGGTGTTCGTTTCGAGCTTATGTCTCGGATTATTTTATTTTTCTATTCCTTCTTTTTGCTTATTTGAAAAAAGCTCATAATTTATTTGAAGTTAAGATTTCTTATTTTAGCTTTTGTTTATGGGTTTGTGTAGATTATGATGGTGGGTTATTGGTTTTTGAACATGGTATTTTAATTTGATGATGAATGTGTAGATTTGGTGGTGGGTAGTGAATGTGAAAATGATTGTGGTGCTAAAATGGGATGGTGATGATTGGTTTTTGGATATGAAGGTGGTGGTAGCTGATATATGTGGAAGAAAATGATGGTGGGTGGCTATAGTTTGAAGATGAAGTTAAGGAAGAAGATAAAGTAGTGGGTAAAAATGCAATGTACTTGGGAAATGACGGAAATACCCTTTTAAAAACTTTACTTAACTGACGTTAGTGGGATTTGGTGGGCCCAGTTGGATGGAGGGACGAACGGTGCATAACGTTTCACACTTAAGGACAAACGGTGCAACTTTTTTGGTCAAATGACGAAACCCTGCGGTCAATGCAAACCACAAGGACGAACGGTGTAATTTACTCTAAAAACAATTAAAAGTGGTATGAATCACATAATACTTGCATGATTTTCTTACTAAATCATAAAAATAGATCATATATGATTATAAAAGAGTAGTAAAAATTATTTAGAACTTACTTGAGTGATTAGGATAAATTGGTGATGAAAAGCTTAGTTAAACTTCAAGGTTTTAATCCTAAACCTTAACTAGTACTTAAATGGATCTTGAATATATTTTGATCTTGAAAAATGATGAAGACTTCTTCTTGTTCTTAAGGTGGCCGGTTTTTAGAGATGGAAATGGAGAGAGTTTGATCTTGTTTCACCTTTGCAAAGTGTAGAGTATGTGTTTGGATTTTAGATATTATTTAGTATAATAAGAATATAATGTAAATATCTAATGTAATATGTGTAGGTGTCCATTACTTGAAGATTTTATAAAAAAAGTATGGTGACTAATAGGAGATGTCGGCCAAGGGGGGGGGGGGAATGGAAGTATTTGGTGTTTTTGATAATTAAGTGTATTTAAGTTTAAGTATAATGTATAATTTGTACATAAAATTAATTATTAAGTGTAACGTTAGCTAGAAATCGATTTTAACGGAACAAATAAAATATATTGAAGTCGTAAAAATTATAAAAATACATTTCTCACAAGTATTGAGTGAATAAATAATTTATCGAATAGAATTTACGATAACCGTCGTAATTATTTATATAACAATTTATATACCAAAATAAATTTAAAACATCGGGTAAACTAATAATATGATTTTTATAGTCTTAAAATGAGTATAAAAATATATCTGGACAATTGTCGAAAGTGTCGGATCAATTATTCAAAATAAATGATCGTGCGATAACGTTTATTTAATATGAAAATATACGTTAATGAAATATGCAAACCCATGCATGAAATAATATGCAGATAATGGTCGTAAATATAAAATTTTCTCTGGGGATGAATAGTGTTTTGTGAATATTAAAATTTTGAAATAACCTCTCAAAATATCAAATCGACCTAAAAAACGATGAATAGTAAAATGATGAATAGTAACCGATGAATAGTAAATTCCCGAGATGAATAGTAAATTTGAAAAATGACCGGAAATTGAGAATTGTGACATTCTCTATTTTCAAAGCTCCTGAATGTGTTTTGAATTCCTTAGAGAAATGTCGCGCTTCTTTCTTTTGGGGTGGTTCTCAAGACTTTGAAACGTTAGCTTGGGTAAAATGGCCCATTGTTTTAGCTTCTCAGGATAAAGGTGGGCTAGGCATCAAGAGTCTAAAATCGTTTAACCTTGATCTCCTCCAAAAATGGCTATGGAGGCTATTTTCTAATCCTAAAGCTCTTTGGGTTAAAGTTATCAAATTGTTGGATCGATGTACTCAAACCAAACTAACTTATATAGCTTGTTAAGGGTTTAATAACCTTGGATAAATCTTAAGTTACTAACAATGAAACACTGAGCAAACTCTATTAAGTATGCGGAATTTACTTAACAAAGCTAAGAAGAATTAACTTTTAACTTCAACAATTTTATTAATACTTTAGAACCTGCTTGTTATACAGATTCTTCAACAACTCTAAAACTCTAATATCGTACTCTCTAAAACTCTAAAAACGCATATCTCTAATGCCAACCTAGGGGTCCTTTTATAGACTTAAGGATAACCCTAGTCGGTTTACAATTACAAACCATGTACGACAAGTAATACTAAACTAATCTAAGAACATTCTAGAATTACAAGATTATCCTTAACGCTTTTGCATATCAGTCCTTTAAGCATGCAGTACTTTGATGAATCGAGCAGTACTTTGACTTTATACTTTAGCAGTACTTTGACTTCAGTACTTTGACTCTTCAGCACTTTGACTTTCTATATCCCAACAATCCTCCCCTAACTTGAATTCTACTAGCTTGATTTCAAGTTCCTTTGTATCATCTTTAATGTCTTTGTCTTCAAGGAAAGATTGTGTCTTTTTCTTCAAAGTTTTGTCTTTGTATTCCCTGTGCTTGTATTATCATCATCAAAGTAATCTTTATATGTAATCCTTTTCAGCAACAATCAGCAAGCTCCATCTTCTCAGCTACTCAGCAACATATGACAAATTGTACATCAGTTCAGTTTAAGTTTCAGTCTATTCTCATCACTTCCAGGTGTGTAAACTCCTGCGAGAGGTGAATCATTGAAATTTAATGGATTTTGATGTCTCTTTACCAAAGCCATTAACTCTGGAGTAGCCAAATGTTTAGGTGTGTAAGACCATGGTACATTGATAAGCATATGATTTTTAGCAAATCATCAGCTATCAACAGATTTGATTTGCCTTTACCAAAAGCTGTACCCTTTTGGACTAGTTAGTTCTTGCAACCGTGGTGAACTAATTACCATATAAATGGTTTTTCCACAGCTTTTACCACAAACCATTTTTCTTGTGGGCTAGCCAACTCTTTACATTGCTGATATGGTGAGTTTATTACCATACAACTTATTAGCAAGTTGTCAACTATATAACAGATTTGAGATATCTTTACCAGAGCTGTTTGCTCATGGATTAGTCAGTCCTTTTGTTAAACATGGTGGACTGATAACCTATTGTTATAACCATCTCAAAAACCATTTGTTGCTTTTAACTTTTGTTTCAAAATATTTTTCACTTATCAAAAGTTTTTCTTTCAAAAACATTTACTGGTTTGTGCTGCAAGCAGTACTTTGATTAAAGTACTGTTTGATCAGCAGTAATTTTGAATAAAGTACTTGTTTTTCAAAAATTTATACAGTTAAACATCATACCAGTACTTATACTTCATCCTCAGCCTCTGTCCATTTGATATACAATTCAATAACCATTAAAGCTGTGTCATTCTCTTCCTCAACTTCCATTCCATGATCCAACATCCTTCTCATAAGATCGCTTGTCAAAGGATATCTTCTTTTAGCTATCATGTGGATCATAGTTCCATCTTCCAATTCCAAAGCATGAACTCCTGATTCTTCAAAGAATCTCCAGCTTGTAATCTCCCAGTTCTCTTGATTTTGCCAGAGTTCATCATTGCTTGTTTCCTCAGTTTCGAAGATAGTTGTCAGATCTTCTAGTAATACTAACCCAACTCCACTTGATGGAATATGTTCAAAGTATTCTTGGACTAGTTGATATAGTTGAAGCAGATCTGCTCTATCAATAATATGCAGTATATCACATAGTAAATTGAATATTCTAAAACTTTCATCCTCTCTATGGAACATCAAATAGTTTCCATCCTCCTTAGATTCTACTACTTCAAATGTAGTTATCTTGGATTTCTTAACTGCAGCATCTTTGGATTTAGGATTCTCAAAGTCGACAACTCTAATGTAATTCCTCAATTCATCAACTGTATCTGATCTTAGCTCAATCTTCTGTGATTTCTATTCAGCTTCAGTTGACCTTTTTCTTTTTAAACTTCTTTTACTGAAATCCTCTGTGTGCTTATCATACTTGAAAGAAATAATACTTTCAACTTGCTTTTGATAAGCTTTTCTAACATTTTCATACAAATCTTTCATCTCGATATAATTCAGCTTTTGTAATCCAGTATACCCTTGACCTTTTAGATAAGCCATCATAGCATTTCTTTCTTTAGCTTTACTGATTGGTCTTCTAGGTATAACAGCTTCAGGCTCCTTTACTAGTACAGCAACTTCAGCATCAAACTTAGCTTGTAATTCCCTTGCAGCTTCTTCATTCTTGGCTACCTGAATTGCTCTTATCTCTGCTAAAGTTAGCTTCTTTTTCTTCTTTGTTTCCACCAGTTTACCTTTACCTTTATCTTTTGGATCTAAAACTGGTTGAGAAGCTTGTGGTTGTTCTTCAGCAACTCCTGGAATGCTAACACCTCTTGGTCTTGATAAGTTGTGCAATATCTCAGCTACAGTTTCATCATCACTTGCAGTGTGCACTACTTTTGGTGTATCAGTTTCCTCTTCTTGTATAATAGTAGAAGGACCAGCTTCTTCATCAAAATTCAAAGTTCTTCTTGTCTATGAGTTTCTTGAAGACCAGTACTTTGATCAGCAGTACCTTGATCATCAGTACTTTGAACACTAGTTCTTTCATGCTCAGTACTTTGAATGTTAACCTGTGCTTCAGTATTTTGAGGTTCATCTTCTTTTTCTTCATAAAATTCAGCATCTTCTTTCAAATTCTCTTGCTCTATATTCCTCCCTAATTGGATAGAAGATTGCTGGTGAACCTTTTTGCCTGTAGAAGCCTTCTTAAAATGCTTTCTTTTCTTCTTTTCAGCCTTGACCCATAATCTGTGATGTTTTACCAAAGGCCAGACAGACATCTTAAGTCTTCTAAACTTGGTCTTCAACTGGGCTATCTGTGCAGCTAGAGCCTCTGTTATTTTCTTTAATCGTACTAGCTCCCTTGTCAGAACATAATTATCCAGCACTACGCCTTCAGGGGGTATATCAGCTGCATCTCCTCCAGAGGATGATGAGGGAGTAGGGATATCTGGTTCTGACTCAATAGGTGGAGTATCATGGTGAGATGAGGTAGGTGAAACTGCAGTACCTTCGTTTACATCAGTACCTTGAGAAGCAGTTCCTTGAGATGCAGTACCCTGAGAAGCAGTACCTTGAGTTGAAGCAATACCTTCTCTTTCATCACTAGCTGCAGCCTCATCTCTAATTGCTTGAACAATCTCCATCATTGAAGTAGTCAATGGAGTGTTCCTTCCAGTAAACAAATCACTCTTCCTAGCCATGAAGGTGAAGATCTTGGCTGGTTGTACCACAAAAGGTAATAGACTTGAAGGCTTTGGTACATCATGAAGTTGTTTATTCAAGAAGACTTGAATAAATATTGGATACATCAACCAACGTGATCCATGAGAGATATGAGATAGCATCCCATCTAAAATTAGCCTTGAAAAATTGAAGATACGATTTGTAGCTAATCCCACCAGTGCAGATGCTATATTAGAACCAAACTGCTCCCATGAAGTACTCTTAGAACTGATACAATGAAGTAGAACATGAACCAAGTACTTCCAATGCGGACTAAATAAGGGCTTCTTGAATGTAGTTTCTGTTAAAGACCCTTCATATCCAATGTCTCTCAACGTATCTCAAAGAAGCTGTTTATCAAATCGAATAGCTCCTTCTGCATCATCAAATAATAAGTCTTCACGAATTGATGCTTCACTAACTTTCACAATCCTTCCAGAAACTTTAGCTTGTATATATTAATCATCATTCTCCATGTGAATCCTAGCAGTTGCCCAAAACTATTAAATCCAGGGCTCAATGATATCTGGTTCAACCAAAAGTGCATAACTAATTGGAGACCCCATGAGAAAATCAATGATGTTATGGAATGCGACATTAGCTTCAGTTTTATTCAAATTCGCCACCATGTTGTGTTTAGAAATGGTGCTTCGGTTCGCCATTGATGGTTGTAAAAGTGATTGATTCGATGAATAAGTAATTGTGAGAGAAAGAGAAATATGGAAAAGATTGATAAGAATAAAGATGAGAGGGAAAATCGGAGAGTAGTTATTTATAGGTAGGATTTAAAAAATCACAGCCCATAATAACAAAGTTACTGTTATTTGAATTTTACCCCTCTTTTTTACCGTTGGAACAGTACGTTGATAAGACAAGCAGTGCTTTCTACGTGCGCAGTACTTTCCATAGCAATACTTTCAGTGCAGTACTTTCATATGACTAAACAGCAGTACTTTTCCATCCTCTTCCCTATAATGACAAAAACTTCAAATAGGCATTGTATTGCCTCCCCTTAAGCAAAGCATATGACTGTCTAACTAACTAATCAGTCCTCCCCTTAAATGTAGCTTAGCAATTAATCATTCCAATGCTCACCACCAAATGATTGAATCGTGAAACATCAAATCCTTTGGTGAGTAAATCAGCTACATTATCATCTGTGTGAACCTTGACAACATTAATTAGCCAATGCTCATAACAATCTCTGATGAAGTGATGCCTAATCTGAATGTGCTTGGTCTTGGAGTGATAAACTGGATTCTTCACAATACATATTGTACTCTCATTATCAATGTTGATAGGAGTATTCTTGAAGTTGAACCCATAATCTAAGAGTTGATTATGCATCCACAAAACTTGTCCACAACAGCTTGCAGCAGCAACATATTCTGCTTCAGTGGATGATGTTGCTGCAATAGTTTGCTTCTTACATTGCCATGAGACTAATCTTCTTCCAAGATATTGGCATCCTCCAGTGGTTGATCTTCTATCATAGTTGTCACCTGCATAATCACTATCTGAAAAAGCTTCCAAGTGAAAAGGTGAATCATTTGGATACCACAACCCCAACTTAGGTTGTTGTTTTAAATAACTAAAAATTCTCTTTACTGCATTCATATGGGAGACCTTAGGTGAGACTTGATATCTTGCACATAAACAGACAACAAACATGATATCAGGCCTAGATGCAGTTAAGTACATAAGACAGCAAATCATAGATCTGTACAGCTTGACTTCAACAGGTTGACCATCTTCATCCTTGCCCAATGAGTTGATAGACTTGATAGGTGTAGTGACTGGCTTCATAGCATCAAAATTGAATTTCTTAAGAATGTCAGAGACATACTTATCTTGACTTATGAAAATTCCTTCTTGTGACTGTTTAACTTGAAGCCCCAAAAAGAATGTTAATTCACCCATAGAACTCATTTGAAATTCATGTTGCATCAGCTGCTCAAACTCCTTTACCATGGACTGTTTTGTAGCTCCAAAGATGATATCATCTACATAAACTTGTACCAGTATGATATCCTTCTTATCTCTCTTGATAAACAAAGTCTTGTCAATGGCTCCCCTCCTATAACCATGTTGCAATAAGAAAGTAGAGAGCCTTTCATACCAAGCTCTAGGTGCTTGATGAAGACCATAAAGAGCTTTAACAACTTTGTAGACTTTGTTTGGATGTGCATGATCTTCAAAACCAGGAGGCTGTTTGACATAAACCTCCTCTGTAATTGTGCCATAAAGAAAGGCACTCTTGACATCCATTTGATAAACCTGAAATCCCATATATGATGCAAAAGCAAGGAATATTCGAATGGCTTCAATCCTTGCTACATGAGCAAACACTTCATCATAATCTACTCCTTCTTCTTGTATGTAGCCTTGTGCTACTAACCTTGCTTTGTTCTTGATGACATTCCCTCTTTCATCTCTCTTTACTCTGAACACCCATCTTGTACCAATGACTTTCTTTCCATCTGGTAGATCACATAGTACCCAAACTTCTTGAAGTTTGAATTGAAGAAGTTCTTCTTGCATAGCTTCAACCCAACTTTCTTTAGTTAATGCTAGAGCTATTGATGAGTGTCTAAATACTCATCATTTCTGAAAACACTCAGAAATGCATCAAAATGATAAAAATATCACAAATAAGTGTTTTATGTGTTTTAAATGCAAAAATATCAAAATCTGGTGAAAAACGTATAAAATTTGCATAATTGGCAGTTTTAGTCCCCCAAGTTTCAAAAGTTGTCAAAAATAGTCCCTGGTAAATCCAAATAAAGAAAAATATATTTTTGAGTCCCTAGGGATTCCTAAGTTGTCAAAATTGGTCCTTGAAACTTAAAATTACAAATTTACAACTTAGGTCCCTGAACTTTCAAAATTGTCAAGTTTGGTCCCTGGAAAATTTGAAATTGTCAAAACTGGTCCTTGTACTATGGAAGCTTGTCAATTTTGATCCCTTGTGTGAACTTTGGAAAATGGCAGAAATAGTCCTTCAAGTTTGGAAGAATTACAAATAGGTCCTTATCACTAAACCAAGCCCTTGTCAAAAACCTTTTGACCCCTGCCATGTACACCTTTTTGGACCCCTGTCACACTCATTTTGAACCCCTGGTCAACCTACTCAGTCAAACACCAAACACTTTCCCTCCCTTGTGGTTTTCCTCTCCAACTTGCCCTGCTACTCCTCTGCAACCACATCTCCCATCACCCTCACCTTATCCCAACACCTCCCCCACCTCATCATCACCCCTACAAGTCCACCCCCCCCCCCTAGTTGCTAGCTCAGAAGCCCTATAAGTCAAATTAGGCTTTTCCCGCCAAAAATCATATAAAGGCTAAAATGAACACTGCTCACCCATTGGCTCAAAGAAGTGGTGGGAAACACTCATAAGGACACGTGGAACCATTTGAAGCTATAAAAGAGAGAGGAGAAGCTGAGAAGAACCAGTAGCTAGTTTCTTATTTTTTTTCTTAATGTCGTTTTTTTTAGATAAATGTTGTAGCTTAATTTAAATGTTGTAATTTCAGTGTCTTAGTATCACATTTATGTTAAAGTGTCATTGTAATGTGTTTGTGAACTTTAATCCAAGTTTTATATGAATTCCAAGTTTACTGTGTACTGTGGAGATTTTCAAGTTTCAAAATTTGTATCCAAGCTTCTCATAAGCTTATGTTAGAATCAAATAAGCTTCTTTAAGCTTAGTTTAGCCTTTGGTAAGCTTGCAATCAAATTTTAAGTAGTTTTATCTCAAGGTCAATAAAAGTCAACCTAGTTTCATTAGATCTTGTAAATGGAGTGGGTAGCAGCAGGACTTGGATATGGGTTGGAAATGGTTTGATATATTGATATTGGGTCTGGTTTAGCCTTAGACATCAGCTGGTCTTCTGACAGTAAGTAGCTTATTTTCATTTCCAAGCAAATTTGCATATCAGTCTTGTGTATGTATCTGTGCTCATTAAAGGTTTTAACATGTTCAATTAGTTATATTTAAGTCAGTTAGAATGATTTTGAGTATCTGCTATAGCTAGATCAGTAGGTAGTTTAGTTAAATTTGCTTAACAGTTCTTAAAGGGGTGTTTGGATGGACTGCTTAAACTAAGATTTAGGTTTAGTCAGTGTTAAGTTCCTGGTACTTCATGTTTGCTTAGTCATTTGAGACTCATTTGAGTCAAATACTTGTGCATACAAACCACCAAAGTCAAAACTTTATCAAATCTGTTCTCATCTGTTCACTGTTGAGATTTTCACAAGCCAAAAGTTTATTTTGTGTTCAAATCTAATAGATATATCTTGCATTGGTTTAATTTCATCATAATACTTCAATTTCAGTACATTAATCTAGGTCCAAAGTTGGAAAAAGTCAATTTCCATTTCTTTCAAAAAGTCAAAATATGCAAAAGCTTAGTTTTAGCCAAATTAGAAAGATTTTTCATTGGCTCATTTTTGAGTCAAATTCAATGAAATTTGCAGTTTTAAAAATCCCTACTGGTCTAGTTTCTTTTTGTCTTTTTTGCAAAATTTTGTGAATTTTTCTTAAGCTTCTAACAAGCTTGTGAACATGGTGTCAAATCCCCTGTGCAGGGCACTGTTGACTGCACAGGGTTTATGCAGGTTTTGCAGACCTTGCACAAGTCTCATTTGAGCTTGTCTAGGTCTGTAATTTGGTTTAAACACTCTCACCCAGGTCTTCTCCAAGTTCCAATTTCTGTTTTCCTGTTTCCAGCTTATTTAGGTGCTTATATTCTAGCTTAAAGTAGACAACCCTTTTACTGTTTTGGCTTATCATCTCAATCACATCAAATCTGTTGAGCTTGTGATCCAGAGGGTTTAGCTTGTTGTTTCTTGGTTTCTTTAGCATATTAGAGCTTCTGTTTTGGTTTGGTGGCTTTTGGACTCCATTTGCTTATTTAAGTGCTTATTTCAATAAGCACTTACTCATCAGTTTCATATTTCTCCACACAAGCCCTTGTTTTTCTATTTTTCCTAGCTTCTAAATATAATTTTAGACTTTTCCTGAAATTTTCAGATTTTTCCAAGTTGATTTGCTATTTTTCTTCATTTTATTTAGTTTTCAAGCATTTTTAATTAGTTTTAAATACAAAAAATTAAGAAAAGGTTCAAAAAAATAATTTTTCATTTTTATTAAGTTAAGATAAATATAAAAAGCCAAAAAAGTATTTTTATAGATTTTTCTTAGTTAAATTTGTATTTTTAAGTAATTTAATTAGTTTTAAATAGTTTTAAATTCCTAGAAAATACAAAAATAATCAAAAAAATACAAAAATAGTTTTGAAAATTCTAGTTTGATATTTTAGATTTTTCTAAGTCTTAATTTTATTTTTCTAGCTTTGTTTCATATTTTCTTGTATTTTAGGCTATTATTAATTAGTTAAAAATAGTTTATAATTAATAATAATTAGAATATTAGTTGTAAAAATAATTTTCTTTTTCTATAAATTTTCTTTCATCATTAGGATTGTAAAAATGTATTTTTCATATTTTTAGGACTTTTATTTCTTAGATTTCACTTTTTATTTTGTGCGTTTACGTAATTTTTATTTAAACGTAAGTTTTAAGTTTTAAGTTTTAAACGTTCATCAATTTTAAATATAGTGATAGCGTTTATTTAATAGATTTTATCTTTTTAATTTCCTTTAATTTACATTTAAGCCCCTGTAGTTTATGGGCTTTCTCTTTAGGTATAGATCAACCACAATCCTTTTCCCGTTCAAATCTCTCGATAACTACACGTTTGACTATTCTCGCACAGCTCGTTGGGACTTAACGACCTGGGGAAACACTATACTCTCCTGATCTCCATTGCATTCGTGCTTGAGCAGTTTTAAGCTGATTACGGTCTGCCATTCACAAGTGGCAGGCTTGAGTGAGAAAACTTGACTGTTCAGTTCCGATCAGCTATATTCTTGGGTTCTTCTTGAGAGATAAAACAAGTAAAGAGGCATGTTTGGTGATCCTTATGATTCAGCCTGTTTTGTTTGTACACAAAGCTAAGTAAAGCATTGTGTGGCATAGAAAAGTCTTTAGCTTTTGTTCTAGTTAGCACTCCTGAAGTGGAAGGTCCAATGATTTGACCAGTAAGATGATTCTTATGAACTCTTAAGATAGGAGTCTGTGGAACTTCAATATTATCACCCAAATTTGTGAAATCAGCATCTTCATTGGAATTTGAGAAAATACCTTCATCTTCAAACTCATCATCAGTATCTTCTAAGCCATGCATGGTAGGATCATCCAAATCATCCAAAGTTCTGTCAACAGGTGCAACAGTACTTTGATCTAAAGTATTGTTATCCAAAGTATTGTGAGAGAAATCTGCAGTCTTGTTCTTTTTCTTTGCTTCCTCATAAGCTAGTCTTTGATCATCATCATAAGATTGTGCTACTACATCTTGAAAAAGCATCCTATTAAGCTCATCTTGAATAGATTGATCTTCAGTAGACAATGTAGATTTTGGCTCATCAGTACCTTTCTCCTTCTCAACAGTTATAGGTTCTTTATCAGGAACAACATCAGGTCTAATATTGACTACATGAACAATGTACTGTAATTCATCTTCCTTGTGATCTACTTGATTTTCTTCTCTAACAGGTACATAATTCATAGAAGGAGTCAAAACCTCAAGATCAAACATCCAATTAGGACCTTTACCCTTCTGATTTTCTTGATCTTCTAAAAATTCAACATGAAGACAATCTTGAACCTTTTTGGTGACCCTGTTATACACTCTAAATCCTTTGCTATTGGTGCAGTACCCCAATAAGTATCCTTCTTCTGACTTGCCATCAAATTTTCCCAAATTGTCAATTGTGTTGAGAATAGTCAGAGGGCATCCAAAAGGTTTCATAAAACGAATGTCGGGTTTGTTTCCCATCAGCAACTCATAAGGTGTCTTCATCTGAGGTTTGGTGACTGATACTCTATTAAGCACATAGCAAGCAGTTCTTACAGCTTCAGCCCAGAATTGAATAGGTAATAATGAATCTGCAAGCATTGTTCTGGCTGCTTCAATCAAAGTTCTGTTCTTTCTTTCTGCAACACCATTCTGCTGTGGAGTTCTAGCAATACTGAACTCCCTCTTGATTCCTTTCTTAGCACAAAACTCATCCATAAGCTTGTTCTTGAATCCAGTCCTATTATCACATCTAATACCTCTTACTTTGAGTCTCAGTTGATTTTCAAGGGCTATTATAAGATCATGAATAGCATCAAAGGTGTCATCTTTAAATCCCAAGAAAACTACCCAACTAAATCTATTGCAATCATCTGTCACAACCAGACAGTACTTCTTCTTGTTTAGACTAGCAACAGAAACAGGTCCAAACAAATCTATGTGAAGCAACTCCAAAGGTTCTCTAATAGTTCTTTCCTCAAGCTTCTTGCATGAAGCTTTGTGTTGTTTACCCTTCTTGCACGCCAAACATAAGTGATCATTCTTGTAAGTCTTGGAAGGTAAACCTCTAACTAAATTTCCTTTGACCAATTTGTTGATATTCTTGAAATTTACATGGCCCAATCTTCTATGCCACTGATGTGCTTCTTCAAGGGTTGCCTTTTCTACTAAACATGTTGCTCTTCCAGAAGAGTGAAGACTCTTCATATCCAGACTGTACACATCATTGGTTCTTGGTACTCTCAGTATTACCAAGTTATCATCAACAAGCTTGAAATCAGGGGAAAGAATGAGACATTCTGTGTCAGTGAATAACACAGGGTGCTTCTTATCACAGATCTGAGAGACTGACAAAAGGTTGAACTTGAGCTCCTTCACATATCTAACATTCTCAAAGTCTATGCTCCCTGCCTTAATAGTTCCTTTGCCTGTAATTCTTCCTCCACTAGCATCATTCCCAAATGCAACTCTTCCTCCACAATAGGATCTAAAATCTGACAGAATATCTTTGTCTCCTGTCATGCTTCCAGAGCAACCACTATCCACAATTAGATGATTTTTAAGCTCCTCTTCTGGGTTGCCCTGCACAAAGATAAAAGAGTTAGTTAATTTTAGGAACCCAAGCCATTACTGACTTGTGTTCCCCTTGTGGAGTTACATACTTAAATTCTTTAAGTATGTAATTTCCACTATCTTTAAGCACATGATCAATTATCTTTGGTTTTTCCAAAACTTGTGTTGGTTTTTCAATAAAAATCTCTTTTTCATTCAAGTTTTCTTTATTATTTTCAACAAAAATCTCTGTTTCACTCTCACTTGCTGAAAGTACTGTTTGTTCCCCATCAGTACTTTCCTTCTTAACCCATTTGGTTTTAACTTCTGGTATAGAGTCCCTTGATCTAGCTACTTTCTTTGAGTTGTAACGCCTTCTAGATTGATAGTAATTAGATCTCCTAGGGTTCCTATTCCAAAAAGTGTTTGGTGAAAACTGAGCAGTACTTTGAGAAGGTACTATTTTTGGCTTAACAGTACCTTGAAAAGTGTTTGAAGGTACTGGGGGTTTTGAAAAAGGTCTTCTCTGGTGAGGGTACCTATAGTCTTGTGAGAAGTTGTTATGGTTAACCCTATGTGAATGACTCCAAACTGGTCTAGTTTCCCTTGGTTTTTGGTTGGCAGTTCTGTTCTTTAGGAATTTGCTTAGGTACTCTGAGTGAAAGTCACAGTTCTTAATCAAATGATCAGGACTGTAACAAACAAAAGATAAATTTTGACCTATAATCCAAAAATTGCTTCCTCTGTGTGTATGACCAAACCTATCCTGTCTTCTAGGTGAATGATGAGAATTATTATGACCAAAGTTATCCCAAAAAGGTTTAGCAGTATTTTGAAAAGGTTTTCTGAAAGGTACTGCTGGATGTCTAGCAGTACTTTGAGAAAAAGGTACTGCTTGACTTTTAACACTGTCATCCTTAGGTTTCTCAACTATTTCTTTTGGGGTATTAGAACTAGATGGACCTGTATTAGATTGACCAATAAGCTTTTTCCTAAACTCTAGATTGTCTACTCCAAAACAAGAAACATCAGACCTAAGTGGTTGAAAACTACCAGTGGGATGAGGGACTGCATGATAACCTTTGTCTTTCTTAAATTCAGGAGGTGTTTGACTAATTGATTCCTCATTACTAGATGTATCTACATAGTTAATGGGTTCATCATCACTAGTTGTTATATCCTCATAATCACATTCATCCTGATCACTAGATGGGTTCTCTTCTGTGCTACTAAAGTCCATGCCAAAACCTAGTCCTGTTTTAATGTATGCTCTTTTTTGTTTTTCAACAAAACTAACATGTGAAAGACCAGATTTTCCCCAAGCAGCAAACTTTTCTAGCAATTCATCCCTTTCCTTAGTCATCTTTTCTAGTTCAGAGACCTTACATCATAACTTCCATTCACTTAATTTTAATTGGTAATCCTGTTGTTCATACTTTTCAGCCCAAGCCATTTCATTATTTTCATGTGTTATTAGTTTAGCTTCCATAGACTCTAAAGTAATTTGATAGCCAGCTACCTCAGACCTAGCCCTTATACAATTATCTCTTTCAGTTACATAATCAGTAAGCACTTTTTGATAAAAGTCATGACACTTAGAGCATACCTCAGAGATAGGGGGTGAACTTGGTGAAGTGGCTACCATAGCAAGCAGAACAGGTTCATCTTCACTCTCCATGCTCCAATCAAAGCTTCCTAGACCATCTCTGGATTCCAAAGCAGCAAATCCATGTTCCTCATCAAAAGATGTGCTCCAATAAAACTCTTCCATTACCACCATACAGTAGGTTACTGGTTCATCATCAAACTCAGCACTCCAGTCAACCTCTGATAGATTCTCTTGAGCAACCAAAGCTTTTGATTCAGTAATAGGAATTTCCTTTAATTCAAGCTTAGGTTTCTCAGTCATCCTGTTTGCCTGATATTTAGCAAACTTGCATTCCCTTGCAAAGTGTCCAGTCTTTTGACAGTTAAAGCATTCAGTCTTGGACTTGTCAAAAGTGATACCCTGTTTTGGTTTGAAGTCGATGCCTCTTCCTGTTTTCTTCATGAACTTCTTGATCCTTGCAGTGATCATAGCAACTTGCCACCTTATATCAATTTCTTCAAGAGCATCCTCTTCAATTTGTGACAAGTCCTCTTCATAGGTAACAGGTAAAGTAGCTTGCTGAGCAAAGAATGAGCATACAACTTCATCAGAATGGATGGTGTTTGTTGGTGATGATGTGGGGTTGGTCATGGTTGTGATAGAATGAGCAGGATAACCAGTACTTTGAGAAACAGTACTTTGAGTAGGGTAAGCAATACTTTTAGTGGAAGTACTGCCTCTCTTTTCAGATGACACAAAAGCTATACTGTGAGACTTTGAACTTGTTTGGCCATTCATCTCATGCTCATACACCTTCAGATGGTTGTAGAGATCATCAAAGTCCATAACATCCAAACCAGATTGTCCTCTGATCATAGTAGCAATCACATGCCATGTAGATGGAAAACTCCTTAAGAACTTCAGATTGGCATCTTCAATAGATACCTCTGCCTTGTATAATTCTAGCATGCTGAGGAGATTTTGGAACCTGTCATAGGCACCATCAAGACCTTCTCTTTCACCAACAGTGAAAGTTTCAAACTGTTGCTTCAACAGATTTCTGTGCATCTTCTTGGAAGCATCATTACCTCCAAACCTTGTCTTGAGAGCAGCCCATAGTTGTTTAGCATCCTTAGCATCATGAAACTTGAGTAGGTGACCATCAGGAATAGCAGACAAGAGTATGTTGAGAGCCTTTTCTTGATTCCTTATTGTAGCAGCTGGCAAGACGGCCTTAGGTGGTTTAGGTTGTCCAGGAACATCTATAGGTTCTGGAATAACTTCATTACCATTGAAAATTACATTCCACAGTGCATGGTCTGTAATAGCAATGTACTGCCTCATCTTCATACTCCATAGATCATACTCTCCCTTCTTGATGATTGGTATTCTTAGTGAGGTGATGGATGGTGGTGGTGCAGCTTCAGTCGACATCTTTAGGGTTTGTTGTTAACTAGGTTTAAGGGTTTCTTCTTAGTCAGAGTTTCCACACAAGCTCTGATACCACTTGTTGGATCGATGTACTCTAACCAAACTAACTTATATAGCTTGTTAAGGGTTTAATAACCTCGGATAAATCCTAAGTTACTAACAATGAAACACTGAGCAAACTCTATTAAGTATGCGGAATTTACTTAACAAAGCTAAGAAGAATTAACTTTTAACTTCAACAATTTTATTAATACTTTAGAACCTGCTTGTTATACAGGTTCTTCAACAACTCTTAAACTCTAAAAACGCATATCTCTAATGCCAACCTAGGGGTCCTTTTATAGGCTTAAGGATAACCCTAGTCGGTTTACAATTACAAACCTTGTATGACAAGTAATACTAAACTAATCTAAGAACATTCTAGAATTACAAGATAATCCTTAACGCTTTTGCATATCAGTCCTTTAAGCATGCAGTACTTTGATGAATCGAGCAGTACTTTGACTTTATACTTTAGCAGTACTTTGACTTCAGTACTTTGACTCTTCAGCACTTTGACTTTCTATATCCCAACCCAAATCATTTCACGGGCAAGAGGGAGGCTTTGGTCAGAATGGTATTAATTCAAATGGTATATGGGCTAAGATTTGTAGCACTTCTAATTATTTACACTCAAATGGTATCATTCATAATGACTCTATTCGATTTCGTGTGGGGTGTGGCACATTAATTCATTTCTGGAAGGATTTATGGATAGACAATTCTTTGCTCTATCTTCGCTACAATAGATTATTTCGGCTTGAACAAGATAAAGATGATTTGATTATAGATCACATTCGCAACAACTATGGACTTGGAATTGGTCTAGAACTGATTTGGGTGCTCGTATTTTGGCATATCTTCATGACCTTCTTAACGAGATCAGCTTAGTCGACATAGTCTCTAATTCGGATGCTTGCATTTGGTCTCTCGCTAATGATGGAGTGTTCACTGTCAGCCTCACCCTTCAATATATAGACGACCACATTATGTTTTATTTGGATTCTTTGACTCACTAGGACAAAGCCCTTCCACGTAAAGTGAACATTTTCATGTGGCGAATAAAGCTTGATAGACTTCTACATTGGCTCAATCTTTTTAATTGTGGTATAGAGATCTAGGAGATATCTTGTGCATCTTGCAATGGAAATGTTGAATCCAACCTTCACATCTTTTTAGAATGTGATTTTGCTAGGGATATTTGGAGGCTTGTTCGTGTTTGGTGTGATAGCTCTATGCCTACGTTTGATTCTATGGATCATTGAAGAGTTTAGTTGAGTTCTTTGCACGTTTCCAAAAAGAAGATTCGTCATATGTACATCATCTTTGCTTCTTCTTTATGGTGGATATGTTTTTGTTCACATCCGATAAGATCGAGTGATATTCTTGACAACATCCGTTCATATACTTATTTTTGACTCTATTAGAGGGGCCACATGTTGTGTAATTGAGTATAATGGCTAAAAAATCCATTGCTGTTAACAAGTTCCCGTTGATTGGTGCTGGGAATTTCGAGCTTCTCGATCTTGTTTGGTTCTTTTGTATATGATAACATCAAATAATCTAAATATTTTAGTATCAATTTCCTCTAGTAAATGCTCATGTTTGTTATGTTTTATGTGAACATATACTTAAAATGCTTCATATTTCGTTATTAGGTACAATTTGAGCATTGGAATAGAAAGATGCGGAAATGGAAAGATAAATGAAAGAACTTCACAGACTTGTTGGACCAGAGAGATATTACGCACAGTGTTGTAAATATCGGTCTTGGCGGCCGATATATCAGTGATATATCGCTTATCGGCGGTCCACCGATACGATATTTCACTTATCGGTCAAATTTATCGGTTGGTCAATATCGGTCAAATATCGGTCAAATATCGGTCAATATCGGTTATATCGGTCAAATATCGGTTAAATATCGGTCAAATATCGGTCAAATATCGGAATATCGGTCAAATATCGGTTAAGAGTGGGAAATACATAACTAAATGCATATACAATGTAAAATTTGTAATATTTATATAAAATATATAATTAAAAATATTAAATATAACAATAAAACTAATAAATATTTATAAATATGTATATAAAATATATAAATACCTATAAAAAAAATTAATTTCTTTATAATTTAGGGTCTCCGTTATATCACTGATATATCGCCGCCAAGACCGATATGGCGCTTGGCGGTGGTCGACCGCCGAGGGACCGCCAAGCGATATTTACAACACTGATTACGCATAGCTCGTTCAATGGAGCTACGGCGTAACCTTTGTTGCTGATAAAATAGTCCAAATCTAGTCATTAGATATTACGGCGCAACAAGGACATTGTGGTTTCGTCGCAACAAAAGAAGAAAATATTAACGAGACGATTACGGCATAACTTGTCCATTTGGTTACGTCGTAACTTTGCTACATCTGGTGAAGTATTTTAGCTTATGAAGAATTACGGCGTAAGTATCTCGCAAGACTTACACCGTAATAAGTACTTTGGGCGCTAAGTTTTATTAACTCCAGGGACCTAAAAGTGTGATGTTCAATATGAATTAGGAGGACTGCAGGTTTTACAATGAGAACAATGGAGGATTAAAGCTGGGCAATTCATATGAAGTTTGAATTATCACAAGGACTTAGGGTAAAAATGTCAAGAACGATGAGGGAATAAAGACGATCTATTCTTATTATACTTAAATGAACTTTTGAGCCACACGGACCGAAAGTAATTATGTCAAGAACGATGAGGAGCTGAAACCATGCAATTCATACAAAGTGTTATACTTATAATGCATAAGGAACTTGAGTGAAAACCAGGAGCTACTCCAAGGGCTAAACACGGGCAAGTCATGAAAATTTTCGAGGCAATTACGCCGTAACCGAATCGATTTACTTACGACATAACTTGAAATATCTGATGGATTTCTTACATATAAAAAGGGTTACGGCGTAACCCATCATTTTACAGTTACGCCGTAACTTAATTGAGCCTATAAATACAAACCCTAATATAATTAAGCTGATTTGGATATCTCTTTCCATATATTTCCAAGGGACGATTGGGGAACCAACTCAAAACATTTCTAGCAATCATCCACCACTTTTCAAGGGAGAATTTTCTTATAATTATCATTGTTATTAGTTCTACATCAAGTAATTTGTATCAAACATCATGTTTAATTCGATCAATGTTTTATTCATTATTGTTTGTGTACTTTACAGCATGAGAGGCTAAACACTTTATGTGTTAGCCTAGTTATGAAATTGTTAATGCTTTGATTTTAGTTCCTTTGTCTATTTATTATTTTATGTGAATATCTTTTGAGCCTATCGATTGATTGCCGCGTTTTAGTAGTATTGAAGCTAGTTTAGAGTTTATTAGCTAGCTATTATATTACCATTTGAACACTAGTCTAATAGGCTACTTGAGGTGTGACCATCACCCGAGTGTAGAGTTGACCAGATCATCGCCTACACTAGATTAGGTACTTAAGAAACCTTACATGGACCAAGTGAGGTTTTGATATGTCGGGAAGTGAGATCATCGACATTAGATAGGTCATTTTAGATAGATGGGGGTTTAATGACTATTAACTAGATACCCGACTTTCGTTACTAACGGGGTTGAAATCATAGGAATTATAGGTTAGGTTATGATGACCAATCGAGCCTAATGATAATAGAACCACCACGTAAAATGAGATGTAGACATTGCACTTAGGAACGAGATCGTTGCGTTAATAATGTAGTAACTAGGTTGACACATCTTTCTCCCTTAATAGTTTTTACATTTACATTTTGCTATTCATTCATTAGCAATTAGTTAATTAAGTCAAAACCATTTCGTGACAATTTAAACTTGAATTAGAAACCAACCATTAGCTCTTGGGATGACCTCGGCCTTACAAAATACTACACACGACCGGGTTCTCTGTCCATTAGTGCATAAGCAGATCATAGGTAGACGAGCAATTATAAATTTAAAACGTGATCTAAAATAAGCATCAGTATCTATGTTTTGTTTATTTCCCCTGAGGCTTGTTTAGGTCTACATCAAAAATACTCCGGAGTGAAAACTTGTGGCTCGGTCTCTGTGAGTGAGGAATTTTCTCTTGTCATGGTTTCTACTGTAATTGACAAGAGCTTTTTCATTTCTTTTGTAGTCCTTGCAGTTAAAGTCGAGTAGTTTCTAAAATAAGTAGTTCCTGTTTATTTCTAGTCTTGTATTTATACTCTTTGAATTCTAGCGCCTTGCTAGTAGTGTTATATATATATATATATATATATATATATATATATATATATATATATATATATATATATATATATATATATATATATATATATATATATATAGAGTCCGGTTCTAGAGAAAAGTATAATTAGATAGAAAAGTGAGAAAAAAAGTTACAGGGTAGATTTTGATAACATGTCATACTTTAGGGTAAAAAGAAAAAAAATGAACCCATTTTGTTTATACAGATCCAAATACATATCCCTGATGCAAACACATACACTCACTGATTCAAACACACAGTCACCGTCACCACCACCACCGTCGCCGCCATCGTCTTCCCTCATGCAACCACTGCTTCAATCTTCACTTGGCCATGGTCACACCGACGCCCAACCATGAGGATGAGCTACTCTATTTGTATTGTGAGACGACTCACCGTCACCATCACCACCGTCTTCCGTCATGCAACCACCACGTTAATCTTCAATCCGCCATCGCCACACTGCCGTCAGTCAAATGCGGTTTATTCACAAACGCTACATCATCAATGATATTCTTCAGGTTAGTTAATTACATATAACATTTTTAATTATATTTTATTAATTAATTAATTTATTTATTATAATGCTTAGTTATTTATAACAAATTTGACCAAAAAAATGCATAAAATTGTGTTTATTAAAGTTGCACACCATGTGTTTGATAAAATGTTTGAGTAAAATTTTATAACTGTGATGCACTAATTTACAGTATATGTGTTTATTATTCAAGGATATAACATCTTAGGACATCTTTGTGTAAATTTGCAGTATCAAATTACACGTTAGGGCATCAGGTTGTTTTAGTGCATTTGTGTTTGTAATTGTTGCATCAGTCTAAAAAATCATAATTTGTATTATTGTTGAATCATATAGCATATTAAGGCATCATTGAGTATAATTAGTGCATTGTTAGACATACTAAGACATGGATGTGTATGTTTAGTGCATCGTTTGACATACCTTGGGCATATGTTTGTATATTTTGTGCATCGTTGAACATATTAGAGCATCAGTGAGTATGAAAGTGATTATGATTGGGATATCAGTGAGTTTGATTGGTGCATCATTAGACAGATTAAGACATCAGTTTGAATGTTTAGTGCATCGATATAAATGTTTACTGCATCGTCAGTCACTATGGCATCCATTTGTATGATTACTACATCGTTGGAAATACTTGTGCATTTGTTTGTATGTTCAGTGCATTGAGGAACACGTTAGGGCATTGGTGTGTATGTTATGTTTAGTGCATCATTGGTAATAATAGGGCATCCATTTGTATTTTAGTGCATCGTCGAACATACCTTGGGCATATGTTTGTATGTATAGTGCACATGTGAATAGCCAGGGGTTAAAGGATTCGAAAGTAGATGAGCTTGAGGTACATATTACACTTATCTTTTACATGAAAGGCCATGTCATGTTTACCATCATTTTTAATTCACATTTTAAAGAGTAAGTTATAAAGGTCTTTAGTGCCTATTGAAAATTCGTGTTTTATCAGAATGTATCACATTTTTCATTATTTGGGTGCGGTTGCTCATTTTTATCTATTATAATTAGGTTGTCCACGTTGAGGTCGAATCCATGGATTTTCTTTAATGTAGATTGGTACGACTTGTTCTTCTCCTTATTGATGGTAACATCCAGCTGCTCTGGATTACTAAACAATTATGTGGTTTTGCATGGTTATAGCTTATATTTAAGCTAATTTCTTCACTTCTTATGTTTCTGTATTAGCTAGCAATCCTATTGAGGTCATTGATCCGACTGGCAAATGTATCTTGTAGTTGAGAATAAAAGTGATTGGCAGGACAATCCACAACAACTACTTGGTTTTGCATCCCTGTACTGGTTCTTCCATTAACCTAACAACCATCGGTTAAGACTTGGTCAGGTATATCGTATTTTGTATTCTTCTTCAGTCTTTCTCATCAATTTGATAATCGATCTAGGAATGGGTGTGGGTCAGAGTGTCAGACAATGGGCCAAAATGGGTAAATTTGTAGGACAGGAAAGTTCTTGGCTTTATTAATGATATTTGGTTTGACATATCTTATGGTCACTCACGTGAGTAAAAAATTATGGCTTTATTAATGATATTTAGAAGTACATGATACAAATCAACCCATTAAAAGGTTAGCGGGTCAAAATAGCTAAACTCATGTACTTAACTTAAAAACCATGATATGACCTTCCTTGTTCAACTTGATTTTTGTGGAATTGACCGTTTTTAAATAAAATACAACTGGAATCGACCCATTCATATGAAAACGGGCCGAATTGTCATAATTATTGTAGCTTTTAGGTTTTGACACTTTTTATGATTACTTGTCACATTTATTGTACTTAGCTTAAAAACCATGATATGAGCTTTCCCTGTTTGTTTAAGTGAACCTGTATGTATAAGGGCACATGTTTGTATGATTTAAAGGCATCTGTTTGTATGATTTAAGGGCATCTGTTTGTTTAAGGGCATCTAAATGAGTCAGTTTTACAGTTATGAGTATAAGTTTCGCACACTCAGGGAAAATATTAATCTAAAAGAATTTTTCATAATTTTTGCTAACTTGGTGACTTTATTGTAGCAGAAAAGACCAACAAACAGAACAAAGATAAGGATAATGTCAATACAGCTTGAAAGGTCCAGTTTAGCTCGAAAGGTCTACTTTAGTGTAAGATTATACATTAATGCATCTGTATTATACATTAGTGCATCAACATTATACATTACTCAATCTGTTTGTTACATTTATATTTTTTGTTGCATAGAGTCATGAGGAGAACTACTCCCATAAAGTGAAGGGTAATAGTTCTTCTGTCTATTCATGGCCTGATGTGATCAAGTGGATGAACAATTGTGCTAGACCAACGAGTAGCAGGCAAGTTACTTAGCGGAGTAGGTTTTCTATGAACTTACGATGAATACCTTGAATTGTACATTCTTGTTGTCTTTAGGATACCCATTAAATGTTTTATATTTTTTTCAGGCCGCAAACTATCTCAAAATCAAGAAACTGTTGGATCATATTTGTCAGATTGTTGCTGATATGATGAAGGGAAAGACACCAGAATAAATACGAAAAAATTCAACATCAATAACGATTTCACTTCTGAAGAAAAAAGAGGAGGTCTGAAGGGAGAACGCATTGGCTTTTGAGTAGCTTCAAATTTTGTTCTAGATTTGCTTATTAGTTTTACTCAATGGTTTTCTTATTAGTTGTTGCTTGTATTGCAAGTTTTTCAATTACATTAGCATGGTAGTTAAGTAATATCTGTTTTTTCTTTAAAAATCTAACTCGGGAAATTTATTGCACTTTGTGTCTCCAAGTTTATAATTTCATGGATTCAAGTGGTCGATTAATATGATCAGTTGTGTATTTTCCCCAAGTTTACAACTCTATGAGCCTCAAAATTACCGTAATAGTGTATGGGAATTATGTGATCATAATTTATAGTGTATGCAATTCAGTGATCGATTATCTCACACAGTGTTCAAAATAAAATATGATTTAAATGAATTATCAACTTCACCTATCAGCCTCAATCAAATATTTAAAAACATATGTGCATCAATGTTGAAAATAAAAGTGCATCAATACACAGAAGAAAGTGCATCTGTTTGGCTAAGTTATAATTCATATAGTAAAAAAAATCTTTCAAATTTAGCTGAATTATTGAACTAAAAAAATATACTATTTTTTCAAGTAAAAAAATTGAATGATTATTAATAAATGATTAGAATGAAATATCCGCATCAGTACTTAGAAACAAAAAAACTGTTTACAAAAAAAAGTGCATCAGGGTAAATAATAAAAGGATCAATGTTAAATATTAAACGGGACAACATTTTCTTAAAGCTTGAGAAAGCATTGGAGTAGTGAATGTGATAAAGAAATAGATTTATATGAATGAGATACCACATGTTACATCATCCACTGATAACACATTCCAAAGTAATGAATGTGATAAAGAAATATATTTATATTAAAACCACAAATATAGAATATGGAACTTTATTATTAAGAAATCTTGAAGCTGAAGTCAATTCACAATTCTGAACGCGATACTAATATATACAAGATCTATACAGATTGTATATCTTTTTTACTATAGGGAGTTTACAACACAAGATAAACATGTTATTATCTACTTTTCCCTGTTACACTTATTCAAAACCATTGCCTTTGCGCTAGTTTCATAAGTGGGATAACTTTTATGTATGAACGTTCCATGCTGTTCTGTATTAAGTTGTGAACTTTAACATCCACTTCAGACACTATCAAACATACAAGTACAAGATCAGTAACTATATGCATGTGTAGAAAACATTCGTAATTACGGAAAATACACACAAAAGGGAAACATGATAAAATATGACGCAACTTTACTGCATCTGTTTGATGAACTTTATTACATCTGTTTGAGTCACTTTAGTGCATCTGTTTGAGTCACTTTAGTGCATCTGTTTGGTCAATTTAATGAATTTCAGACAAAATCAAAAGAAGCTCTACCTGATTATCACGGATTACAAAGACTATAACTATTAATTAAGATTTACATTGACATGTAAAATTTTCAACCGTGGCACAAGTAACTGTGTAGTGCTCGCATCTTTTATAAAATCAGGACCATCTAGATCCATCATGAGTTCATACATAGAACCGTCGATCATACCAAGCTGTCAATCATACCAAGCTTACGATTCAATTTAATTCCTTCACTCAGATTTGCAGCATGTAATAAAGCACCTAAAACTATAGCCTCATCTTCATCTAGATGTATGTCAAGATCACTTCTCCTAAGAAATTCTTGAAGCTTATCCTGTGAAAAAGGATACATTAATACTAGTGGTAAAAGTAAGTTGCATCGCATAAGCGCAACTTATAAAGGTAGAAAAAAAGATGATGCATAGAAAACGCAATCCAAAACATTCTAATTAGTTCCCATATCTATTTAAGGTTCATGTGGAACTATATTACCCAAAAAAAAATAATAGAAAATAAAAAAAAAATCTTTTTAGGTAGCGTTGCTTAAGACAATGTCACCTCATGACGGTCTTGCGAATGAATATAAGGTGAATAACAAAACTTTTAATTAGCATTTATAAAACCGAATAAAAAAGAAATAGCAACAAACCTACAAATTTTTGTACTTGAGTGCCGCCACCAATCAACTCAAAGGCATATATAGCATCAACCTTTAAAAATCATTCATATATCTGTTACTACATAACTAAACTCATGCATATATTTGTTGCTCCTGGAATTAATATATACTTATAAATTAGAAAGATACAAATCGATTCTGATTTTTTATTTTAATTAAAGACTCAATATTTGATTCTGATTACATTATCTTTTAAATTTCATTGATAGTTAGCATTACCTAAGTAACACTATCACAACTAAAGGGTACATACAAAAAAACTGTTAATTTGCTTATCAAAACTTGTAAGTTCTAGTTTGCTACTTCACTTATTAAATATTAGGGCATCACAATGTAACTAAAATCTATTCACAAAAATTAGGGCATCACAGTGTAAAATTAGTGCATCGCAGTTATAAAGTCTCATTCAGGCATTTTATCAAACACTTGGTGTGCAGTTTTTGTAAACATGCTCTCCATGTGTTTATTTCTCAATTTCGTTTTAAATGACTATTCTATACAATGAATCATGTTAATAAAATCTGATAATCGTTACATCTATAAACAAAGATGATGATTAGCAAATCAATTTTTCATAAAAACAAAATCCTAACTCAATATGAATAAAAATTCGTACAGATAAAACAACAACAATCAGGTATATAAGTTTTATAATTGATTTTAAGTCGAAAAATAACAGATCTATAATCGAAATCAGTTACAAACCTTAATTTGATCTTCAATTTGATATATTATGATGAGATGATATTGTGAATCTGATAACACGATATCTTATCATGTAACACGCTATGATTTCGTGATGAGATGATTTCGTGAATATGATTTCGTTAATCTTCGATTTGATAAATCTGGAATTGAGAGAGGTACAAGATAAACTGGAAGAAAAAAATCAGTGTGTGAAATGATAGAAAGAAGAAAAAGAAAAAGTGAGATAAAATTAGACATTATATATGAAAGGTGTGAATCTACAAAACACTTCCTTAAAGAATAAAAGAAGGTACAATTAGGTCCCTGTAGTTTGGTGTGGAAAAAGGGAAGGGAGGAGGGGGTGATCTAACGGTTGAGATCACTTCTCTCACTTTTCTCTTGAGATTAACTTTTTAAATGATCCAATCTCTCTCTCTCTCTCTATATATATATATATATATATATATATATATATATATATATATATATACTAGTTTTCGAAGCCCGCCCAATGGGCGGGCATGACTTATAATTATTTCCTTGTTATTTTTTGTTAATTGAATTACATTTTTTAGAATTGTCAAACAATATTATAAAACAATTGTTTCTTTGGTTTTTAGTTGTTGGTTTTAGTTTTTTTTTTGCTTAGAATTATAAATAATTGTATAGTTTGCGTGGATGGTTAATAACACAATATATATAAGTTTTACAACATTATGAATTTTATGTATGTGTGTAAAGTTGTAGATAATAAAAATGTATTAAAGTGATATAACCGTTAATTTAAATTCTAAACAAAACTTCTTTGTAGACAACATTTGTTGTTGATTTTGCGTATTTCCCATATTCACCACAACATAAAATCTTTAATCCTTTTCTGCTTTTCACCCTTGATACGGCTACGTATAGTTGCCCGTGAGAAAAAACCGGTCGTTGTAGAAACAATCCTACTTGTGTTAGTGTTTGTCCTTGACTTTTGTTAATAGTCATTGCAAAACACAATGCAACTGGAAATTGTGTACGATTAAATTTAAACAGCATATTATTTTTTGAAGGGCTTAAGACCATCCTTGTTAAGAAGCACGTGTATATTATAAGTTCAGATGGTTATCGGTTCAGAGTTGACTTAAATACACCACAATACGGTCAATGGTATCTATCAGGCAACAGATGGACGGAGTTTTGCAACCGTTACCTTAATGAGGACGTTGAAGTGTTACATTTTGTTTAAGAAGGAAACGATTGTTTCTATGTCACTGAGTACTATGCTAATACAAACAATTTAACTTGTATTGGATGGTTTCTTTTTTGTTGATTTGGTCTTAAATGGCTTTACTTACATTAATGCCTTTATGGTTTTAAAATTTGGTGCTTATCAACTAACTACTAAAGCTCAAATCAAACATGAAAGATTATACTCCTAAAGCCAAAACTTAACATTAGACTCTTGCAGAAATGAGTTAGTATGCATGTATAAGTTGAAGCATATAATGCCTAGGGTAAACGTTACTGCTATGTTGGGTTATTATAAGATCTATATAGCTACTCCATTGTGACCAGAAATTTAGAAACTCGTCATCACAACGAAAATGCAAGGGAAGTGCAACATATAAAACTTCATAATTTTTGAATAAGTTATGTAAAAAGGAAATAAAAACTATAATGGATGAAGCCCACAAAATTAGGTTGCGCCAATATACACGAATGATTCTCTAATAAAAAAAGTTTTTTTAAAGCATGATTCTTATACAATTCAAGATTCATCAATCATTTATCCACCTCGTATTCACTTGGATCAAGGTATTCAAGGTATACACTTCAAGTTTTTTAAGGCATGAAAAAAGTTTTTTTAAGTGTGAGTATTATGATTGTAAAATTTAATTGGATCAAGGTATTCACTTGATGCCTCTAAACAAACCGCATAACTTTTTAATGAAATACATGTAAGAACTTTGAAGTAGAAAAACAATAGTATTTGTTAAATATTTTCTCTCGCATACAACATTCCACAAGAACACACGTGATCTCTTTATCCTACAATATTATACGTAACAATAATGAAAGATTCACACGCTTGATTTTGTTAATATTATTATTGTGATAATATTGGCTTTGTAAAATATAAGATAAAAAACTAAATAAACTCACAAAACATGCCGGTCATACCTGACTAAAATTGACCCACGTTAACCTGTTACCCAACATAAACCCGTCCTTACCACCCTGTACCGACGTTTGATTAAATCAGGGGAAAACATAAAAAAAAAAAAAAAAAAAAAAAAAAAAACAATGAAATTCATATAATATTTCACGTCCATTGCGTCGGTCCTTGAGAATAAAGGGTCTCTCCGTGCATCTTTAGCTTGTACCCCATTGAAATCATCCAAAAATCTTGCTTGTAGCGTAATATTTGAAATTTTCATCCACCTTTTATTACGTGCCAAAGAAACAACAGGTAAAACAACATCACCTTCTATTAGTTTACCTACAATTAGATCTATTTCCTTCAATCTGGCGAAAAAGTATGCTTTTCTATTCATTTCCTTTGGAACCATTAGCCATTGCGTCAACATCTACTAATTGTACTCCTCCTGAAGCTTTGCAGGCCCTGAATTCATTACTTCTTAGTATGAGTGTCGATTAACGTCACTTCTATAGGCATGTCACCTATGTCTTTAATGAGATCACGAGTCAACAATGGGAAACCAATTTTTGAGATCATTAACTGTAAAGTTCTTAACTCACAACTGCTAGATGTATTAGACCGATAAGCAAAAAGTTAATAAACAGATGTACATTGTAATATTGAACTGTTTATTTTATATTATAAGTGCTCACCTGTGTGTCGTAGTTGTCGCCTATTCAAATCCAGCATAATACACGACAATTTAGGATTGCTTTTTAACTAAAAAAATCTGCTCATACCTTATTGAAACACCAAGTAAACAATTTTGAAGATTTTTTCTCGGAAAATATCTTTTTTATCATATTCAAAACAAACCGAAAAAATATTGGAATCCTCTATAAAAATTTAAAAGTTTGCAAGGCTAGGTGTATAACATGTTACCAAGTGAATTTGGTGCAGTTGGAGCAAGGTGCCTCCCCCAATGCCACATCCAACATCTAAGACTTTCTGACCTGGTTTCAGATCCAACTTTGCAACAAATTCTTTTGTGAAATCAAATATAGTTTACCTGGACTTTTGATGAAGTGATTTATTTTGAGAAACCACCGTCCATTCCATAATCTGCAAAGAAGTTGGATGACTTAGGAGGTGCAACATGACTAAGTGTATTCACGTCTCCAGGACCTGTTTCCACAGTTTCAGAACTATCTGTATAGTCAAAGCGAGAGATGTGAGTTGTTGCAGCTGATGGTGATGGTATGCTGCTGGTCGAGGTGGACACTTGACTACTGGTTTTTCAGGCTTCTGATCATATAAGCTTTCACTTGTCTACATAAAATTGGTGATTGCATAATTATAGATTACTACAAATTGGTAAAATGAAGCTTACATCCTAAACTCTATTTGCAGAATTTAAATTTGGGATAATGTAAGTGAAGGCAACCAAAAGTATTTAGCTTCTTTTCATTAAGCCAATAAAATATTAGAGCTACTTAATTCACCACCCAAGCATACATCTCGTCTCAACAATACCAATTTCAGCGCCCAAACATGCAGGATAACAAAAATAGATTTAAACAAAAATTTAACCTATATTATGTTGACGCCTCATTATAAATATTTTTCGTTTTTAAAAAATTTAAGACATTTTCGTCACCCAGCAATTTCTTTGGCTTCCGATAAGCAAAATGGTAAAATCTATGGTACAAATCGTAAGAATGAAGTTCAAATCCAAAAATTATGTTTTGTAGATTCACCTTGGTACTAAGCTTTATTGCGCCAAGCCCTCCAGTCTTTCCATGCTTTTTTGAGCCAATAGGCTTCTTGACGATAGCTGCACGAATTGCTGGAGCTTTCACTGGAGCAGAGCCATTGGTGTCATGTTTTGATGAAGAGCTTTCTATTGGGGTTTCAATGGTCATGAAATCAGAAGGTCCATCAAAAGCTTCAACTTTTTCTGCAGTAACAGGCGATGATGGTAAGACCACATCTTCTGCAGCGCTTTTAGCTAAGTCTTTCGAAAGTAGCTATTTATATAACCCAGCAGCTCTTGAGGTGTAATTGGCCTCAATTTTGCCTCCATCTTAATGAAGACCTGAGCACCATTGTTGCCCCCGAAGGTCATCATCTTCAACTGATCTAGTGTCCAAGTATCTAAATTGGTTGACCTGAAAAGTCAAAAACTTGATGGGTAAAAGAAAATACTTTATAAGAAAACCATAGCCATACTTTTTGTCTACACACATAGGCTACCATATTATATCAATTTTAAAACATGGATCTATTATTGTTATCAATTAAAAAGGATATTAAAGTATTTCTATGGGTATTCATTATGGTGTTGGAAATGTGTCTTTTTAACTAACTTGAAACTTTGAGAATTTACTAAATGGACTTCAGCTCTCTTAGAGGCCATCTACTGCCGTCAATAAGGTGCAATAAATCTTCATTTTTTTGAGTTTATGAGTGTAAAAGGCGCTCCAAGCAGTTGCTACATTAATCATAATTTTACATGCCTGTCTACAACAATTCCTAAGGTGCTATAGTTTTCTCATGCGGACTTTTAAGAGATTAAAATTCTACAAAAGCAAACTTCTAAGTCATACTTAAAAGTACAGAAGGAAACAAAACATTCGGAGAAGAGTAGTGAGTGCACTTAGTAAACTCTATGAAGCTACTGACACAGTGAACCCCAAAAATTCCCAAAGCCTTTCGATAAAAGCTACAATTTTCGTGAAGTTTGTAAATATTTAATGTATAAGAATATAGATAGTTAAAGAATGCACTATACTTATTCAATAAAGCAGTTCATATTCTTGGAAATACGTGAGTATTCTTTGACCGACAGTTAAACCATTTAGCTCATTTGACCCATACCTTTTTGAGCTAAAACCATTTGGTATGTTAAAAATAAAATCAACTCACATTGACACATTTTAGTTTTACCCATTGGATAAATTATCAATAAAGTTCAGCTCAAATTACCCATTTTCACATAAACGGGTTGCAATTGATACCTATTCCTCCTGTGCTCCCAAATCCATATCCAAATACACGTTCATAACGCAATATTCCACTGCTTTTGTACTGGACATTATCCAAGAACTACCGGAATCCCCTATTTACATCGTCCTCTGACTTCACCACCTTCTGCCATATCCAGAAGATATGCAATAAAGACCATCATGAGTGCAGTAGAAAATATCAAGTTAAATCAAGTACCAAAAAACCTTTTGACATTTAATAAAAAATTTTAGCTAATACAACTATATACTTGGCTACTGAAGCGAATCATTTTGAAATATTAGGTTCTTAAAGTTGTAATAAGTATGTTCTAACCTATTGAAATTTGCATTCTTAATTGAATACTTACTTAACCATTAAGTCCAGCATGTGAGTCGCATGACATTATCCAGTTCATTTACAACATATTCCCTTCTTTGTTTCTTTCAAAAATAATCCCTTTCTCTAATATACAGTCGAGGAGAGAACTTCAACTCATTTACTTACAAACGGCTCAATCCGGGTGACGTTTTATCTATATCATGTGAAATGAATAATCAACTAAAACGGTCAACAGGATCAAACTACGTCAAACTTCTGAATTTTCTATTATAAAAGTGGATAAAAGTGTTTAGTGGTTGGACTATCCTGACCACTTAACCTGTATTACATCATTACCTCACCCAAACCCATGTGAACCGACGTATATAAAAGGATACTCGTGTGAAAAGTGCAGCACTTCTGGAACTGATTCTTGGACGTCATAATCAGAAGCATATTTTTGTTTAAACTAACATTGGAAACTGATCAAAAGCAATGGCTGATATTCGGTACCTCCCTTCTTATTAGTCAAGTGGCAGCCCCAAATGACAACATTGTTAGACTTCTTTTTAAGCCTCTGCATGAATGCACTGTTACACCATAAGGATATAAGAAAAAGCATTGAAAGAGAGTTCTACACAATTAACATATCATATTTCAGATTATCAAACCACAGCTAAGTTTCGAGTTTGATTCACATCTGATATGTAATTATATCTGGTTTGCCCCATGGTTATTTCGTACTACCAAAGCTCTAATATCATAACTCAAACTATAAGTAAACCGTAGAGATAACTCTTATTCACAATAGGAAGCATAATGGTATATAGTAATTTCTAGAGGCCCCGAAAACTATAAGGGGATGTTTGGACAGATTATGTTTAAAGGGCTGTTTGGACGCATGTAAATCAATATAAAAACACCAGACATATTTTTAATTCAATTTATAAAATCAACATAGTTTGTTGCCTCTTTATTATAACCTGAAAACACAGTTTGAGCGGTTCATCCACTCAGTTATCTTGACGCCATCTTTTACGTTCAAGTATAGTCAACGAAACCCATATGGCCACACGAACTCACTTGAGTTAGATGAGGTGTACATCCCAAAACGTAAATCAAATACTTTATTCTCAGAATTTACGAATAATTGAGCCGAAAATGTGTTCAATATAATAATAAGGGTTACTCTTGGTCATCTTGTACATGATATTCAATACTTTAGGTATCTTTAACGACAGTGAGCGTGTAGCTTAGTTAAAGATAGGAACGGGATGTGTGCTTCCATCATTTTTAGTTACACGTGATCTCGGTCCCTTTATACGATGTGCAATGTAGAGTTAATATCAATAGAATATAGTAAAAGCAGTATAAAAACTGAAGGTAAGGCGAAGACCTGGTCTTTGAAACCTCTTGAAAGCATTTGATCAGCCTCATCCAACATACAAATATTGATGTAATCAGAACAAAGAGACTACCTTCCAAGCATGTCAAAGACACGACCGGGAGTACCAACAACAACATGAACACATAACCTTCTCAATTTGTTGTGCAAGCTCACGGGAGTACCAACAACAACATGAACACATAACCTTCTCAATTTGTTAGAGCCACGTGTTACAGACATTATGTAAAATTGATTCAGTGACCATCAAGTAAAGATCTGTTAAGTTTGCTTTTAGCAAAGATATTCATTACGTGACGACATACCTTGAGATTGTCCTTTCTCTGATTAATTAATGTTATGAATATGATTAAAACTCCTAAAGGGTCGGTTGGTTTTTGCTTAAGTCCTAAGCTTCGCGTACGCGTATGCTACGCGTCTTCGAGTCCAAATTGAATTTGAAGAGCCGTCTTCAAATCCATTTTGGAGTTTGCTTCTTTCCCCCTCACCCCTATAAAAAGGAGTTGAGGGGGAGAGAGATCGAGACCACCCTTTGAATATGTTTTGTATCTTTCGAATTTGGTTTGTATGTTTGAATTAGATTTGTACCTTTGAATTTAGTTTTGAATATAGAAAAGCTTCCGCAAAACTTGTTGATTCTTGGTTCTTCTCCTGTTCTTCATCTTGGATTATTGGTTGTTGATTATAACAATTAACTTAGCAGCACCAAGAAGCAAAGTCGTATGAGCATCATGTCCACATCCATGCATCACACCATCAGTTTTACTCTTATGCTCCCATTCAACCAGCTCCTACATTATTTCATCATACATACTTATATATTGCTGGCATAGTCATTCCTAAATAACATAGAAACCGTTTAAATGCGAAAGTCAAAACTTTGAAGTTTTCAGCTTTGAAACTTCTATGAATTTGCTAGCTGTGTTTGGCATTAGCTAGTGCTTATTGAATGATTGCATTTACATGTAGCAGATAATCACTTTGTGTTAGGGTAATCAAATTATGACTATTTGATTATAAATAACCATTTTAAGGGGGTGTTGTTTAAGCTTATTTTTGGGCTTATGAGCATATTTGACTCTGCTTATATTTCAGAAGCCCATTTTTTCTAGCTTGTTTTCCAGCCAATGAGTTTATTCTCCATCGTTAAGTCATTATATGTTCATAATCCAAAAAATAGACGGACGAAATGGGCTTATGTAAAAAAAGCCGAATAAGCCCAAACATAAGCTAATGCTAATTCATACCAACCACTACCCAACGCAAATCCTATAATTCCTACTATTCCATCACATAAGCAATTCCAAACCGCGAAATCAAACACACTTCAACACTACTGTTACCATTATCAACATTACCTTTTTTTCGCAAAAATCATATACATTACTCAAAATTCAAAACCATAAAAAAACAACCCGAATAACGTGCAACCAATACCTGCAAAGGGAGTGCATTTATATCAGCTCTTAAAGCAACAACAGGAGGCAAACCAGTGCCAATTTGAGCAACAAAACCGGTATGACTAAGTGGATATATATAAGAAACATTAAGTTTATCCAACTCTTTTCTAATAAGATCACTTGTTTTATATTCTTTAAAGCCAAGTTCAGGGTACTCATGTATTGTTTGCTCCATGGTCCTTTGTATTTCTGGCATTAGTGGGACATTTAGTAGTTCTTACAATATCTGGTTTGGCAGTCAAATCACTATCCTTTGGTCAACTGCAAAAGAACAGCACCTTGGATGTCAATGAGTGCAGGCTTTGTCTTAATCTAGTCAATCACATCATTTAAGATCTAAGAACATGGATTAAAAAATTAGCCTACTGAAGCTAGGTGCCTAGGCGCACAATCATTCACCAGATTATGATAAGACGGCTCTTCATTTCACTCCTCTATTTCTCCCTTGCAGGTTGTTTTTGCACTAACATTTTTTGCAACACTTGGCAACATATTGTAAAACAGTAAAACAGCAGATTACAAACACAAATAGATTACCACAGATGACTTACACTAATCTCCTTCTTTGTTTGTAGGGCAAAGGCTGTATCATCTTTCACACCTCCAACTATGTAAAGCTGCACCCACTGTGGCCCAAATATAATTTCGATATACTCATCTTTATTAATAGGTTTTGATACATTAAATCCTGTTTCTTCAAGAACCTGCAGCCAAAGCAGCTAACTTAGTTAAAAGCCATCACACCACGGGAATCATAGGTACTAATAAAGTCAACCGACATCTTTCAAACATAATTTCAAAACTTCCGTGTTCACTATTACACTGATGTAACTCAGCCATGAACCACCCATCTTCTCCATACCTCCACATCACAAAAGTAGAAATTGATGGAAGTATATTCCTATTAATTAAGTCAAATTTTCCAAATGTAAAATAATGAAAAAACAAACAACTTCCATCAAGAGCATCCTTTACAGAGGTATCAGTTTCTGAATCAGTAAATTGCACCACAGCCTGAAAAGATAATGTATTATGAATCTACTTTCCAGAAGTGCCATACTTGATAAATCAAAGAAAGTTTTCTACACAATTTTGGTACCTGGAATCCAGCTGTTTTCTCAAAAGTTGTGATATTATGCACAAACCCAAAATGCAGAGAACACCTACAAAACACAATATCAGATATCATGGAGCGAAAAACTGTATAACAGCATTATCAGTGTCATATAGCAGAATATAGTTCTAATCAGCTTATGTTGGCAGAGAGTTGAATTCCAATTTTAAACGTCATTTAATATCGAAGTTTTTATACGGCTGGGATCAATACATATGTGATTAATGAGTACTTTTTTAAGTTCATGTTAAATTTTAAGTTGAACCATTTTGACTATTAATAGCATCAAGATATACTTACAGAAATGTGCATCAACCATGTAGATACGCCCGAATGAGATCAACTTGCAAAGTCTAGAAATACAAATGGTAAACATGCGTTTATATAAGTCAAAACATGCTTGCTAATATGCTTGGATGATGTGACCACAAAATCTAAATATATAAGTTGTTCATACCTTTGGGGCTCTCATGGTTTCACACAAATAGTCATTTTTATCACATGCATCAACAGCCCCTCAGTAATTCATCCAGTCCGGGACACCATATATGAAGGTCGTAGGCATTTTTCATTCATTATACAAACAACTGAATGCGTACCTCCGGCTGCCGCTGTTCTAGTCTCAGCCTCCGTGCATTTGCCATTTCATACTCACCATTTTCTAAAGGCCATGCTATTCAGCACCAACACATGACACTTCCTTTTTCTTACGCGTCCACTTCTGTTTTTGTGTTGCCATCGACCCACATATTCATTGGTGCATTTACTGCATAAGAAGTAACATTCCAGTAATTAATATTTGCAATTCTGTACCAAAAATGCATTTCAATAAGTTATGTTTTTCTCTTCGCATAGGATGCGTCTAGGACTGATTATAAAAATAGCTTTTATCGTAAACGGGTCACTTACCTAAAATTCACAAAACTCAAGGGTTGCATACCTTTCTGATAACGACATAGATTACCTAAAAATAGCCCAAGAAACCACGGTATAAACCACCAGATCAACCTTCCCAGAAAATCTCTCATAATTTGCCATTTTTCACATCAAATGTATTGAGCACAACTTTGATCATTACAAAACTAACACTTACAAACAAACTAACATAAGAATATGATCTAATTACATCAAAATTAGGTATTACAGTAGACCTACTTACATGAATGTCATGGAGGGTGCTTGTCGTATGGCTGCTGTAAGTAACCTGGAACTTCTCAAACTGGTTACTCTTAGATTGAGCTGTCAAAAAACATATTCCTGAATTTTATGGAATAGAGCATGATCACTGGTCCCTCATTTTTTACCCATTTTTTTTTTCAGAATCTCAAAGTTTCAACCTGAGATCACATAGCTTATAGTTTTATAAGATTTTAAAAAACGGAGGACTCCAACAATGATAGGTGCACAAATTTTTGTAACAGGAGAAGGTAACTGTATAACTTTATGTACAAATATCAAGCCTTGACTAATAAATCATTATAGCCAAGAAGGGGGAGAATCGCTTAAGCCTTGGCATGTATCCGTAAAGGATGAGCCCCAAGAAAACTACAACACCATTAAGTGCATACTACCAAAACAGAAACAATATAGAACCAGACAAAACACACGATCCATAACCTAGGATCATGCAACTAAAGATGCCTAGAAAAAGTGATACCTCACTCACTGACCCATGTATCCTTTTTCCATCATCAGTTCTGTGTAAAATACTGTGAGCTTACTGTCTTGTACATGGCCAGGAAAATACTGTAAGCTTCCAGGAAAAAGCAATAAAGAATACACTTATCTATTGGAATGCATACACGTACTGGTATGTAGAAGCACAGGTTGGATATGAATGATATTAGGGTTTATTGTGATGATTGAAAAGGTTACATATTAATTAAAAAGATTGTTAAAACGGAATATATATAAAGCATAATTACTTAATATAATTTTTATAGATAAATTGTATTTAGTATAGGATTCTAATATAATTACAGGATTTATAGATTATAATATGCAAAATAATTATCAAAATAACTTGTTACCCAAGTGGTAAACACACAAGTTATTTATCAAAACAACCAAGGTTCAAACCTTGCAAGGAACCTTTTTTATAAACAATATTCAAAAATGCTTACAAAAATTTTGAAAATTAGAAAAAAAATAATAAATTCCGAAATTTAATAATTATTTGCTTAGTTGGACCAATAATGCTTATGTGGCATGAAAAATGATTAGGTGGCATTGAGGTGGCATTAATGCCAAATGCCTCCTTTATATATAATATAGAGATATATTCTTTCTGCCGTTAAAAAAAAAAAAAAAAAAAAAAAAAAAAAAAAAAAAAAAACTTATTATTATCTTAATGCATATATAACAAATAAAAGGTCTAATTCTACCCATTAACATATCCAAACTCATTTCTTACATGCATAAGATCATTATCACTCATTTTCACAACCTCGACAACACTGCATTTATCACTCATTCTTGCTTCATATGTATCACTCATTTTCACAGCCTCGACAACACTGCATTTATCACTCATTCTTGCTTCATATGTATCTCTTCTGGAAATAAAGGACCCAACTATATATGCCACTTATCATACCAGACAGAAACATTTTTCCCATCACCAATCTCATACTACACATGATTTCTAATTTTGCTTCTCATTCCCACTAGTGTCTTCCAAATATAACTATATTTACTTTCAATAGAGAGATCCCACATGTTTCTCCCTTTCAACTTTTCCACATTAATCCATTTCACCCATAATGTATCTTTGTTTTAAGCAACATTCCAAAACTGTTTACTAGAAGAGTTTCATTCCATAATTGAAAGTTTTTCAATCTAAACCACCTTTATCTTTAGGTCTGCAAATAGATTCCCCCAAGGCACTTTCGGTCTGCCCTTTATCAACTCCCCTTGACACCATAAAAACCGTTTAACAACTCCTTAATTTCCTTTATCACTGTTCCTGGAAACAAAAAAACTGAGGCTCAATAAATTTGCATTGAGGATATAGAACAGAGGCTATAAGTTGTAATGTACCTGCATATGACAAAGTTTTGTTCTTCCAATCTAACACTTTGCTTCTAACTCTATCAATTAATGGTTCTTATGAATTTGGTAGTGAATAAGTGTTATATTTTAATTTATGTCGTACTAGATCAAATGTTCATGAAGGTACATGGTGGTTGTCATGATGACAAATAATATGTATCTGGAATAAGCTTTGTAGCGTTTATTATTTTGAATCTTTTACTTTCTTAGGTAACATACACAATTGTTGGTTGTAGACATCTTTTACTATCTTTTTAAACATGGTCAATTTGCAACATTAACCTTTTTGTGTTTTGCATGGCGACGTGTACTGGTTATCAGTATATATATCTAAATCATTTTTGCATTATGTTCTAGCAAATGCATAATTGACATGTTGACATTCTGAGTCTGAATCCATCTCCTGCTTGATCGAATATGTGTTTACAATCTCTCTAATTGCACTTATATGTAATTAAACTAATTATTTGTTTATATACTCACTTGAACCTAACTAGCATTATACTGTAATAAAGATGTGATTTATGTACAAAGAGCCAAATACAAAGATATGGACTTTCGAGTCACTGTACTCCATTTCACTATTCGCCATGTAACATTATCATCACACGTAGTACATGAGTAATCAATGACAACAAGAACATTTCAAACTCAGGCAATGACCATATATCCCGAAAAAGAACAATCATAATAAAAATCTCCCCAGGTTTGAATGTGACAATATGCGTTAATATTTGGAGGCGATGGCACCAAATCATCGCGGCACAATGGACATGTTGTACGGCCATGTGCAAGCCACCTATCCAAACAACTTATATGAAAGAGGTGATCGCATCTCAACTCTCTAGTCTCATCATCATCCTCGATTTTGCTCAAGCACACCGCACATTCTACCTCTTCTTCGGAATTGAACGGCTTCATTCCAAGCCCATAGCTTGTTTCCCGCTGTTGCAACACACGGTGATGGAAAAACAGATGGTTGATCAAGAAATCAAGTGCCCATTTTAAAAGGGTAAGAAAGGATACTATGTAAGACATATTTGTTTGATGTTGAAATTGATGATTGAGTGTAGGATGGATCTTTAGGTTAGCTAATTAAGTATATATAGAGTGGCATGTAGGCAACTTATATTAGTGTAAAAATGTTTCATTAGCCAAAAATGATTAACCAATTAACTACTTAATTAGTTTTATAATACCATTTGACACACATCACATGATATGGTCCACGCCCTCTACAATGTTCAAGACAAAACTAACAATCTAAAAATGAATCAATAATGTATCAAGAAACTAATTCTTTATCAGTGATAATAAAGTATGCCTTTATATCAATAAGATAACATAAAACATGAAAAATTGCAAAAATATAAAAGTAGAAATAAAGGTAACATGCGTAATCAACTATTCTTAAAACATGCATGGCTACTTGTTTTTAAGAGCCTTTATTCAAACGTTATACCGTCAACAAATGCAGGTTCAAAATCTTTCACAAAATCACATTATTTGAAATAAAAAATAATGGGGTCCAAATAAACTATTATGCACATTGGCTTTATTAACAGAAAAAGCTATGTCATATCGTGTTACAGTTACATATCAACATCTGGGGCTATTTTACATCAAGCATTTGGGTCAAAAGGCGCCATGATTCGTGAATTGTCTTAAAACATAATGTAGTTGGTAAACCCCACATGTATGTATAATATATACGAAAACATTATGTAACAAACCGCCAACCGTAAATAGGTAAATGAATGAGATTTTTTTTATTCAGAAATGGTGAATATTTGACTCAAATGTATACAGCTTAACCGAGATATCCTCATAATTGTTTCTGACCATTTCCCTCGTCAAAGTGAAAGCCACTTTTGCCGGAGACAAGTCCCCGGCGAAAGGTACCTTTGAATTTTGACTGGGCGGTCAAAGTATACTAAATAGTCAACAGACTTTCCCCGGGGACATGTCCCCGGCGAAAGTATTAGTTGAATTTTCTTTAACAGGTCAGCGTATTTATATGCCACGTCAGCTTTGATTTTGTCGTTTAGCGACTTTCTCCGGGGACATCTCGTCCCCGACGAAAGTCTCCTCGCCCGTCCATACGATTGTTGTAGTTAGTGATGGTTTAACCGCGAATTGTAAGATGCATCTTACCATTTGTCATTGTCATGCAAATATCTTCTTTCTTTTTTTTGTTATGCCTTTTCGCTTTTGATTTAGCTCCTTTACAGTTTCATTTAAAATCACTACACATATACATGACAGTGACAAATTTAGAAGAATACTTTTTATTTTTACATTTCGTACCACTAAAAAGTTCCAGAAAATGCTCAATAACTATGGCGAAAAATAAATATATTAGTAGAATATTTTTTGTGCCGAAAGTTTAAACCTTTTTACTTTGGGTCAATCTGTAATAAATTATAAGAAAAAAAGTCGAAATGGTTTTAGAAAGTAACAAAGTTTAGCTCTCACGGTCTCACCTCAAGGCCATCTTATAAAGTTTTGAGGTGAACTAAAAAATTTCAGATATGGGGCAAGCCTGTCTGGTAAGCAACTCGCATATCCAGCCAACTCAGCCCAATACTGTGTTCAACCCATAAAAATATAAAATGCTTTCAATACAATATTTTCTGTAAAAAGACTAAAAAGTTGTACACATGCATCCTTTTTAAAATATATATGTAATTTCTTGTAAAAACAAAATACTTTGTAATAATATCGCTCGCTCCTATATACAACTTTTGTTTCATAATAAGTGTTCATATTTTTATTTTAAGTTGTCTCAAAATAAGTATCTATTTCAAATAATAAAAAAAACATAAAAAGATTTTGGTGGGAAGAGGCATTTTATTGGTAAAGACCGAAAAGTATAGTTGGTGATGTTTCTAAAATTTTATGCATTACTAAGACGAACATTTATTATGGGACGAAAAAACTATAAACACTTGTCTAAAGTTATTTTTAGAGTATCCACTATCGTGGTTTGTGAAAAGGTATAACAAAATTTTAAGAGGTCTATCATTTTGTTAATCATAGTAGAAATGTGTTTTATGCTTGTGTGAAATGAAAAGATCTAACATCTTGAAACTCTTCTAAATTTAATGCATTGGTGTTTAAGGAGATTCTTATAAAGCTTTAAGAAGATTATGCATAGTAGAGAAAGGTTTATAACAAGAAAAAAGTTTATGAATTAATGATGTAAGGTGACTTGGCATTATTATAAATTTTTATAAAGGCTTATCATAATAGATGCCCTTAGGGAGTTAAATTTAGGGTACTTCACCTTTTTAATGTATCTTTCTTTCAGAGGTACAAACTCAATCATTTTAGGTTTTTACATAGTTGTTAGGCTGCATGATCATAAGCTTGTAGGATCCTACAGTTTCACCTACTAAAATTGAGCAGGATCTTAGTAGGATCGTAATTCGAGTAGAATCGTCGTAGGATCGTAGAATCGCACGCAGGATCATAGGATCATATACAATCCGATCTTTACTATAAGCCCACTTTTCTTTTCTTTTTTCTCTTTCGCCTAAATTAAGCCCAAACGTTAACCCAATTACATTATTTACGACTCGTGTTTATAAACTTTATCATTTACGACTCGTGACCCAAACCGTTTATTTAACGATAGATGCATTAGGTAGGTCACGTATGTCCTATTTCTTTTATATCTAAACTATTTACTTAGCGTTTAGTGCTTGAAACATAAAGTAACTATGTAAGTATGTATTGCAATATATTTAATAGTCTACTATTATGATATTAGAACTTTGAATTTTTCCTATGCCATAAACTTAAATTCGTCTATCATATAAATTAAATATTACGTAGAAATATATACAACTACAATGTATGTTATAAAAAGTTATATTTTGGTATGATCTTATAAACCTGGTCTGATTCTACAATCACGATCTTTCAAAGCCGAAAAGCGATTCTAAGTAGGATCTCGCACAAAACCAGAATCCATGACCATCTAATCGATAACACAAATTAAAAAAAAAAAAATCAGATATTCATATTTGTTTATGTATAGGGAAAATGACAAAAAAATGCATCGAACTTGACACTTGTTGTCATTGTGTGTAGCCAACTATTTTTTTTTTCATTGTAACACAAACCTTTTGAATTTTTGTCATTGTATGTAGCCAGTTAGGTGAATTTGTGTTATTGTATGTACCCAGTCAGGCTTAGCGTTACATCGTTAGTCCTTTTATATTAACGGTCGTTAGTAAATAACTTAAAATTTCGTTCTCTTACGTTTTTATTCGTTTTCATCCGTTATTATACGTTTTTGTCCGTTTTTATACTTTTCCGTCCGTTGCTTTTTCCCGTTTTTTACGTTTTCGTCTGTTTTCTTACATTCTCGTCCGTTTTCTTACGTTTTCGTCCGCTTTTATACGTTTTCATTCGCTTTTATACGTTTTAGTCCGTTTTTATAAGTTTTCATCCGTTTTTATATGTTTTCGTCCGTTTTCATCTGTTTTTATACGTTTTCAATCGTTTTTTATCCGTTTTATATTTTTTCGTCCGTTTTTATACGTTTTCGTCAGTTTTTAAATGTCTTCGTCGATTTTCTAACGTTTTCGTCTGTTTTTATATGTTTTCGTCTGTTTTTATCTGTTTTATGCGTTTTCGTCTTTTTTTTTAAGTTTTCATCTGTTTTCTTACACCTTCATCCATTTTTATAGGTTTTTGTCCGTATTCTTAAGTTTTATACATTTTCGTCCGAAAAAGTAAGAAAAATGAACGAAAAAGTAAGAAAACCAACGAAAGCGTATAAAAAAAGATGAAAATGTTAGAAAACATACGAAAACTTTAAAAAAACAGACGAAAATGTATAAAAACATTTGAAAACGTAAGAAAACGGATGAAAAGCGTATAAATACGAATGAAAACGTAAAAAAACGGACAAAACGCATAAAAACGGATGAAAACGTAAGAAAACAGACGAAAACGTATAAAAACGGATGAAAACGTATAATAACGGACTAAAACGTAAGAAAACGTAGGAAAACGTAAGCAAACAAACGAAAATGTAAAAAACGGATGAAAGCATTGGACCAAAATGTATAAAACGGACGAAAAAATATAAAAACGGACGTAAACATATAATAACGAACTAAAACGTGCGAAAACGTAAGTAAACAAACGAAAATGTGAAAAACGGATGAAAGCATTGGACCAAAATGTATAAAACGGACGAAAAAATATAAAAACGGACGAAAACGTATAATAACGGATGAAAACAAATAAAAATGTAAGAGAACGAAATTTTAATTTATTTACTAACGACCGTTAGTAAATAAGGACTAACGATGTAACGCTAAGCCTGACTGGGTACATACAATAACACAAATTCACCTAACTGGCTACATACAATGACAAAAATTCAAAAGGTTTGTGTTACAATGAAAAAAAAAATAGTTGACTACACACAATAACAACAAGTGTCAAGTTCGATGCATTTTTTTGTCATTTTCCCTTATGTATAATATAACTTGTCATTTAATTTGAAATGATTATAAACCAATGTAATATATAACTTGTGATTACATTAATATGTTAGAGCGTTCGGTATCTGATAGCTTCTAATTTATACATGTTTTAGCTATCAAATTAGCACGGTAATTACTCCTTTTTGCCTTGTTTTTATTGGATATCGTACTTAATTCCTCTAAATTTGTGTTTTAGTAATTATTTGGAGCAAAAGAGGAATTCTCGCGGAAAACACTAAAAATCGATCTAAATTGCCAAAGTATGATGGAGAGCACTCTTCAGCTAGTTGCATACGCCATATGACAACCTTAGTCATACGGTGTGTGCCGTCTCATCAAGATATTGTCCAAGTTGAAGATTGATACGTCATATGACATCCTTATGCATACGACGTGTGAGCTCTCGTCATGAATTTATTTTCCTAAGTATTGAAGACCATACGTCGTATCCATAATCCACTGATACGCAGTATGTATTGACTCTAAGATTCGAATATGCTATATTAAGAGGCATATGGCATATCACCATCTAGGTGCATACGCCATATACATGGACGGGCCCAAGCCCTTTGAAGCTTATAAATACATACCCATTCTACACTTTTTGAAGAGTTATGGAATTCTGAAGTTCCACCAAGTTTAGAGAAATCCTAATTCCATTAGGGAGGCCACAAGAGAAGAGAAGACATCAAGAAGGTTTTACACATCTTAAACATTAGATTATCAGTTTTTCATCATGATTTTAATTATCTTGTCTACTCTGAGTAATATTCGTTTATCATTTGTCATGGAAGGGTAAGCCTTTTGTGCTTGTCTTGTTATGAACACATTTTATTTAATGATTTATGTTCTTTAGTTTATTCTACGCGTGTTTTGGATGATTTATGTATTGTTATAGACTTATGTCTTTGCCTAGACCATGGCTACCTGTTGAAATTTGTTCCCACTATGTAAATATAGAATATGACATGAAAAAATTTCTATAAGCTCATAGGTCCCAATATGAATCTGTGAAAAACTAGAAGGGGGGTTGAATATTTTTACCGATTAAAACTTCGTTTTAAACTATTTAGATCGACTTATGTCAATCTATTTATGTTTGTGTTGGTTGTTGATAGATAAGCATATAAATAAGTAAATCAAAGATAAAGAGTAAGAAGCACAAACCACAACGCGAGTATTTATAGTGGTTCGGCTACAAGGACACCTTCCTTGCCCTACTCCACTCCCCGAGTCACCTACTCGAGAGTTCGTAATCACTACACAACACAAGCTCCTTGTGGCGGAGAAGCCTTCATAACGTCGCCTAATTTTTATCCAGTACAAGGCTAGACACCGGGTTCTTCCACGAGGTAGAACCAAACCTATCACAACGTCGCCTACACTTTATCTGGTACAAGGCTAGATACCGAGTTCGATTATAAAGGAGGAACTACTACCCAACACTACACAACACCTATCTCAAAGGAGACACACTCCTTATTACAACATCATCAAGGATATCAATATCCTTTGACCCAAACTAATCTATCTTGTACATCGATGTACCATATCGAATGTACACCCTAGGCACCTTTCACTAATGCCTTTGACACGACACCTAGGCACCCTTCACTAATGCCTTCAACACGGAATTTCGGTACCCTTCACTAATGCCTTTGACACGGATCTTCAGCACCTTTCACTAATGCTTTCGACTTGACCCTTTAGACATCTTTCACCTATGTCTTCAGCACAACACTTCTAATGAGAAAAGAAAGAACTATCAACAAGATAACATCAATAGTCTTGATGATGACGAAGCTTGGCAACCCATGGACTTAAGCTTGCTCGACTTCAAGAGGTGGTGATCTCGCCTTTAAGAGGATCATGCAATGGGTCATGGGTTATGGATCATGCTCCATGGGTATGGATCATGGACTTTGGGTTTTACCCAACTATATTTAATGTATCTAGTTAATGGGCCAAGTACTTAGATTCTTACCCATTACATTACCCATTACAATATATAGTAAGTATGTATATATATACCCATTATGTAAACACTAGTTGTTATATATGTGCATTTCTATATAATGTAAACACTATTACTTGTTTAGTGTTTTGTATGAAAACGTAAGTGTGTTAGTAAACTTTTGGCTCAAACTCTTTACGTATTTTATTTGTTTCGTTAAAATAATTTTACGTTTGTTATCGACAAAACATTAGAGGATCGTAAAATATAAATAAACGTTTTTAAGGCTTATTTGTATTAATAATCTCCCCCTTTTTGTTGATGACAAAACATAAGATTATTTTAAGGAAAAACTAAAATTTGTAAAAGTTTGAATTGGAGTTTTTACTCTCTTCTCCCCCTTTTTTTCGAAACAAAAAGAGCGTCGAAAAGAAACTAACACATTGTTTGAAGAAAAAATATGTGAAAAGTAAAAATATGAAAAATAGAGAGTAAGAGATGAGAAGGATTGTCGTCTTAGCACCCCCTTGACGGGTGCTTCCCTTTGTTGAGGGCGTCTAGTAATTAGGAAAGGTAAACGAGTGTTTTGCAATATCGTTTGCAAATGGTTTCGTCTTTTAGACGAACATGCTCCCTCTTGACGAGTGCTCCTTTGTGAGGAGGACGTCAAGTATTAATGTAATCCTATGTGAAAGTATTGAAAGCGTTTTTGCAATGTTTTACTTTGACAAGAAACTCCCCCTTGTTGAGGGTGTCAAAGTCTTCAAGTGTATATTGAAAATTTACAAAACAAATGTTAGAAAACAAGTATATGATGCATAATTTCCTGCAAATAAGACTCAAATTAGTAAGAAAACTTGTTCATGTTGCACGGACCCCACGGTTCCTCCCTGGGTGGGATCCGTATAGGCTAAAATGAGGGATCCGTCTGCCTGCATACTTGAGACAAAAATGGTGATGTAAAATGTGATGTTAACATCAAAATGAGTTATGTATTAAGGCACCAAACATATTCTCAAGACAATATGGCATATAACATGTAATTTCATTCAATAAAAACATGAGAAATGATCTACATATCTCTAAAACTAAGAGAATGACTTAAACATGAAATATGATTCCTAATCAATCTAAGTTAAGCTTAAGACTAGAACACCACTTGAATCCTTAAGCTTAGTTTTGTTTAGGTTTGTTGACCTCATCGAAACGTTCAAGGAGGTGATAAAACATGAAACGTAGCTCTTCACGTACCAAGCCTTCAACATATTGACAATGATAACAATCTTTGTCAAGGCTCGGAAATGGTGGTGGTAGAAATAGAATGGCTTGAGATGGAAGGTCAGGTTGAGGTTCCACAAAAGGAGGAGGGATTTGTGGAGGCACATTTGGAGGTAGTTCAACCAAGGGTGGTGGTGGTGGAATATGTGTCGAGGATGGTGGTAGAGAGGTATCTACTTCCATGTGATCGGGTAGTTGACTTTGATGATTCCTCATAATCCAAAAGGGACTATTTGAGGGTGATGGAGAAAAGGATACCGGTGCTAGTATCGTTTCAACACCATTGTTTTGTTGCGCTATTCTTTCTATTGAGGATAATGTTGGCAATGGTGGAGGATGAGATGGCCTAGAATGCAGATCTTCTAAGTTGTAGAGATGTGGAGATGAAAGTGGAGTGGTGAATGATAAGGCTCTAGGCACTAAGGGTGATGGTTTAGTGGAAATAGGGGTGTTTGTTTTAGGAGGTATAGTAGTGTTTGGTAATGGTAGTTTTGTGGGAACAATCCTTTTAGGGATTGGTTGAGTTGGTGGAGGGGAAATCCTAGCGTTTGTGGATTTAACGTGTGATGATTTGGTTGAGGAAATTTCGTGGACAACACGAGTAAGTTTCTTAGGTGGTCCTTTGGTGGAGGAGTTGGCACTAGGAGCTTTCCTCATGATGAAATGATAAAGGTTAGTGAGTTAAAGGTTTCTAGTTGCTGAGAATGAAGTTGTAGATGGTGACTTAGAAGTACTAACAAGGTGGCTTATAAAGAGAGGGAATTGGTAAGTGAATTTAAGGCTTAAACCACTAAGATCCTTCAACATGCAATGATTTGCATGCACAAGAGTCAACTTCAAAGTTGTACTGATCAAGGAAGTCAATTAAGACAAGACGGAGTGTTCAAGTTAGCAAGGAAGGCTTGAAATGATTGTTTTAGCTAGGAATAGTTGATTATGTGCAGCCGGTTCCCAAGGTTCCCTCCAATGAGGGATCCGTCTAGGCTTATCCTAGGGATCCGGCTCTCAGCAGCCAAGAAAAAGGAAAATGATGTTTTGTAAGGTCTAGTACCTATACATCTTGAGTGTTTCAGTCTTCTTAGGTGTCTTAAATGAAGAGTGTCTTAAATGATCAAGAGAAATGATTGTTGGTAGCTAATGATTACCTTTTATGGAAAGAAATGGGACTTTTATTAGCACCAATGGGAGATCAAAGATGACACTAATGGATTTTGAGAGTGTCAAGTGAAGTTAAATGATCCTAGAGATCAGATGGTAGTTTGAAAGAAATTTGGAAAATTCTTTAAAAATATGATAAATGAAAAACTTGTTTTTGGCCTATTTTGAGGTCAGGATGACTAAAATCAATTTGCTAAAATTGAGAAAAATATCAAGCTAAGTGTTTTGAGATGTGAAGAACAATGTGTGAGTATTGAAGCGGAAATATGGTGACTTTTGGTGAAGTGATAAATCAAAAACATCTTGAATGTGATCCTAAATTAGCTATGAGTGAGTGTGAGACCTACTGAGCTTGAGGAAGACTTGAGTAATCCTAAAGAATCATGTTTAGCTAGTGTGATGTGGTCTAGGGGAATGGTTTGATGTATGGAGGGCTGCAACTTCATTTCTGTCTGCCCGGATCCCACGGATCCTTCATATGAGGGATCCGGTTAGCTATGACCCAGGGATCCGGCTACTGCTGACCAGTACCTTCACAGGAAGTGTGCAGATTTTGCATAAGGTGTGGTATATTAAGACCAGTGATTTCTAAAGAATTTGAATATCTATATAAGTGAGATATCAAACGAAAAATGTTTTATTTCATGGGAATGATCATATTACAAAAGTAAGAGATGAATCCTAAGGATTGAACCTATTTGTAGAAGAGACTAGGTTTCTTGTGTGTTTTCATTTGATGGATCGTCAAATGGATGATGAGTATTTGCGGATTCAGAAACAAAGAATGACGTGATGTGAGATGTGTTCAAGGGTTCCATCATCTTGTTCACAAGTACATATAAAGGACTTTGAAATTGAGGATGAAAGTACATGATGTGATGATAAAGGTGTGTCAGGAACATTCTGTATGGAATTAGTTTGTTCTTGTTGCCTTGAAGGTTTACAATTCGTCTTGCGAAGAAATAGGCGAGATTGTATGGTTGTTGGGTTAGGAGACAATACATTATGTGAGCACAACAAGCGGGAAGAATTTCTCGATTCCCCCTAAGACTCCAAACATTTTCACATAGAATGACTGCGATAGGTTTAAGATCATCTTGGATATCACGTGTATAGATTATGTTTGGATCTGAGTAAATGGATCGAGGTTTGCATAACATGCGAGTTAATTCTTGGGGGGAAGGTATGTGTGAACAATATGGACTATTTTGTTCACGGTAGTTGAAGAGAGAATCAAGAGACCAATCTTCAGTGAAGGCACATTGTCCATGATTTGGAATTCGGAGAATGTGAGCAAATTGCCCAAGAGTTAAGACAAACTTTTGGTTTTTGATCCAAAACCATAGTGATAGAGAGCGATCCTCGTTACGAACGAGTTCAACTTGACGGAAGAATTCCAAAACAAACCGTGGACAAATTTTCTCGTTAATTCCGAGGAGACCTTCTAGTCCTATGGTTCGAAAAGCGGTATTGATACCTTCTTGGTATAGAAGAGGTGAGTCAACAATACGTCCTTCATAAAAGCAACGAGTTTCAAGATTATTGAAACCACGGACATGATTGACAGGTGTGTTAGGCTCAAGGGAGATATTAGGAGTGTAGACACAAGTGAGTTGAAAGTCAAATTCATACTCATGAGTCATGATGAGACCTATGGAAGTGAAATGAATAATTTACATGAGCAAGTTAAGATAAAGTGATGCATCAAAATAGAGGACATTTGATAGGTGAAAATAATCTCCTAATGTTTTTATTGATTATCCTTATTTTTATTAACAATGGCAATTAACTCACTTTGTTCTAACATTCTAGTAGGATTTTTCCTTTTATGGTAGGTTTTTATGAACTGGTTTTTATGTTGCATGAGTTTCTGTTTCCCAGTTCCACGGTTCTCCCGGTTCCCTTTTAAAAGGTATCCGGCTAGTTACACTTTAGGGATCCGTGGATCTGCAGTGACAGAAAAATGATCTTGACGTAAAATTGATTTTTGCAACTTTTAGGTTTATAAAAAGAGGTGTGTTTTACTTATTTAAGCATGCATTGTAGATTTCGAAAATATGTCAAGGTTTTTTAAAGATACGAATGGAAAAATATGATAAACACATTATGAGAAATAAACGAGATAAACTAAGACATTAGTAATATTTTATTTCAATGCTAAGAGCAATACAAAGGATTGGATATATGATACAAATGTAGATTAACAACACAAAATACATGTCTCCATGAGAAAACTTGATCATGGGATACACGAGAGCGATGAGTGTCAATACGATGATCACGAAGGTGATATAAACCATAATGATGAAATTCTTCCTTGGTTTTGATTCGAAATGAGATGAGAAGGAAGATGAAGTTTGAATGAGAGGTATTTTGAAAGTGGAAAATTTGAAAAAATGGGGTTTGGTGGTTGTGAAATGAGCGGAAGGAGTTTTATATGGAAGGATGAATTTTTGAGATTTGTGTTTTGTTTTATTATTAGAAAGGTTTGATATTTAGGTTAAGATAACACATATTTATATACCTAGATTTTAGACGGAAAAGAAACACGTATGCAAGAAGGTTTCCTAATGAAGCCACGTATATCACTAAAGCATATGTTAAAACTAAGAAAATAAAATATAACCATATAGGTTCCTATGCAAGCATACTTATTCAAAGCTAATGTTATTTAGAGATAAGTTTTAAGAAGTTCATACATCTAATGCAATTATGAGTGTCCTTTTCTTTTGACAGAAAAATGTCAATAGACAACTCCGGTTCCTTCGAGATCTAGGTGGTAGTTTTAAGATACCTTTTTAGGAAAGGTAATCTTGTTACCAAGGAATTCCTATGGCTTGATTAAAATGAGATTAACTAAACAAAATGACAAGAAAGGTTAGTGAATTTTTGTAAGATAAAATAAGAAAGAAAAATATGATGTTTTCATCCAATCAACATCCTACAAAAGTGTTTTTAAGACATGGTGTTTGTTTTTATAAAAACCTTTTTTGTAGTTTTCAATTATACACGGATCGTGTCAAGTTTTTAAAGTACAACATACTCTAAAAACTTGGTAACGAAGCTCTGGTACAAATTGTGGAAAACTAGAAGGGGGGTTGAATAGTTTTAGGGTAAAAGCCATAAAATAACAACGTACTTTTCAAATTTTGCCGACTTGAAAAACTTACTTTTTTATTACCTTACTTCTCCAACGAACTTTCAAAATTTGTTCTGACTTCACCCATATGACCCGTTTATATTAATATAATAACTAAAATTACTATATTACCCTCGGCATATGGGTGAAGTCAGAACAAATTTTGAAAGTTCGTTGGTGAAGTCGGAACAAATTTTAAAGAATACAAGGGTAATATAGTCATTTCAGTTATTATTTGAATATAAACGGGTCATATGGGTGAAGTCGGAACAAATTTTGAAAGTTCGTTGGTCAGGTATGGTAATAAAAAAGTAAGTATTTCAAGTCGGAAACATTTGAAAAGTACGTTGTTATTTTATGACTTTTACCCATAGTTTTACCGATTAAAACTTCATTTTAAACTATTTAGATCGAGTTATGTCAATCTATTTATGTTTGTGTTGGATGTTGCTAGATAAGCATATAAATAAGTAAAGCAAAGATAAAGAGTAAGAAGCACAAAACCACAACGCGAGTATTTATAGTGGTTTGGCTACAAGGACACCTTCCTTGCCCTACTCCACTCCCCGAGTCACCTACTCGAGAGTTCGTAATCACTACACAACACAAGCTCCTTGTAGCGGAGAAGCCTACACAACGTCGCCTACTCTTTATCCGGTACAAGGCTAGACACGGGTTCTTTCACGAGGTAGAACCAAACCTATCACAACGTCGCCTACACTTTATCTGGTACAAGGCTAGATACCGAGTTCCATTACAAAGGAGGAACTACTACCCAACACTATACAACACCTATCTCAAAGGAGACACACTCCTTATTACAACATCATCAAGGATATCAATATCCTTTGACCCAAACTAATCTATCTTGTACATCGATGTACCATATCAAATGTACACCCTAGGCACCTTTCCCTAATGCCTTTGATACGACACCTAGGCACCCTTCACTAATGCCTTCAACACGGAATTTCGGCACCCTTCACTAATGCCTTTGACACGGATCTTCAGCACCTTTCACTAATGCTTTCGACTTGACCCTTTAGACATCTTTCACCTATGTCTTCAACACAACACTTCTAATGAGAGAAGAAAGAACTATCAAAAAGATAACATCCATAGTGTTGATGATGACGAAGCTTGGCAACCCATGGACTTGAGCTTGCTCGACTTCAAGAGGTGGTGATCTCGCCTTTAAGAGGAACCTAGAGAATCACACAAATACAAAAATACATAGAAAGATCAGTTGGATCTGAGGTTAGAGAGTTTACAATACTAAGAGAGAATGTGTGTAAAAAGAATGAGTTACAATAAAGAAATGGCTCACTATTTATAAACAAAAAAATCAGTACTGTTCCCCGGATCCCATGGATCCATTACATGAGGGATTCGTCCAGTGTAAACTGGGGGATCCGTAGGACGCTCCTCCTAAATGGGTTATGGGTTATGGGTCATGGATCATGGGTCATGGGTCATAGACTTTGGACCATGGGTATCCAAATAGATACAATGTATCTAGAAGATGCAATGCATCTAGTCAATGGGTCATGGGTTAGCTCCATGGGTTATGGATACTACCCAACATGACTTCATGCATGATGTCATGCAATGGGTCATGGGTTATGGATCATGCTCCATGGGTATGGATCATGGACTTTGGGTTTTACCCAACTATATTCAATGTATCTAGTTAATAGGCCAAGTACTTAGATTCTTACCCATTACATTACCCATTACAATATATAGTAAGTATGTATATATATACCCATTATGTAAACACTAGTTGTTATACATATGCATTTCTATAAAATGTAAACACTATTACTTGTTTAGTGTTTGTTGTGAAAACATAAGTGAGTTAGTAAACTTTTGGCTCAAACTATTTACGTATTTTATTTGTTTCGTTAAAATGATTTTACGTTTGTTATCGACAAAACATTAGAGGATCGTAAAATATAAATAAACATTTTTACGGCTTATTTGTATTAACAGAATCATTGTATATTAGTGGTGAGCATGATACACCGATAACCAAAGGCGCTCACCAGATTAAAAGTGGTAGACAATAGGGTGTAAGATTTAGTAGCGACATTGGCGACTAAGTCAAGAAAACTAAGTATATTGGCAACCCACACAAAAATGTAAGTTACATAGATTGTTGTTCCCGTATCACAAATAGCAAAATCGTAATTTAGGCTAAGTGTGATTCATGACTTAAGCAAAGTATTTGAAAAATCAGTTTAAATAAGATAAGTAAATTAAATGCACAATAGATTTTTCAACGTTTATATTCTTTTTAAAACGAATCAAAAGAATATATTACCCAAGTGTTTATGGAACAACACTTGGGATTGAATGACAAGTATGGTGTGCACTCCTCACCAAGCTTAGGCTAAGTCTAAGCGCAACTATCAGGAACCACTGAGCTATCTCAGGGACATAGTCGTATTTGGAGGAGTGAAAGTTACTTGTGTGTGTTTTCACATTTAATGCACAAGCTTAACTTTCACTCCTACCTTATGTCTATTTATACAAGTATGGAATTTAATTATATCCTAAAAGACAAACTGACGTAAGGTTATAAAGACAAAATAATAATGTATTTTGTCTCTGTTTACAAGAGGCTATATTGGGTAACAGACAAAGTTGCTTTCTGATCATCAGTGATGACACTGATCTTTGTTGTTATCTTTTCAGAGAAAGTTTAACTTATGGCTGATAAGGACTCCTCCTTATATGTTCAAACTTGTCCCGCCTTGTCATGCCCATTCTTCAGTCTTCTTGTCTTCAGTCTTGGTCTTCAGTCTTTGTCTTCAGTGATTGTAGTTGATGAGGAGTTATGGGATTCAGTGAGTTACTGTCATCACTCTCTGAACCCATCATCTTCCTCTTGACTCAGTCTTCACCCCTTGAGTTCCGCCTCACTGAGTGGAGAGACTTTTCTTCTAAGTCTCGTTCTAAGTGTCCTGAAGATGACTCACTGAGTGACTATGCGCTCAGTGACTTGTTAGTGTTTAAGGTCATAAACACTTAGCGCATTTTCTATTCAAATCCTAGAATTAAGGGGTTTGGGTACTGACTGAACCCAACAGTCTCCCCCTATTTGCATATACAAATATCCTAAGTGTTTCTAAGTTCAGTGTGAGTGAGCAAAGGTCTGCTTCTCATACTAACTATTTTACAAAGTAACTAAAGAACACTGAGTAACATAAAACATCGTTCATTGAGAAATATATTACAAGTTCCTAAGATACAATGCAAAAAATGATAAAGGTAGTGTTGTTGTTGCATATTCGAGTTCATTCCATTTGATATCCAAGAACTTCAAGTTTAGGTTTCTTGGACTTCAGCTTGTCTTGGTTAGGGTGTTGACTGATTTTGATCCTTAGGTCATTGCTGAACCTTGCATTTTCTAGACTCTGGATTTGAGTAGCAGCCACTAGAAAGCCAACCATAGCTTCAATCCCAGCCTTGTCTATATCAATTCACCTTTGAAAAGCAGGGTCCCCGAATTCATCAGTGAAGAACAGGCCTCTTTCATGTCGCTCAATAGCCAGATTCTTCCTCCTCACTGTCAATATCTAGCTCATCATCAGACATTAAGAGCTCTTGGACATCTGCAACACTTAGAAAACTAGAGGGGGTGATGGGTTCCATATCAGCGGGGGTTTTTGATCTCTCTGAATCTTTATCCCTCGTTGCCCCTTCAAGCACTGGTGGGAGATTCCCATTACTATCCTTAGGAACAGTGGCAGCGAGATCCCTATTAGTGGGTTGTTTGTCTCCCCCTGAGTCTTTGGGATCAGTAGTCGTACCCTCAAACAAAAGCGATGATTTGCGAATGTCCTCATCAGGCAGAGTGGAAGGCGCTCCCCAACCAGCGGGTTGTATGTTTCCCTCTAGATCTTGGGGAGTAGTAGTTGGGACCAAGGGCACTGACTGTGATTTATCAGTGTCCTTCGTTGTCACCGGGGGTTGTGTTGTTTGGTCACCCTTTGGTGTCTTATCAGTCTGGGGCTTCTTTTGCCTTTTGGGCTGTGTTCCAGAAGCCTCAGGGCCCTGAGACTTTGGTTTGGTCTTAGTCCCAGTCTGAGACTTCCCCTTTCTCTTTTTAAGAGCAGGGTTTGGAGACACTGATTCCCTCTTGTTGTTTACAACAACCATATGGGCCGTCAATTCAATTTCAGTGACTAAGGATGGGTTCTTTGAAAAATTTTATGGACTCAGGGTGGTAGATAAAGCGCCAAAGTGATAATCCTGAGTATAATTACAACCCAGTAACTCTTGCAAAGCACAAGAGACAAACCTAGGGTATGAAACGTACTTCACCCTAGTTTTGCTCAAGAGCTTGGTTACGAGTTCACTGTAAATGATCTCTCCAATGTCGACAGTGGCCCCTGTTATCACGCAGTAAGCCATCATCAACTAAATAGAATTAATCTGTTCAGTGGATGAGTGGTTCCCGCCGAGAACCTGAATCACAAAAGTGAAGAGGATCTTCCAAGCCACGGGAAATGAGTTTTTGGTGACAGGGTTCTTATCCAGTAACTTTGGGTTTAAAGCAATTTTTCCTAACTCAGCCTTAACAGTGGTTGGGTCAGGGTGTTCAACATATTTACCATTATTTTAGTCTATCCCTGTTGATAAGGATTTAAAACGTACGCTTTTAGGGGGTCATTTAAGCCCTATTTTGACACATTTTATATCCGTTACTGCTTAATTTTGTTCCTTTTCACTTTTTAGGTCTTTTGGAAGCAAAATGCTAGAATGAAGCACATTTGAACGAAAAGGAGCAAATACATGAAGAAAATGGCAAAGTCAAGATTGAAGCCACTCAAGACTGATCAACAGTACCTGACGACGTCCCATCCAAAGGGAGACGCCATCCCTTTATGATGACTTGATCAAAACATGCACACGACGGCTCAGTGAAAATTTTGGTCTTATAACCTGACTGCGTCACGTTTTAATTATAGAGGGCGTCACTCATAGTTTTCACCTCAGACGGCCCAGATCTAGAATCAAGATGACGTCCCAACTGAATACCGACGACGTCACAACTCTAAGGTGACGCCGTCCCATCGATGACTTGGCCCAAACGAAACCCTAATGACGGCGAGCTGACGTCGTCCCATGCAAAAGGTGACGCCGTCGCAGCTGTAAATCTATATATAGAATTCGATTTTTCTGTATTTTAGGAGGTAGACTTTTGGAGAAAAATAACCTAAATCATTTGTAGTCCGAATTGGACAGTATCTTAGGGTCCCATACCATATTTTACACATCGAGATAAGTTTATTAATCCAAATTATCATTATGTCTATCTCATATTCGATTGATTGTGTGTATGCTTATTTGTCTATCATGTCTAGCTAAAATTCTTGTGTGTTTGCTTAGATCTATGAAACCTAGTTATTGATTATTGTTAGGTTGTTTCTTGTCTTAATTGAAATTGGCTTAGGAGTACAACTAGGCATCTTCGTTGTATTTATTGCTTGAGTATGCTTTAAGATGATATGGTCTATGGATGAAATAGCTTAGGCTTGCCGATTCCGTAGGTCATATACGAGAGATAACCTCAAAGAACTAGGGACCACGCATACCCTACGACCTTTAGGAATATAACGCGTTAAGATAAAGTACGTGACAACTCAACCGATCAATAAAAGATAACTTGGGAGTAATAGTATCTAGGTGAACACATCTTTAATCATCATACGAGCACACCTCAATTAGACATAAGCTACCCATAGTAATTAGATAATTAGATAATTAGATAAGTCGAAGTAATCGGTAGAAGTAACACCCTCCAACCAATTGCCCCGAGATTTTACCTTAGCTTTCTAAAAAAACCATAAAAAATAAAAAAAGAATCGTCCTCAACCCCACCTTCTCGTCATATATTGTAACATATTGGATTTCACAAACACATCAAATCATGATCACAAAGGGGCGTATACTTTAGGTTTTAGAGAGAGAAAGTTTAGAGGTTTAGGGAACTTAGTGAGAGAAAGTAAAAGTATTATTATGAGCTCCAACCCTCTACCTTGGGAGGTAGAGGGTATTTATAGTATCTTACATAAACGTCACCTACGGGCTGTGGATCAGGCATACAGTAGGTAAAGACCCGTCCGTCCTCCACGGTGTTACTTAACTAAATACTACCTAACATTAAATAACTACGAATACAAGCTTTCTAACGATTACATATACTTGAGGTGACCGACACTTTAATAACTGGATTTACTAAATCCTAACAATCTCCCCCTAAGGGAGGTCACCTCAAATTACATTGAATACAAACAGATATTACATTAAGATTGTTCTTGGATTCTTGTTAAGGTACTTTGCTCTGTAGCCCGTAGTCTTTGATTCTTCATGTTTTGCATGTTTGGTTAATCCGAGTGGAGGTCTTTAACTGATCCAAGTGATAATGAGTTTTGAGCCAGCTTTGAGATCATCAGCTACCATAAATCTCTTACTCTTCCTTAGTAGTGTTGACATTATGTGATGTTGTGACTTTTGGACCGACATGCTCACATTCTGGATCATGAAATCTTTTCATCAGAGTAGCGGAAGCTTTAGATGATTCATGATATTTGCAGCAGCGTAGCAGAAGCATGGAATGAAAATATCAGAGTCGTTGATGCACTTATCATGATTTCTTTAGAAATGAATGTGTTGTGTGAGCATGCGGCTATGGGTTGACCTCTCCATTCTGATCAGCTGCAAACGTCGGGTGTACCTGCATACAACAGTTAGCAATAAAGCGCACGAAAGTATCTTTGATCACTTTTGTTGAATTGAGGTACACGGCCCACGGTTCCCCGTTGATCAGTACAAGTACTGCCAGTGATCAGGTATAATTCCGAAGAATCTCCTTGACAGGGTTTCGCAGCTGCTCTAGCTGTTCTTAAACTGGAACGTCTCAAAGAAGACAACACGGAGTGAGTGAACCAGCGAATTGAGATTCAATGATTAATGAAAAGTGATTTGAAAAACAATCGTGTACTGCGTAATAAAGTGTTTTTGCAATACAACGAAGGTTTTAAGGAAAATCAATTATCAATCATAAATACCTTTTATTTTGAAATATTAATACACAGTCGATGTGCTAGAGAAAAGAATTTTACGCACAACGACCGGTTTTTCAAAGGTATCCGTCAATCTATAACCTGAACCAGGATTGATTCATGATTTTGAATCGCCCCATTGTTTCTGTTCAGTTGTCACATGGTTGATCTATTGGATAGATCTCACATGCCACCTACCAAGAGCTTGTTTGATGTTGGCTCTAGAAGGCTTTCCATCTTCATTGTGAATATGTTTGCATATCACTCAGATGTTCTGGCAATACCACAAGGATAATGCGTAGGACTCTTAAGATATAATCTCTCTTTCCACATTGTGTAAAACAGAGAGTCTTCATTGACAGTGTCCTAATGAGATTTATTAGATGATCTCGTGGCTCTAGACTCAATAGTGCACATTTGGTTCCTATGCCGGAGACTAGGGAGAGGGTCTCCTTCTTCAATATCAACCATCTCTAAGAGAAAGTCGATAGATAATGTAGGTTCCTCGTGAGAATGAAACAAGTCCTTTTAAGAGAAACTTGAGTAGCTTGGGAAGTTGTAGTGTAGTGCGTCACTGGGTCCATGACGTCTTGTCTTCAATACCAGTGTTACCTTGGTAACCACTAGTAGCATATGTATTGAACCCGGTTTCTGCCCTAAGGTTGAATTAATGGAGGGCTATTTCTTTTCACCCTTTTATCATTCAATTCTTTTTCATTCTTCAACCCCTTCAGTGCTTACCGGGACTTCATAACTAGAACCTTGTTGGGTTTATTCCAGTACTAGCTCAGCCTCAGTCCGCACTCTTCCCGTTTCTCAGTTTTCTCCTTTTTTCATCATACCTAAGGACTTCTACACTATCTAGTGGATTGTCCCTGGGTAGATCCCTCCGGCACTGGTGGGATCGTGGGAACGAATACCTAACCTAACCATCCTTATATCACCATACATAAAGTAAATTTGGTCGGTCTTTTTGGTATTGTTCATCTGCTATTGGAACCACTTGAAAAACATTTGAAAATCAATCCAGATACTTGCGATATATTATCAAAGCATTTTGTACCTGAATTGTTTTTGATATTTTAGAAAAAGAGCTCCCCCTCAACATGTGCATCGTGTATTTGAAATCGTTTTGGCACACGGAGGCAAGAGGAAGAATTCAATTCATTAATTAACATTTTCTAAAAATATCGACATCACTTTCCCGATCAAGATTAGTATTAGTTAAAGATATTTTTGGGAAAGAATGTGGTTTTCAAAAAGTTGCTCCCCCTCAATATGTGCATCGAGATTCGAAAGTGTTTTGCACATATAAGGGAAAACCTGCACATTGAAACAAATCAATCACGTTTCAATCCTTTTTGGTTTGAAATAGATGCTCCCCCTCAACATGTGCATGAAAAATTTGAAATCGTTTGGCACATGAAGGGAGGAGAGCTTGTAAATCACTATAAAACCATTTATCGAATTATCAGTTTAAATCCAATTTAAATCACAAATTCTCCCCCGATCACAATTTTCAAATCATTTGAGATTTGTGATCTCGGTAGATTTAAATTGATTTTGAAAGCTTTTGAGGAGAATTGTGACTTGCTTATGAAGACATTTAACCGATAAGAATCAAATCTGAGACTTTAAACTCCAAAGATTAAACATGCTTGAATATCTTTTGAAAATATGACATAAACCTTGGTCAGAACCAATTGTATGACAAATAACCTTTTGATTTAAATGAAATCATTCTCCCCCTCAATCAATGACATAAGTTGTTGATTGAGAGATAGAGATTTTGACAAATGGCAAGCCTAGATGATTTTCAAAAATTGAGTCCGAGTTATTTTTCAAAGCTATCAGTTTTCATTAGTTAACAAATATTTTTCAGAAGAATTTATAGAAGGAAAATTATTTGTGAAGGAAACATTTGTCTTTTTAGTAACAAACATTTGTTTGGAGAATCAGAGAATGAGATTTGAAAAATAAGATAAAGCATGACTCTGTTCTTTCTTTAAAAACGGGTTATAGACTGAAATGACTATAAGCCTTTGTTTTACTTCCTCTCAATTTTTTTTAAATGATTTATGTACATTCGAACAACATCTAAAGACCCGTGTCACTCTTTGAATGACAACACAAAGACCGTAGATATTATCGAATCAAGAAAAAACATGACAAAATGACAATATTTTTGAAATTTTTTGAGTTTTTCAAATTTTTATGGATTTTGGAAAGTTTTATATTTTTCTATTTGCTTTTTGATGGTTTTGTAATTTTGTATTTTGCTTTTTGAATAAATATATACAAGAGATGGATGCAGAAAAACTTTTACTCCTCGTCTTCCTCTTGAAGACGTTTGAGTGTTTCCGGTTGTAGACTCTTTAGACCAAGTCGTGGAAGGATAAACTCAAAACGTTCTCTAGGAAGAGCTTTGGTGAAGATGTTTGCTAACTGGTATTGAGTCCTTACAAAATAAAGTTCCACCACACCGTTCTCCACTTGCTCCCTGATGAAATGATGTTGAATGTCAATATGCTTGCTCTTGAATGTTGAATGTTGTTGCATGAGAGAGCAATGGCACTTTTGTTATCACAATACAGAGGGATTTTGTTAAATTTAAAGCCATAGTCAGATAATTGGGATCTCATCCATAGGATTTGAGCACAACAAGATGACATGGCTATGTATTCAGCCTCTGTAGAGGATATAGATGTACTCATTTGTTTCTTTGAAGACCAACTCACAAGCTTATCACCCAAAAATTGAGCACCTCCTGACGTACTTCTACGTGTATCTTGACATCCTGCATGGTCAGCATCTGCATAGGCTGTTAGTGATGTACCGGTGTCCTTCGAGGTACCAAAGTCCTATATTGATGGTTCCTTGGAGATACCGAAAGACCCGTTTAACTGCTTCAATGTGCTTTTTGGTAGGCTTAGCCTGGTATCTAGCACACATGCATACAGCGAACAGAATATCAGGTCTACTGGCTGTGAGGTACATCAGGGATCTAATCATACTACGATATTTCATTTGATCTACCATGATCCCTGAGTGGTCCTCATCCAGTTTAGTACGCTCTATCATGGGAGTGTCAACAGGGTCACAAGAATCAAATCCAAATTTCTTTAAAATCTCATTTGCATATTTAGATTGATTGATAAAAATGCCTCCGGGACTTTGTGAAATTTGTAATCTTAAGAAAAATGACATTTGTCCCATCATTGACATTTGAAATTTGGAGCCTATCTCCTTAGAAAAATGGTCACATTCATTGGGGTCAGTCGAGACAAAAATAATATCATCAACATAGATTTGAACGTGAATTAAGTGTTTTCCTGAATTTTTGGTGAACAATGTCGGATCAACTGCTCCTTTGCTGAATCCAGTAGATAGAAGAAACTTTGATAGCGTATCATACCATGCCCTTGGAGCTTGCTTCAAACCGTAAAGAGCCTTCTTCAAGCGATAGACATGAGTAGGATGCTCTGGATTCACAAAACCTTCAGGTTGGCTGACGTATACGACTTCTTTAAGATCTCCATTAAGAAAAGCCGTCTTTACATCCATCTGATAGACTACCATATTCTTACTTGCAGCATTAGCCAGGAAGATTCTGATTGCCTCGATACGTGCAACTGGAGAAAATGATTATTCAAAGTCAATACCCTCCTCTTGACGGTATCCTTTTGCAACCAATCGAGCCTTGTTGTTTAATACATCACCATGCTCATCAGGTTTTACTTTGAAGATCCACTTTAGAGCAATGATCATAGCACAGTCAGGAGCAGGTACAAATTCCCATACATCTAGTCGGTCAAACTCATGAATTTCTTCTTGCATGGCATTGAACCATCTGTCTTCATTCATGGCAGTTTTAACGTCTTTTGGTTCGATCTTAGACAGTACGGAGTTGAAGAAGCACCATAAGGCATCAATTTCAAGTTGTTTACGAGTGGATACTAGACGAGAGGGGTTTCCAATGATGTTGTCCAATGGATGGTCATGTGTCTATTTTATAAGGTGTTCATGTGGTTGTTGTTGAGGAACTGAAGTAGCAGAGTCGTTTTCTCCTGATGAAGATGGTTCTGATGATGGTTCAGGAGAAAATATGTTCTCAAAGGGAGCATGAGCATCTTCGGGAGTAGCAAAGGGGTTATCTCCATCATTGGTGCCAGAAACATTTCCATGATGTACATTCGATGATTGAGGATCCGATGATGAGAATGAGTGATCTGCATTAGGAGCTTCTTGACTCAATGACATAGATACTGAAGGATTGTCCACGTTGACTTGGTTAGATATAACCTCTGTTGATGGATTGGACAGATCATAAGCAATAGGTTCATCATATTCATCAAACATTGGATCAAATAGTTTCTTCAAATCTTCTTCAGAAAGAGGTACATATGGAATTGTTGGTGAGGGGTTTTGTACAAGGGAAGAACTAATTGGACTACTTAGTGAAGGTTGTGGTGGGGGTCCAGAACTTGATTGTCCTGGAGCCATTTGCCCAGACAGCTCATCGAACGTGACGTGAATAGTTTCCATGATATCTCGGGTTCTTTTGTTGTAGATTCGGTAACCCTTTTTGTTTGATGCATAACCCACAAAAACTCCAATGTCCGCCTTAGCTCTTAATTTACCTAAATCTTGACCTTCATTCGTTGGATAGCACAAAGCACCAAACACACGAAGGTAGGAGAGATCAGGTTTTTGTTTATGGACAAGTTCGTATGGAGTTTTTCCATGAGATGTGTGTATGAGGGAAAAATTTTGGGTGTAGCAAGCAGTGGCAATGGCTTCAGCCCAAAGGAACATTGGAACCTTTGAGTAAATTAGCATTGTTCTTGCAGCTTCAACAAGGGTTCGATTTCGTCTTTCAACTACACCGTTTTGTTGAGGCGTGCGTGGAACACTTCTTTGATGACTGATTCCAATGCTTTCATAAAATTGACTTAATTCTTTGTTAACGAACTCAGTGCCATTGTCTGTTCGAACAATTCTAATAGTCATATTGAGTCGAACCTGCAGCTGTTTGATAAGTTTGATGATGACATCTGGAGTTTCATCCTTTGTCCTCAAAAACTTAACCCAAGTAAATCGAGAGTAGTCATCAACAACGACTAAAATATATTTCTTCCCATTTATCGTTTGTACTCTCATTGGTCCGCACAAATCCATATGAAGGGTATGAAGAACTTCCATAACTGAGTTTGCAGGTTTGGGTTTGTGGGCATATTTCCTGCTTTTTCCCAATTGGCATGCTGAACAAAGATGATCTTTTTCATATTTTAATCTGGGTAAGCCTCTTACAAGGTCCTTTCTGGAAAGATCATTAATGGTGCCGAAGTTCAAGTGATTGAGACGACGATGCCATAACCATGACTTTGTTTTCGAAGCCTTTGACAACAAGCAGATTGGAGAAGACTTCATCATGTCTTCGATAGAGATGGTGTATAGATTTGAACCCCGTGTTCCTCTTAAAAGTTCCACACCATCAAGTTCTCTAACGAAACAAGTATGTTTTCTAAAAGCCACCTCTAGATCGGAATCACAGAATTGACCAACAGAAAACAGATTATGACCAAGACCTTCTACATAATATACCCTGGAGATTACACTATCACCAACAACATAGTCTCCATAACCCATAATTGGACCAAAATGGTCGTTCCCGAATCTAACAGTCCCGATGAATTTACTCACGAAGTTCATGAGCCGCGAGCGATCTCCAGTCATATGCTTGGAACAACCTTAGTCCAGGTACTACAGAACGATTTGAACGATCAGCAGTTGAACACAGACAAGAATGGATAACTGGATAATTGGGATCCCCATGCAAGAATGGATTCCATTTGGTTAGTAATAGTGATTGGAACACCCACATCGAAAGTAGAAACATTGGAATCATCAGGGATAGATGCAGTGCTAGTGTCCGTATTTGACCTATTCAAAGTATGTTCACTTCTTAAAGGAATAGTTCTACCAGTAGGCATCTATTTTCTAATGGGCATTGACTTAGATAATTTAGGGCACAACTCATTAAGACTAAGCTTGCGGCCAGTAGGTATCCACTGATAACCTACATTACTAAATTTTCTTCCTGTGGGTTTCCAATGTTTTCTAACCTTCTTCCACCATTGCTTTCTAGCCTTCTTAACATGATTGTTAGCATTAACGATTTTAACTGGATGTTTAATATAATTAATCAAATCATTCACGCCACACACATGATTAGTAACAGAAACCAAGCAATCATCATTACATGTATTGCAGATTGTAGCAGAATTCGAATTAATTACAGTATGCTTATAGCTAATACTAGAAGCAACACGATTCGTTTTATTCAACTCAAACTTAATGTTCCTAGGGTGGTCTTCTACTCTCTTCCATTGCAAATTCTTAGCTTGCGAGGTCCTATCTTGCTTTGTATTGCCTGGAGGCTTTGACCCGCTTGCTTTTGTGTCACTGATTACTCCTATAGAGGGAATTATGGGAACATTAGTTGGTTGGGCTACCTTTTGCATTCCTGAACTAGAGGTGCAGGGATCTGAACTACTTGAAGGCACTTTAGAGTTCACTTTCTTAACACTGGGCATATAATGGGTTGCATACTTGGCACTAGGCATAGAACAAGGCATCACAGCCTTATCTTTCTCACATAAGGATTTAGGACATGTTGCTCTTAAACATTCTAACAGCTCCTGAGATCGTTTGGCCTGAATGCAAGCAAACCTAATTTCACTATCAAGTGGCTTATTTATGAAATCATCTTCTACAATCTCACGGAGACATTCTAAACTATCCTTAAGGTGAGCAAAATAGTTATGAAACACAAGTTCGTTATTTCTAAGATGATGAGGAATGTATTTAACAGTCACAGTATATTTAGAGTTTGCAGATGACTTTGATGCAACATTCTCATTAAAGATAAGTGGCATTTTCCCTTTTACATGACTCCTCAGATTCTCAATTTCCTTTTGTAAAGACGTTATTTTTTTGTTGTTCTTGTCACGAGTGACTTTCATTGAATCATATAACTCTTTAAAGTGTCGTTTGACCTTTTCATTTTCTTCAAGAAAACTCTCATTTTCTTGTTGTAAAACGTTAATGATGTTTTGAAGATGAAAATTTTGAGAAAATTGAGAATCTAAAGGAGTAGGCATTTGGGAGCCAGTCGCATTGTTCTTTTCACCTTTTAATTGTGAAATTTAGGCTTTCAACTTTCTGATCATGTTATAGTGAGCTTGAATCTGTTTATCACGTTTGTTTATTTCAAAAATTGCATCAAACTCTGGAACATCTGAGGATATCTTGATGTTTGAGGTTTTAATATTTTCTTTTAGATGTTGATATTTTAGTTGCAAATCAAAATGTTCAACTTCTAGTTTAGAAAAATGTTTTACCAAATTATCGTGATCATCCTGGTCAATTTTCTCATTTAGTTTTGAGTTTTTGTTTTCAAGCTCAATGACACGATCATGGGAAACTTTTAAAGCAATAGATAATTCATGAAATTGAGAAGCAGTAATAGAATGCTCAGTAACAGTATAAAACACATCTTGAGCCACACAACTCAATACTAAGTTCTCATTTAAGATATGCAGATTCTTCCTTTCAATTTCATTATATTTGAGTTCCCGTTCATAATCATTGACCTCAACAATCATTGCATCAAATTCCTTTTCCATTTCTTTAATATCCGAGTTTATCCCCTTTTGAAGACTTTCAAATTGACCTTTTAATTTTTTAAAGAAAGGCATGACCTCAGTTAAATAACATTCTTTAGTTTGCTCAAAACCCCTTTCCCCTTCAGTTATCCCTGTAGGTGTGATTATCTTCTTACATGTCTTCTCAAAATCAACGAATAGTTGATAGATAACATACAGGCTAATTAAGGTCTTGCTATGAGTGGAAATAGTTCTAGGAACTAAATGCATTGGTGTATCTAGAGGATACACAGTAGCTGCAGGCACTTTCCTAAGGGGAGTGTTTGTTTCAACAATTACGTTTGCTTTTTGCTTATTCATGTCTTTCTTCCAAAATATTTGTTCTGGGGTTAATTGAGTTTGAGGCTTAAACCTGTTCAGGGAGATCCAATTTTCTTTTGTGTAATCATGGGGTTTGATCATTATGTTATTCTTTTTACACTCAGGCTCTTTTAGCTTCTTATCTATTTTCTCCCTAGAGGCATCTTCTAATTTTCTATCCTCTTCCGTGCTTCCAATACATGAAGGTGTTTGCCTAGGCTTGAGGATTTCATTACCATCATATACAATCGTATGGAAAGCTTTAGCCGTTTTACAATACTCAGGATTTGGTTCCTTTACTAGGGGAATACTATGCTTATCGCTTAAGACTCTGTGCTTAGTGATCATGTGAGCAGTCTGAATGGCATTCCCTTGTACGTATAACTTATTTTCAAGCTTGTTTTTCAAAGTTTTTAGATTAGAAAAGTCATTCAAAAGTTTTGATTCCTTAGCATTAAATTCTTTTTTAAGCACTTTAACATTATCTTGGAGTTCTTGCTTTTGCTTAACAGTTTTAGAAAGCTTTTCTTGTAAGGAGTTTAACTCTTGTTTTAACACTTCTTCTCTAAAATTACTTTTTCTAATAATTGTAACCATTTGGTTATCCAATTCCTGCTCACGGGTAGTTAACTCAAACTTAGCACATTGTTCATAAATGGCAACTTGTTCTTTATAGGCATTCAGTTCAGAGATAACAGAATCATCAGGGGCACATGCAGTGTATTCATCAAAAACATAGTCATCATTGACTGCAGAGGATGCATCACTTGGTACGATCTCACTTTCACTTTGTATCACATATTGATCATATGGGACAATATTACTATTACCCACATTATCAATATCTGATTCATTAGTTTCATGAGATTGTACTTCGTTATGTATCTTTTGCTCATCAACTTTATCGTATAGTTTTAATACCTCTGAAATGATTGAATCTTTGGATGGACCAGCCTGCTGTGGTGATGAGACCTTTAGAGAGACCATTGGAGAAATGCTAGCCATAAAGATTGTCTGGGCAGTAGGTTCATCATCGACGTCAGAGTCAAATGCATCATAGTCAGCAACTTGAAAGACATTTTGATGATTGTGACCTATTTCCTGAATTGGCTGCTCATCCACATCTGCATCATAGGTTTTGGCATTTCCCTCAGCAAGAAACAGCAACTCTTCTTCATCCAAAACAACTCCACTATCCTGAGCTTGTACCAGCAGCATCTTGTCCCTGAAATATTTTGCATTTTGAGGGCGTTTTGGAGATGTGTAGTTCCTTGCAATGTGTCCATCTCCACCACAGTTGTAGCACTTGATTGGCTTTGCTTGTCCTTGATTTGTATTCCTTCCACGATTCTGATTAGCCACATACCCTCCTCCTGCACCAGTATTACCATAACCTGATCCAATCATCCCTTGTTCATACCGTCTTCCTTGCACATTTTGCACCACCACCTTTCCATCTCTAACAGTAGCTTGATTGTGTGGATTAGATGTTGTTTTGAGGTTATTGTTGGTGTGTGGAGTGGAATTCAGATTTTGACTAACCATGAGAGATAATTAATTGATGAAGTTTTCCATGAGTGTGTTTGAATCAGGAGGCTTATATGCTGGATCTGGAATGAGCTTGTAGTTTCCATTACCCGTTGGTATGACTTGAGAAGCTTTGGTGGTGATACCTACATTTGTGTAGAATGTTGTTGAGTCATTTGATGAGCTTGCCTCTCCCTGATTAGATTTGAACTTTTCAAGAATCATTCGTTCAAACATAGCATGTCTCTCATTCTGAAGCAGGAACGCATACAATTGCTCATAGTTAGTGTTCCTCAAACCTTTAGTTAACTTGACTGAATTGACAAATTTTTGCCATTCAGGATTCATGTTGTTCACAAACTTTGAATTTAGTTGAATATTTGGCATAGTCATTTTGATATTCCGCATGTCATTCACAAGTTTGTGGAAGCTCACGTAATATTCAGTGACACTTTCCCCTGGTATCATCTTAAAGTGCTCAAAGTCATCATACAATTGTGATTCTCTGTCTTCTTTAGTTAATTCAGAACCAGAGAGAAGCATCTTGACATTGTCCCAAACTGCCTTGGCTTCAGTGTTGTGATTGATTAACTTGTAGATGTCTTTTGGAAGACCCTGAAGTATAATGTTTGAAGCCCTGATATCAGCATCATATCTCTTTTTCTCCTTATCACTGAGCTCATCATACGTCTTTGATCTGTCCAAACCTAAGATCACTGTTCCATCTGCAGCAGTTTCAAGTGTGTCTCTTGTAGTCTCAATCTGATAAGGTCCTTCATCAATTGATTTGAGAATGTTGACCCCATTTTCCTTTCCTAAACAATACAACCTAATTCGTTGAGCCCATGAGTCATAGTCAGTTCTGTCAAGCATGGCTGGTAGAGTATCTGATCCAGCTGCTTGAACGTCCTCAGCTACAGAAGAGATGATTGTTGGCACATTGGTAGACATGATTACAGATTTCACGGGATCTTATAACTCTATGATTAAACCGGGAAATAGGATCTTTCACGGGATTTTACTAAATCAAGAGAAAACCGTATCAGAAACAATAATTAACCAAGTTGCTATAAACCTTGAAAACAAGTCGCTAAGTCACCAAGTCGCTAAGTATCTAAGTCGCTTTAGTGGACAAGTCGCTAGAGCACAAGTCGCTATAGCGAACAAGTCGCTAGGCTCACAAGTTGCTAGAGTGACAACTCGCTAAAAGCACAAGTCGCTGTGATACAAGTCGCTAAAGTAACAACTCGCTAAGTAGACAAGTCGCTAAAGAACAACTCGCTAGACTGAACAGTACGGCCACTACTTTGTACTATATGTAGCTTTGTCTCAAAAGACAAGTCGCTACCCACAACAAAGTCAAGTCGCTGAAAATCGTAAAGACAAGTCGCTACGTTGACAAGTCGCTAGCCGAAATGGTACAGCCACTACTTTGTACTATTTGTCGCTTTGTCTCAAAAGACAAGTCGCTAGTTCTCAAGTCGCTACCACAACAACAATAAGTCGTTGAATACTAAAGAAGCAAGTCGCTACAAAGAACACTATTTCGAGACTCAAGTCGCTAGCTAGAAAAGTTCAAACACAACACTTTTCAATCCAAAACTAACCCAACCACAGTGATTCAAGCTTTCCAAATCAAAACCCACGCATATACAATGATTCTAAACACGAAAGTACAATCAAAATTCAAACTTTAACACTAGAAATGATCCAAATGATGCAAATACCACTAAACTTTTTCAAACCCAAAAACCATATAAAACCACTAGAAATCCAAGAACATGTAAGAGAGATGATCAAACCATGGCTCTTGATACCATTTGTAACATATTGGATTTCACAAACACATCAAATCATGATCACAAAGGGGCGTATACTATAGGTTTTAGAGAGAGAAAGTTTAGAGGTTTAGGGAACTTAGTGAGAGAAAGTAAAAGTATTATTATGAGCTCCAACCCTCTACCTTGGGAGGTAGAGGGTATTTATAGTATCTTACATAAACGCCACCTACGGGCTGTGGATCAGGCATACAGTGGGTAAAGACCCGTCCGTCCTCCACGGTGTTACTTAACTAAATACTACCTAACATTAAATAACTACGACTACGAGCTTTCTAACGATTACATATACTTGAGGTGACCGACACTTTAATAACTGGATTTACTTAATCCTAACATATATTTCTTAATAGCATTCCTATTCCCCTAGAGAATGATATCAATCCCTGAGGCTCACCCCATACTACACTAAAACGATTAGGTTCACTGCCTAGGAGGTTGAAAAACTTGCCCGAAGAAAAGGAAGTTTCCTTTGACCCCGAACGCGCCTTCCGCGTGCATCAAGTTTTTGGCGCGGCTTCCGAAAAATAGAATAGCTAGTTAGATCTCTATCCCGTTTAGGTTCCCTTGCTTGATTCCTATCAAGTAAGATTTTTTCTCATTTTCATTAGCTTCCTTGTAGTCTATCCCCCTTCTTCGTGTCTTTGTTCGTAACCTTGTCACTTTTCATCATGGAAGGTGATAACCCACTACCAAATAAACTACTTCCCATCAACCCACCACCAATTGACCCGCCAAGAGGCCGTACTCTTAGTGAATACTCTAGACAGAGCCATCAAGGCTATAGGAACACCATCGAGCTCCCCAATCAAGCTCAAACTACGGCCCTGCGATCCGACACCATCCGCTTGGTGCAAAACGGATGTGCATTCAATGGACTTCGGTCCGAAGATCCTAATCAGCATCTCAAGGATTTCCTAAAAATCATTGATTCTATCAACGTGATGCTACCACGCGCATGCGTCTCTTCCAATTCCTTCTACGGGACCAAGCTAGTAATTGGCTTGAGCGACTTCTCGCCGGATCCATCTCAAGTTGGGATGATCTCACCACTCGTTTCCTCGCCCAATTTTTCCCACTGGGGAGAACTACCAAACTAAGGAATGACATTTTGATGTTCCAACAACGTCAAGGCGAAACTCTCTACGAGGCATGGACTCGATTCAAGGACTTGCTCCATAAAGTCCCTCATTACGACATCGATCTTTGGCTTCAATTCCAAATCTTTTACGATCATGCCAACTTCCTCACCAAGCGATCCATTGACCGAGCGGCCGGTGGAAGGCTCAGCGATCTCAACGCAGAAGAATCAAGGGATATCATATAAGAGCTCGCCAGTCAGAGCTATGAAGATTGGAATGAATCTCATGAAACCCCCAAAAGAACGGTGAATGCCATATCAATACCTCATGGGCCTTCCATCATCACCGAAGAGCAAGTTAGTGCTCTTGAGAAAAGGATCGACTATCTAGTTGAGAGGCAAAAGAAAGCACCTGGACCAATCCATCGAGCAACGGTAAATTTAATTGACTCTGCCAACAGCCCACCACCCATCTATGAATCACCTAGCCGTGAACAAAATCCCAATTATGTACGACGCTTTCGCTCTACCTCCCCAATCCCACTCTTACCAAGCTTCAAAACGCAAATGAGAGAATACACGGCAGCCCATTCGGAAAGATTAGCCAAATTTGAGGAAGAGGTTTATAGGCAAAGGGAAGAAATGCAGGCAAAAATGGCGAAGATGATGAGCTTAGTAAAATAGTACACTAAGACAAAGGTTCCCGAGAAGGTGTTAGTGAGAAATGATGACCGCGCTACCCCCACTTTGTTTGTTAACGCCATTTCCATTCCTCCCGATAAGGGTGGGGTAGTTGAGAAAAAGGACATTGAGACTACCAAGAACAACAAGAATAATAAGGACAAAGATAAGGCTCAGAATGATGATAAACCAAAATCATTGAACAGTACCTTAAGCATGAGATCAATAAAAAAACAATTGTTAACCAAGTGAATAACTTTAGGTATAATGATGCTCTTAGGAAAGCCCTCTTAGGTGAAATAAAAGAGGAAGAATATGACGCCATGCCTATGGGACCTTTGTACGAGGAAATTCTTAGGAAACCAATAACTAGGAAACAAGAAATTTGTGGGAACTTCATAATACCATGTAACATTGGTGACTTAGAGAATATAAAAGCCTTAGCCGATCAGGGATCCGATGTAAACATAATGTCGTTATCAGTCTATAGTAAGTTGACTGAGGAGGAGCCAACTAAGACCAATCTTAGACTTTCGTTAGCAAATCATTCATATGTTTATCCCTTAGGAATAGCTGAGGATGTTTTAATTGAGGTTTCAAGTGTTATATATCCGGTGGAATTTGCAATTGTAGACATTGAGGAAGATGAACACATGCCATTAATCCTTGGAACACCTTTCCTGGCCACCGCCAAGGCAACAATCAAATGCGATGAGGGTGTCATGATACTCAAAAGTGGCAAAGAAAAAGTTATGATACCTATTGCTCCGAGATATCCTTTGAAGATTAAGGAGAAGATAAAGAATAAGAATTCGCGAGTCTCCAATAATGCAGTTAAGAAGAAAATTGTTGAATGGGAAAAAAGGATTAGGGATTTCGTGAGTGAGGGGATGGATTCGAAATTGTGGAAACATGATAAAAACATAGGGTACAACTACACCACGGAAACACTCTCTCAAAAAGAATTTTTGGAAGGAGACAAGGTGCTTTTGTATAGATTAAAATTAAAAGCATTAAGAGGAAAGAATAGGCCAAAATGGTTTGGTCCCTATACGGTAAAAGAGACAAATATAAGAAGTGAAACCATTATCATATTAGACGAAGATGGAAGGGAGTTCACGGTAAGCATACAACGTGTACAACCCTATGATGAACGCTTAGTGAATGAAAATGATGACGGTAAAGAAGTCACGTAGGAGCACGACTTGAGTCTAGCTACAAGACTCATAAATAAAGAAAAGCGCTTAGTGGGAGGCAGCCCATTCTTAATTGTTTGCTTGTTTTGTTTTTCAATTTTTGTGTGTCTTATATCTTTTTCATTGTTGTTTATTCTCATGTTACACTTTGTAAAAATGCTTTATTTTGTCTTTAACCTCGTCTTAATTTCATATAAAGGTATTTTACAAAAAGATAAGTGCAGGGAAGATCACATACGTTTTCGAAGAACATGAACATGAGAATCGCAACTATTGAAATTGATATATATGCATGTTTGTTAGAGTCAAATGCTTGTATCGAGTCATAATGGATGTTTTGCAGGAATTTTTCTAGGTTTTAAAGATGTAATTTTTCTAGAATTTTTCCAGAAAAATGCAGCAGACCACTTTCTGTCAGGACAACCTGACGACGTCAGGATTAAAGGCTGACGACGTCAGGCTATGTAGAAACAGATTAATAAGTTTTCGTTTTCTGTGCTACTTATAAATTTTTGGAAATTCCCAGGTCTTAATTTTCTAGAAAAACTGCAAACATCCATTTCACAAGCATTATATCTTACTTGCTTTCTAGTGTAGTTGTGTGTCATATATAGTTTTACCGTCGATTTTGCGCGAAGGTTTCGTTTGTTTTCTTATAAGTGTGCAGGTTATATTTGGCAAAAAGAAGAAACACAAATTGGATGAAGCTTATTACTCATGCATTCTTCTTGGAAAAGAATTTAACCGCAACTTCACACGAATCCTACCGAGCTAATCAGGGGAGTACTAGTTTCTTTTCCTTACTTACCTTCCTTTATCATAACTTTGATACTTTTGGGGAACATTGGGGACAATGTTCAGTTTAAGTGTGGGAAGGGAGAATAAAACGGGAACTTATAAACTATTCACTCACTTGATCATTTGTCTTGTCCTTGGTAATTTGTGTAATAAACTATGAGAAATATTTGTTAGGGCAATTTTAGCACCAAATTTAAAATTTTTTATTACATTTACGAGCTAAACTTTAGTCTTAACAAATCGTCTCGTGGATAGGAATTTTATGACTAGCACAAAAACCGTTTACTACTCAAATTCCACCCCAAAAATGTGAGGTTCTCCCCTAGATCTTTAGGAATAAAAGCATTCACATTTAATGCTTAGAGAGTGTACCGGTAGTATAATAGATTCTAAAACTTGTTTTGTGATGCATTCCGAGATCGCTAGTGAGACTACACTTGTGTAGTTAGGAATAACTAAATGAAAAAAGGGATTAGGATAACCCTTGTTTGAAACATGTATTATAATTACATCTTCCACATCGGTTGAGTAATTACCACACACCCTTGCGATGTACTCATCTTTAGTACACGATACCCCTAGTTAACCTCTCAGAGCCTATCCTTTTCGCGGTTCTCGTGATGTTTTGGTTTTCCGGAATATCAATGAAGAACATTGTTTACAATCCACCCCCAAATGTACACCTAAATCGCCTTAGCCTACCTTGTATGCACTCATCTTTAGTACATTATTGTTATCATTACTAAACCTTTAGTTCAAATATCTAGTTACTTGCATGGTTGCTATGTCGAGTCATATCTTTTGTACACAGTTTTGGGTCGATTGGGACTCATAGGTAAAAAGTAATATTTTATGGAGTAACGGGAAAGAACGATAAATTCAAAATCCATTTGTATACGTAATTAAATACTCCAAGTGTTTTGATCTTTTCACATCGGGTCAATTAGTGTTAGAGAAATAAAAACTCAAGTGTAGGGATGCTCCTATAAATCCCTTATATTTTGATGTTATTGTAGAGGATGGTAGAGTAAAAAGGTATGAAAAAAAATCGAAAAAAAGAGTGTTAAAAAAAATGAAAAATGAAGAAAATAATATACGGGCTACCATCCTACATTTAACTTTATGTTTATGTTTTTAAATTTATGTTTGTTTTGTTTCAAGTTATCTAGAGTTAGTGAGTCGAGTCTTGGCTTAGCAACGTCATGCTTTTCATGCTTGTAACATAAGATTTTTGACTTGCCACCACTAAATATCCTCTATCCAACAAAACCCTTTGTTTCCCTACCGTAAGCCTACCGTTACAACCCTTGTAAAGACCTCTTAGATAGTTGTTCCTAGATGCTTATGCCAAAGCGGTGGAGGTTTGATCTAGTCTCAAGCTTATGGTAATCTATGTACTATGCCAGGTAATGAGTGTTTATCTTCCATTTCCAATCATATTATATTTCATATAAACCCGAGAAATGAGAAAATCCAAACACCACTTGTGAGGTGCTAGTGTATAATTTCCGTGCTTGTTATGACTATTGTGGTACTTTTAATTGTTGTAAACTATTTTAAACCAATGCTTCATGCCCCCTAACTTATAAATTGATTGGTCAAAAGCACATTTTCTTGAGGACAAGCAAATACCAAGTGTAGGGATATTTGATAAAGATTTAAAACGTACGCTTTTAGGGGGTCATTTGAGCCCTATTTCGACATATTTTATATCCGTTACTGCTTAATTTCGTTCCTTTTCACTTTTTAGGTCTTTTGAAAGTAAAATGCTAAAATGAAGCACATTCGGACGAAAAGGAGCAAATACATGAAGAAAATGGCAAAGTCAAGATCGAAGCCACTCAAGACTAATCAACAGTACCTGACGGCATCCCATCCAAAGGGCGACCCTGTCCCTTTTTGATGACTTGATCAAAACATGCACGCGACGGCTCAGTAAAAATTATGGTCTTATAAACTGACGGCGTCACGCTTTAATTATGGAGGGCGTCACTCACAGTTTTCACCTCAGACGGCCCAGATCTAGAATCAAGATGACGTCCCAACTGAATACTTATGGCGTCACAACTCTAAGGTGACGCCGTCCCATCATTGACTTGGCCCAAACAAAACCCTAATGACGGCGAGCTGACGGCGTCCCATGCAAAATGTGACGCCGTCGCAACTGTAAATCTATATATAGAATTTGATTTTTCTGTATTTTGGGAGGTAGACTTTGGAGAAAAAACCCTAAATCGTTTGTAGTCCAAATTGGACAGTATCATAGGGTCCCATACCCTAATTTACACATCGAGATAAGTTTATTAATCCAAATTATCATTATGTCTATCTCATATTCGATTGATTGTGTGTATGTTTGCTTGTCTATCATGTCTAGCTAAATTTCTTGTGTGTTTGCTTAGATCTATGAAACCTAGTTATTAATTATTGTTAGGTTGTTTCTTGTCTTAATTGAAATTGGCTTAGGAGTACAACTAGGCATCTTCGTTGTATTTAATGCTTGAGTATGCTTTATGATGATATGGTCTATGGATTAAATAGCTTAGGCTTGCCGATTCCGTAGGTCATATACGAGAGATAACCTCAAATAACTAGGGACCACACATACCCTACGACCTTTAGGAATACAACACATTAAGATAAAGGATGTGACAACTCAACCGATCAATAAAAGATAACTAAGGAGTAATAGTATCTAGCTGAACACATATTTAATCATCATACGAGCACACCTAAATTAGACATAAGCTACCCGTAGTAATTAGATAATTAGATAAGTCGAAGTAATCGGTAGAAGTACCACCCTCCAACCAATTTCCCCGAGATTTTACCTTAGCTTTCTAAAAAAACCATAAAAAATAAAAAAAATAATCATCCTCAACCCCACCTTCTCGTCATATATTTCTTACTAGCATTCCTATTCCCTTAGAGAACGATATCAATCCCCGAGGCTTACCCCATACTACACTAAAACGATTAGGTTCACTGCCTAGGAGGTTGAAAAACTTGCTCGAAGAAAAGGAAGTTTCCTTTGACCCCGAACGCGCCTTCCGCCCGCATCAAGTTTTTGGCGTGGCTTCCGGGGAATAGAATAGCTAGTTAGATTTCTATCTAGTTTAGGTTCCCTTGCTTGATTCCTATCAAGTAAGATTTTTTCTCATTTTCATTAGCTTCCTTGTAGTCTATCCCCCTTCTTCGTGTCTTTGTTCGTAACCTTGTCACTTTTCATCATAGAAGGTGATAACCCACCACCAAATCAACTACTTCCCATCAACCCACCACCAATTGAACTGCCAAGAGGCCGTACTCTTGGTGAATACTCTAGACCGAGCCATCAAGGCTATAGGAACACCATTGAGCTCCCCAATCAAGCTTAAACTACAGCCCTATGATCCGACACCATCTGCTTGGTGCAAAACGGATGTGCATTCCATGGACTTCGTTCCGAAGATCCTAATCAGCATCTCAAGGATTTCCTAAAGATCGTTGATTCTATCGAACTTGATGCTACCACACGGGAGACCACGCGCTTGCGTCTCCTCCAATTCCTTCTACGGGACCAAGCTAGTAATTGGCTTGAGCGACTTCCCGCCGGATCCATCTCAAGTTGGGATGATCTCACCACTCGTTTCCTCGCCCAATTTTTCCCATCGGGGAGAACTATCAAACTAAGGAACGACATCTTGATGTTCCAACAATGTCAAGGCGAAACTCTCTACGAGGCATGGACTCGATTCAAGGACTTGCTCCATAAAGTCCCTCATCACGACATCGATCTTTGGCTTCAAGTCCAAATCTTTTACGATCATGCCAACTTCCTCACCAAGCGATCCATTGACTGAGCGGCCGATGGAAGGCTCAGCGATCTCAACGCAGAAGAGTCATGGGATATCATATAAGAGCTCGCCAGTCAGAGCTATGAAGATTGGAATGAATCTCATGAAACCCCAAAAGAACGGTGAATGCCATATCAATACCTCATGGGCCTTCCATCATCACCGAAGAGCAAGTTAGTGCTCTTGAGAAAAGGATCGACTATCTAGTTGAGAGGCAAAAGAAAGCACCTGGACCAATCCATCGAGCAATAGTTAATTTCACTGACTCTGCCAACAGCCCAACACCCCTCTATGAATCACCTAGCCGTGAACAAAATCCCAATTCCATACAATGCTTTCGTTCTACCTCCCCAATCCCACTCTCACCAAGCTTCAAAACGCAAATGAGAGAATACATGGCAGCCCATTCAGAAAGATTAGCCAAATTTGAGGAAGTGGTTTATAGGCAAAGGGAAGAAATGCAGGAAAAAATTGCGGAGATGATGAACTTAGTAAAAGAGTACACTAAGAGGAAGGTTCCCTAGAAGGTGTTAGTGAGAAATGATGACCGCGCTACCCCCACTTTGTTTGTTAACGCCATTTCCATTCCTCCCGATAAGGGTGGGGTAGTTGAGAAAAACGACATTGAGACTACCAAGAACAACAAGAATAATAAGGACAAAGATAAGGCTCAGAATGATGATAAACCCAAAATCATTGAACAGTACCTTAAGCATGAGATCAATAAAAAAACAATGATTAACCAAGTGAATAACTTTAGGTATAATGATGCTCTTAGGAAAGCCCTCTTAGGTGAAATAAAAGAGGAAGAATATGACACCATGCCTATGGGACCTTTGTACGAAGAAATTCTTAGGAAACCAATAACTAGGAAACAAGAAATTTGTGGGAACTTCATAATACCATGTAACATTGGTGACTTAGAGAATATAAAAGCCTTAGCCGATCAGGGGTCCGATGTAAACATAATGCCGTTATCAGTCTATCGTAAGTTAACTAAGGAGGAGCCAACTAAGACCAATCATAGACTTTCGTTAGCAAATCATTCATATGTTTATCCCTTAGGAATAGCTGAGGATGTTTTAATTGAGGTTGCAAGTGTTATATATCCGGTGGAATTTGCAGATGTAGACATTGAGGAAGATGAACACATGCCACTAATCCTTGGAACACCTTTCCTGGCCACCGCCAAGGCAACAATCAAATGCGATGAGGGTGTCATGATACTCAAAAGTGGCAAAGAAAAAGTTAGGATACCTATTGCTCCGAGATATCCTTTGAAGATTAAGAAGAAGATAAAGAATAAGAATTCGCGAGTCTCCAATAATTCAGTTAAGAAGAAAATTGTTGAATGGGAAAAAAGGATTAGGGATTTCGTGAGTGAGGGGATGGATTCGAAATTGTGGAAACATGATAAAAACATAGGGTACAACTACACCACGGAAACACTCTCTCAAAAAGAATTTTTGGAAGGAGACAAGGTGCTTTTGTATAGATTAAAATTAAAAGCATTAAGAGGAAAGAATAGGCCAAAATGGTTTGGTCCCTATACGGTAAAAGAGACAAATATAAGAAGTGAAACCATTATCATATTAGACGAAGATGGAAGGGAGTTCACGGCAAGCATACAACGTGTACAACCCTATGATGAACGATTAGTGAATGAAAATGATGACGGTAAGGAAGTCACGTAGGAGCACGACTTTGAGTCTAGCTACAAGACTCATAAATAAAGAAAAGCGCTTAGTGGGAGGCAGCCCATGCTTAATTGTTTGCTTGTTTTGTTTTTCAATTTTTGTGTGTCTTATATCTTTTTCATTGTTGTTTATTCTCATATTACACTTTGTAAAAATGCTTTATTTTGTCTTTAACCTCGGCTTAATTTCATATAAAGGTATTTTAAAAAATGATAAGTGCAGGGAAGATCACATACATTTTCGAAGAACATGAACATGAGAATCACAACTATTGAAATTGATACATATGCATGTTTGTTAGAGTCAAATGCTTGTATCGAGTCATAATGGATGTTTTGCAGGAATTTTTCTAGGTTTTAAAGATGTAATTTTTCTAGAATTTTTCCAGAAAAATGCAGCAGACCACTTTCTGTCAGGACAACCTGACGACGTCAGGATTAAAGCCTGACGACGTCAGGCTATGTAGAAACAGATTAATAAGTTTTCGTATTCTGTGCTACTTATAAATTTTTGGAAATTCCCAGGTCTTAATTTTCCAGAAAAACTGCAAACATCCATTTCACAAGCATTATATCTTACTTGCTTTCTAGTGTAGTTGTGTGTCATATATAGTTTTACCGCCGACTTTGCGCGAAGGTTTTGTTTGTTTTCTTATAAGTGTGCAGGTTATATTTGGCAAGAAGAAGAAACACAAATTGGATGAAGCTTATTACTCATGCATTCTTCTTGGAAAAGAATTTAACCGCAACTTCACACGAATCCTACCGAGCTAATCAGGGGAGTACTAGTTTCTTTTCCTTACTTACCTTCCTTTATCATAACTTTGATACTTTCGAGGAACATTGGGGAAAATGTTCAGTTTAAGTGTAGGGAGGGAGAATAAAACGGGAACTTAGAAACTATTCACTCACTTGATCATTTGTCTTGTCCTTGGTAATTTGTGTAATAAACTATGAGAAATATTTGTTAGGGCAATTTTAGCACCAAATTTAAATTTTTTTATTACATTTACGAGCTAAACTTTAGTCTTAATAAAGCGTCTCATGGATAGGAATTATATGACTAGCACAAAAACCGTTTACTACTCAAATTCCACCACAAAAATGTGAGGTTCGCCCCTAGATCTTTAGGAATAAAAGCATTCACCTTTAGTGCTTAGAGAGTGTACCGGTAGTATAATAGATTCTAAAACTTGTTTTGTGATGCATTCCGAGATCGCTAGTGAGACTACACTTGTGTAGTCAGGAATAACTAAATGAAAAGAGGGATTAGGATAAATCTTGTTTGAAACCTGTATAATAATTACATCTTCCACATCGGTTGAGTAATTACCCCACACCCTTGCGATGTACTCATCTTTAGTACACGATACTCTTAGTTAACCCCTCAGAGCCTATCCTTTTCGCGGTTCTCGTGATGTTTCGGTTTTGCGGAATATCAATGAAGAGCATTGTTTACAATTCCCCCCAAATGTACACCTAAATCGCCTTAGCCTACATTGTATGCACTCATCTTTAGTGCATTATTGCTATCATTACTAAACCTTTAGTTCAAATATCTACTTACTTGCATGGTTGCTAAGTCAAGTCATATCTTTTGTACACAGTTTTGGGTCGATTGGGACTCATAGGTAAAAAGTAATATTTTATGGAGTAACAGGAAAGAACGATAAATTCAAATTCTCTTTGTCTACGTAATTAAATACTCCAAGTGTTTTGATCTTTTCAAATCAGGTCAATTAGTGTTAGAGAAATAAAAACTCAAGTGTAGGGATGCTCCTATAAATCCCTTATATTTTGATGTTATCGTAGAGGATGGTAGAGTAAAAAGGTATGAAAAAAAAATAGAAAAAAAGAGTGTTAAAAAAAATGAAAAATGAAGAAAAAAACATACGGGCTACCATCCTACATCTATCTTTATGTTTAAGTTTTTAAATTTATGTTTGTTTTGTTTCAAGTTATCTAGAGTTAGTGAGTCAAGTCTTGGCTTAGCAACGCCATGCTTTTCATGCTTGTAACATAAGATTTTTGACTTGCCACCACTAAATATCCCCTATCCAACAAAACCATTTGTTTCCCTACCGTAAGCCTAACGTTACAACCCTTGTAAAGACCTCTTAGATAGTTGTTCCTAGGTGCTTACACCAAAGCGGTGGAGGTTTGATCTAGTCTCAAGCTTATGGTAATCTATGTACTATGCCAGGTAATGAGTGTTTATCTTCCATCTCCATTCATATTATATTTCATATAAACCCGAGAGATGAGAAAATCCAAACACCACTTGTGAGGTGCTAGTGTATAATTTCCGTGCTTGTTATGACTATTGTGGTACTTTTAATTGTTGTGAACTATTTTAAACCAATGCTTCATGCCCCTAACTTATAAATTGATTGGTCAAAAGCACATTTGCTTGAGGCCAAGCAAATACCAAGTGTAGGAATATTTGATAAGGATTTAAAACGTACGCTTTTAGGGGGTCATTTAAGCGCTATTTCGACATATTTTATATCCGTTACTGGTTAATTTCGTTCCTTTTCACTTTTTAGGTCTTTTGGAAGCAAAATGCTGGAATGAAGCACATTTGGACGAAAAGGAGCAAATACATGAAGAAAATGGTAAAGTCAAGATCGAAGCCACTCAAGACTAATCAACAGTACCTGACGGCATCCCATCCAAAGGGCGATGCCGTCCCTTTATGATGACTTGATCAAAACATGCACGCGACGGCTCAATGAAAATTATGGTCTTATAACCTGACGGCGTCACGCTTTAATTATGGAGGGCGTCACTCATAGTTTTCACCTCAGACGGCTCAGATCTAGAATCAAGATGACGTCCCAACTGAATACCGACGATGTCACAACTCTAAGGTGACGTCGTCCCATCGATGACTTGGCCCAAATGAAACCCTAATGACGGCGAGCTAACGGCGTCCCATGCAAAAGGTGACGCCGTCGCAGTTGTAAATCTATATATAGAATTCGATTTTTCTGTATTTTGGGAGGTAGACTTTTGGAGAAAAAACCCTAAATCGTTTGTAGTCCGAATTGGACAGTATCTTAGGGTCCCATACCCTATTTTACACATCGAGATAAGTTTATTAATCCAAATTATCATTATGTCTATCTCATATTCGATTGATTGTGTGTATGCTTGCTTGTCTATCATGTCTAGCTAAATTTCTTGTGTGTTTGCTTAGATCTATGAAACCTAGTTATTAATTATTGTTAGGTTGTTTCTTATCTTAATTGAAATTGGCTTAGGAGTGCAACTAGGCATCTTCGTTGTATTTAATGCTTGAGTATGCTTTATGATGATATGGTCTATGGATGAAATAGCTTAGGCTTGCCGTTTCCGTAGGTCATATCCGAGAGATAACCTCAAAGAACTAGGGACCACGCATACCCTACGACCTTTAGGAATACAACGCGTTAAGATAAAGGACGTGACAACTCAACCGACCAATAAAAGATAACTAAGGAGTAATAGTATCTAGGTGAATACATCTTTAATCTTTATACGAGCACACCTCAATTAGACATAAGCTACCCGTAGTAATTAGATAACTAGATAAGTAGAAGTAATCGGTAGAAGTACTACCCCCCAACCAATTGCCCCGAGATTTTACCTTAGCTTTCTAAAAAAACCATAAAAAAAATAAAAAAAAGAATCATCCTCAACCCCACCTTCTCGTCATATATTTCTTACTAGCATTCCTATTACCCTAGAGAACGATATCAATCCCCAAGGCTTACCCCACACTACACTACAACGATTAGGTTCACTGCCTAGGAGGTTGAAAAACTTGCTCGAAGAAAAGGAAGTTTCATTTGACCCCGAACGCGCCTTTCGCGCGCATCACCTGTTGAAGAGCAAAAAGTTTTGAAGTCCAAAGTCATTTGTTGTTCCCCATTTAGGACTGAAAACCTGATGAGAAACTCCCTAAGGGGTCTTGGCTGGTTCTCATCAGTAAAGAGTGACGGTTCAAAGGCCACTGCTGTTGCCCAAAACTCCCTGAGGAAGTTTTGGTACAATATAGAAGGTAAATTAGTAAAGGCCTTCTTCAGTGGGCAGTTAAACAAAAATTTCATGATTCCCTTATAGGTTGGGACATCATAGATTTATTCAAAATTGCCTATAACATTGTTGGTTTTAAACTCAACACTTTCTAAACCTCCCACCCACTGTGGTGTGAACAAAATGCATTGAGTTCTTGCCATTTGTATTTAGAAAAGTTTTTAGGGTTTTGGTTTTGACAAGAAAATCAAAGAGGGCAATTTCCTTATTACCAGTTGTTTTGAAAGATTGAGATTTGAAGAAAACCTTTGAATGTGGTTAGCAAAGATGAAAGGTAATTTTTATTTCAACCAGTTTAGAACAAAGCACACACAATTTTTTTGATTTTTTGAAATAATTTTGACAGAGTTTGATTGCTAAAACAATTGTGTGTGTGTTTTCTTGTGTTTGGGAAGGGGTATTTATAAAGTGGAGAAATGATTGATTTTGCACATGTGAGGTTTTGTAAAGTAGTTTTTGAAAAGTTTCATTTTCCTCATTTAATGCTTCTACTCCATTATCGCAATTTTTTCTCGAGTTTCAAGGGAACAGTTGTATAGCATAGTAAAAGTGAATTTGTAGAGGTGACATCACCAATAAAATATCCTTAGGATGTTGGTTGTGTGTATGGGCATTAAATGCCAAGTGGGATAAGTTGAGGATTATAGGGACCCATGACATGGATGACAGAATGGTTAACAAACATATATTCCTATATTAAATTGGCTGGTATACCAACCTAGGACATTAAGTAACTAAAATACTTAGAGCATTTAGTTACTCATTTAATATGTTCTATATCTAATGTCAGGGACCCTGAATGAGTTTTACTCATTAAATGAGAAGATGTGTTTTTGGGGACTTTTATTCAGGGACCAATGGCCTTACAAAAGAGAAATGTTAAGATTGGGATTGATTATCAGGTTACTGACTTTCAATGTCAAACATTCCCAATTCAGCTTTCAGTCTCCTGAAGGTAGGTTCATCCAAGGTTTTGGTGAAGATATCAGCTAGTTGATATTCAGTAGGGATGAAATGGAGTTCTATTTCTCCTTTCATGATGTGGTCCCTAATAAAATGGTATCTTATATCAATGTGTTTGGTTCTTTGGTGAAGGACAGGGTTGTTGGAGATAGCAACTTCACTGGTGTTATCACAGAAGATGGGTACCATCTTATAGTGGATGTCATAGTCACTGAGTTGACTTTTCATCCATAGCACATTGGCACAGCACCCTGCAGCTGCCACATATTTAGCTTCAGCTGAGGACATAGCCACTGATTGTTGCTTCTTAGTACTCCAACAAACAAGTTTTCCTCCAAGGAATTGACAGGACCCTGAAGTACTTTTCCTATCCATGTTGCAACCAGCATAGTCAGAGTCAGAGTAACCTTTGAGGTTAAATCCTAAACATTTAGGATAGTAAAGTCCAAGATTTGGGGTACCCTTCAGGTATCTAAGGATTCTTTTGGCTGCAGTGAGATGGGATTCCTTAGGGTCAGACTAAAATCTTGCAATTAGACATACTACAAATTGTATGTCTTGTCTAGAAGCAGTGAGATACATCAGTGACCCTACTATTCCTCTAAAGTATGTTTGGTTATCTGATTTGCCAGTGAGATATGGTCCAAGGTTATTTGGTGGGACCATTGGAGTCTTTACTGAGGCACAATTAGGAATCTCATATTTCTTCAAGAAATTCCTGGTGTATTTATCTTGACTGATAGAGATTCCTTTGTCAGTTTGCCTGATTTTTTAGTCCAATAAAGTATGTGAGTTCACCCATCATGCTCATTTCAAATTTCTTTGTCATCAGTTTTTCAAACTATTTGCAAAGTATATAATTTGTTGAACCAAAGATGATGTCATCAACATATACTTGGACTAGTATCACATCTTGTTTTGTCCTATAGATAAACAATGTGTTGTCTATCTTTCCTCTGACAAATTTGTTTTGGATCAGGAAGGTTGAGAGAGTTTCATGCCATGCTCTGGGAGCTTGCTTCAGTCCATATAGGGCTTTGTCAAGCTTGCAGACATAGTCAGGGTACTCATTACTTTCAAAGCCTGGAGGTTGCTGAACATAGACATCTTCCTTAAGTTTACCATTCAGGAAGGCATTTTTGACATCCATTTGGTAAACTTTGAAGTTCATGTATGTTGCATATGCAAGGAAGATCCTGATGGCTTCTATTCTAGCAACTGGAGCAAATGTCTCATCATAGTCAATGCCTTCTTGTTGATTGTATCCTTTAGCTACAAGTCTGGCTTTGTTTTTGATGACACTGCCGTTTTCATCAGTTATGTCTCTGAAAACCCACTTCATTCCTATGACTATGACATCTTAGGGACATTTGATCAGTGTCATGACTTTGTTTCTGTCAAACTGATGAAGTTCTTCTTGCATAGCCTGAACCCAGCTAGGATGTTTCAGAGCCTCTGAGACACTTTTGGGTTCAACTTCTGAGAGAAAGTCTGCATACATATACTCATTAGCTGAAGCTGCTGATAACTTAGCAGCCATGCTCCTTGTGAGCATGTCTTTAGTGGGCTCTCCAATGATATTCTCAAGCTCAATGTCTTGAGATCTTGTCCACTTATTTTTTGGTCTTGGATTTGAGCTTGATAAGGTCACTAGGAATTGAGGAATGGGTTCAGGGACTAGAGCAACAGAAACATGAGGTTCATTAGATGAGGTAATTTGTTGTTCAGATTGAGATTCATGAATTTCAAGTTCTTGAACATTTGGTTCAGTATAACCTATCCTAGTAGGGACTGATGAAGTATCAATGAATTCATTGATGGTTGGTTGAGGGAGGTTGTGAGTTAAAATGTAGTAAGAGATGTCAGCATCTGCTTGATATTGACATGAGGAATTATTTTTAGAGTTGAACTCATTAGGAGGATATCTATATGAGTCATCAATTCCAATTTTTTCTATAGAGGTGTTAGAGAACCTGATGCTTTTAGAGCTCTCATCAAAGGTGACATGGAAGGTTTCCTCAACTTGTTGTCTTCTGGTGTTAAAAACCCTGAAAGCCTTAGACATCAGTGAGTAACCTAAGAAGTAGCCATCATCAGCTTTTGCATCAAATTTGCCTAAGTGATCCTTATGATTGTGAATGAACACAAGACACCCAAACACATGAAAGTAGCTGATATCAGGGAGTCTTCCTTTGAAGACTTCATAGGAAGTTTTGTTGTGTCTTTTGACAATGATTGATCTGTTATGAGTATAACATGTTGTCTTGACAGCTTCAGTCCAGAAGTGCTTTGAGAGTACTGAGCCATTTAGCCTAGTTTTAGCAGCCTCAATGAGAGTTCTGTTTTTCCTTTCATCTACCCCATTTTGTTCAGGGGTATAAGGAGATGAGAAATTTTGGGAAATCCCTTTTTCATCACAGAAACTCTCAAGCTCCTGATTCTTGAATTCAGTACCATTCTCAATTCTGATTTGTTTTACTTTAATGTCATTTTGGTTTTCAATCTTCCTGATGAATGACATTATTGTATTAGCTGCCTGACTCTTTTTGGAAAGGAAATATACTCAAGTGTATCTTGAAAACTCATCAACAATGACAAGGGTATACTTTTCATGTTGGATTGATCTAGGACTTACAGGTCCAAACAGATCCATATGCAAGAGGTGAAGGCAGCTTTTGATTGAGAAGTTTTGTTTTGTTTTGAAAGATGCTCTGTGATGTTTTCCTTTTTCACAGGCAGAACATGGTTTATCTTTTGAAAATACAAGTGATGGTAAACCAAGGACTTTGTTTTGTTTAGCCAAGTTGTTGATATTTTTAAAATTCAAGTGAGACAGTCTCTTATGCCATAGCCAGTTGATAGTTTCAGTGGCTTTGGCAAAGAGACAAGTTCCATTATGAGAGAGAGTTGACATGTCTAGTACATATACATCTTCTCTCCTAGGAGCTATAAGAACAACTTCTTTATTGGCATTAAAAATAGTACCTTGTTTATCATCAAACTGCACTATGTATTTTGCATCACACAACTGACTGACATGGATGAGATTATACTTCAGACCATTAACATAAGCAATTCTAGAGAACACTATACCGTTACAGTTTACTAAACCATAACCTTCAGTGGGACTTGATGAGTTATCACCAAATACTACCTTAGGTCCTGGTTCTTCTACATATTTGTGCATATATTCATTCACACCAGTCATGCTTCTTGAACATCCACTATCTAGATGCCAAACAGGCTCCCTGGCATGTCTCTGCACAAATAGTAAACTGAGTTAGTTTCTCTTTCTAACCCACTTACTAGTGGGCTTGGGTCTGATTGACTGTTTGAATTTTGCAATGGACTCATGGTCAGTGGTTGAGTGAATAGTGCTACCACATGTTTTGCACTTGCTTACTGAGTGAGACTCAATGATGCGAGGTGATTTTGTGCTTCTCCTTGCATGTATGACCATGTCATGTTGAGTTGTTGATAAGGTTTTAAAAGGTACCATTTTGAGGGGTCGTTTTAGCCCTTATTTGATCACTTTTGTATCCGTTATTGCTTAATATCGTTCCTTTTCACTTTTTAGGTCTCTTGAAGGCAAAATGCTGGAATGGCACTTATTTGGACGAAAAGGCGCGAATATACGAAGAAAATGGCCAAAGTCAGAATCGAGACACTCAAAGCTGCTGAAAATAGAAGGCGACGGCGTCACTGCTTAACTGCGACGCCGTCGTAGGATTTTGTGACGGGTCAGAAGACAAAACTCGTATTTTCAAGAGACGGCGTCGGGCTTTAAAGGAGTAGACCGTCGCAACTCAGACGGCCTAGATGTGACCCAGACGGCGTCAGAAGCTGAAGAGGACGGTGTCACATGCATAAGGTGACGCCGTCGCAAGGTTAACGTGGCCAAGACGAAACCCTAATGACGGCGACACGACGGCGTCACGAAACATAAGGTGACGCCGTCGCATATGTAATCTTATATATAGAATCCGAATTTTTCAGTTTTAGGGAGAGTCTTTTGGAGTAAAAAACTAAAACCGAACCAAGGGTATCTTGTACAGTATTTTAGGGTTCTAAACCCTATTTTACATCAAGATAAGTATTTACTTCATCAATTCAATTATGTCTTTGATTATTTGTGTGTATGCTTGCATGTTCTCCATGTCCGGCTAATTTATTTGTGTGTTTGCTTAGGAATATGAAACTTAATTATTGAATATTGATTGGTTGTTTCTTATCTTAGTTGACTAATGATCTAGTAATGCGATAGGTCATTCGTTGTGTACTTAATTCTTGATTCATTGATAAGGTTTTAAAAGGTACCTTTTTGAGGGGTCATTTAAGCCCTTATTCGATCACTTTTGTATCCGTTATTACTTAATATCGTTCCTTTTCACTTTTTAGGTCTCTTGAAGGCAAAATGCTGGAATGATGCTTATTTGGACGAAAAGGCGCGAATATACGAAGAAAATGGCCAAAGTCAGAATCGAGACACTCAAAGCTGCTGAAACATAAGGCGACGGCGTCACTGCATATCTGCGACGCCGTCGGGAAGGAATTTTGCGACGGGTCAGAGGCGAAATTGCATGTTTTCAAGGGACGACGTCAGGTTCTAAAGGAGTAGGCCGTCGTTACTCAGACGGCCTAGATGCAGCCAAGACGGCGTCAGAGCTGAAGGGGACGGCGTCACAGTCATAAGGTGACGCCGTCGAAAGGTTTACGTGGCCAAGACGAAACCCTAATGACGGCGACACGACGGCGTCACGAAACATAAGGTGACGCCGTCGCAGATGTAATCTTATATATAGAATCCGAATTTTTCAGTTTTAGTGTGTAGTCTTTTGGAGTAAAAACCTAAAACCGAACCAAGGCTTTCTTGTGCAGTATTTTAGGGTTCTAAACCCTATTATACATCAAGATAAGTATTTACTTCATTAATTTAATTATGTCTTTGATTATTTGTGTGTATGCTTGCATGTTCTCCATGTCCGGCTAATTTATTTGTGTGTTTGCTTAGGGAATATGAAACTTAATTATTGAATATTGATTGGTTGATACTTATCTTAGTTGACTAATGATCTAGAGTGCGCTAGATTATTCGTTGTGTACTTAATGCTTGACATTTCTTTGTGAACTTTAGAATATAATTATCTAGGTAATTGTAGGATAAAGTATTCAAGGACAACCGTAGAGTAGGCGTCTATAAATCACTAGAGGATTTGTAAACAAGACCCTTTGGTAATTTCAAAGAGTTAGGGAAATAAGCACGCCCTATAGCCTTAGAATCACAACGCAACTAGGAATAAGGACGTGACAAATCAACCATCAATAGGAGATAATTAAGGAGTAGTAAAACCTAAGTAAACACATCTTTAAACTATCATACGAGTACACATCAATTAGACATAGACTATCACAACCTTAGCTTAGATAATTAGATAATAGTAGAGTAATCGGTAGCAATACCAACCCCCCCAAATCCAATACCCGAGATTCGTACCTTTTCATTTTCTAAAAAAACATAAAAAGATAAAAAAATAATCTTCCTCAACCTCAACCTTAGCGTAGTAACTTCTCACTAGCATTCCTATTCCCCTAGAGAACGATATCAATACCCGTGGCTTACCCTAATTACTACACTACAACGATTAGGTTCACTGCCTAGGGTGTTATAAAACTTGCTCGAAGAAAAGGAAGTTTCCTTGACCCCGAACGACGCGTGTAGCGTTATCAAGTTTTTGGCGCCGCTGCCGGGGAATAGAATAGCTAGTTAGTAGTCCACCTCGTTTAGGTTTCTTTGCTTGATTCCTATCAAGTAAACTTTTTTCTCATTTTTAGCCTTCTCTTAGTCTATCCCCCTTCTTCGTGACCTTTGTTCGTAACACCCATCACTTTTCACCATGGAAGGTGACAACCAACCACCACTCATCAACCCACCACCAAACGACCCGCCAAGAGCCCGTACTCTTGGTGAGTACTCGAGACCAAACCACCTAGGTTATAGGAATACCATTGAGCTTCCCGACCAAGCCCAAACTACGGCCCTGCGATCCGACACCATCCGGTTGGTGCAAAACGGATGTGCATTCCATGGACTTCGTTCCGAAGATCCAAATCAGCATCTGAGGGATTTCCTCAAAATTGTCGATTCCATCGACCTTGATGCTACTACTCGGGAGACCACGCGCTTGCGTCTCTTCCAATTCTCTCTACGGGACCAAGCTAGTAATTGGCTTGAGCGACTTCCCGCCGGCTCCATCTCAAGTTGGGATGATCTTACTTCTCGCTTCCTTGCTCAATTTTTCCCATCGGGGAGAACCACTAAGCTTAGACGAGAAATCTTAACGTTTCAGCAACTCCAAGGTGAATCACTTTACAAAGCGTGGACTCGATTCAAGGATCTACTCCGTAGACTTCCCCATCATGGCATCGATCTTTGGCTTCAAATCCAAATCTTCTACGATCATACCGACTTCATCACTCGACGATCCATTGATCGGGCCGCCGGTGGAAGGCTCAGCGACTTCAATGCAGAGAAATCTTGGGATATTATAGAGGAGCTTGCTGATCAAAGCTACGAAGATTGGAATGATTCTCCTGAGACTCCGATTAACGTAATCAACGCCATATCAACCCCGTCCGAATCCTCCGACACCCTCGAGAAACAAATGAGCGCCATTGAGAAAGGGATTGATTATCTTATGGAAAGGCAGAAAAGAGCCCCCGTACAAATTCCTCGAGAGGCCGTCAAATTCGCCAACTCTACCTACCACCCCACACCTCCTTCGGAGTCTCCAAGTCGTGATCAAAACCCAACTTCCGAAAGGCGTTTCCGTTCTAATTCCCCAATACCACTCTCACCAAGCTTCAAGGAACAAATGAGGGAGTACATGGCGGCTCATACGGAAAGATTAGCCAGGTTTGAAGAGGAGGTTTATAGGCAGAGAGAGGAGATGCAAGCAAAGATGACGGAAATGATGAATTTGGTAATTGAGTTTACCAAAACAAAGGTCCCCGAAAAGGTGCTCGTAAGAAGCAACGATTGCCCTCCCACTTCATTTGTCAACGCTGTTTCCATTATGCCCGAGAATGCAAAGGTTGAGACGCGGAAAACTGAGGGAAGTAATAAGGAGGAGTCGGTGCATGACGACGAGCCTGAGACCATTGAATACTACCTTAAGCACGAAATCAACAAGAAAACCATTGCAAACCAAGTAAACAACTTTAGGTACAATGAAGTTCTCAAGGAAGCCCTTGATGAAAAAATGACTGAAGAAGAGTATGACGCCCTACCTATGGGACCCCTGTATGAGTTAGTTATAAAAAAACCTCTAACAAGGAAACGTAACACCACAGGGAATTTCGTAATACCAGTTAGCATAGGTGACATTGATAATATTAATGCCTTGGCCGATCAGGGGACTGATGTGAACATAATGCCATTATCAATCTATAATAAGTTAACTAAGGAGAAACCAGCCAGTACCGACCTTAGACTCTCCTTAGCTAATCACACTTATGTTCACCCCGTAGGAGTCGCAATAGATGTTCTAATTGAGGTGGCTAACATTGTTTACCCGGTAGATTTCGTGATCGTTGATTTTGAAGAAGACAAAAACATACCCCTCATTCTTGGAACACCGTTTCTAGCTACCGCCAAGGCAACCATCAAATGCGGAGAGGGCGTCATGATACTCAAAAGCGGAAAGGGGTATGCTAGGATACCCATCATCCCAAGGTATCCTCTCAAAATCATGGAAATGATTACGAAAGGGAATCGGAAAAACCCTAGCCATAATGTTAAGAAAAAGATGAATGACTGGGAAAAAGGGCTTAGAGACTTCATGGTCCAAGGATTGTATGCAACATTGTGGAAACCCGATAATAAGTTAGGAAGCAACCCCACCTCGGTACCTAAGGCACGAAAGGACCCTAAGAAATTTCTAAAAGGAGAAAAAGTACTTCTGTACAAATCAAGGAAAAGGGCAATGCAAGGAAAAAACAACCCAAGATGGTTTGGGCTTTTCACAGTTAAGGAAACCAACTTAAACGAAACCGTCACCATAATTGACAGCAATGGCCTGGAATCCACAGTGAACATACAACGTTTACGCCGCTTCGATGAAGAGAAAATGAATGACGAAGAGGGCGGTGATGTAAAAACGTAGGGGTAGGACTACGAGTCTAGCTACAAGACTCTTAAATAAAGAAAAGCGCTTCGTGGGAGGCAACCCATGCTTAATTGTTTGCTTGTTAGTGTCATATATCTTTTATTAATTGTTTGTCCTCATGTTTGAAATTGTAAAAATGCTTTATTTTGTTTTTAACCTCGTCTTAATTACATATAAAGGTATTTTACATAAAGGATAAGTGTAGGGAGGATTACACACGTTTTCATAAGAAACGTGAACATGAGAATAACAATTAATTAAAAGATATATATGTTTGTTTGTTCGAGTCAAATGCTTGTATCGAGTCATAATGGATGTTTTTGCAGAAGTTTTTCCAGATTCTAAAGATGTAAATTTTCCAGAATTTTTTTCCAGAAAATCGCATACCAGTTTTTGTCAGGATAACCTGACGGCGTCAGGATTGCAACCTGACGGCGTCAGGAAGGAATAAAAACTTCAGCTTACTTTTTCTCGTTTTCTGAGCTACTTGTAAAATTTTGGAAATTTCCAGATCTTAACTTTCAAAACAAATTCTGTAAACATCCATTCCACAAGCATTATATCCTAGTTTAAATCGAGTCTTATGTATATTATTACCGCCGATTTTACGCGAAGGTTTCGTTTGTTTTCTTCTAGTGTGCAGGTTTAGTTTGTCAAGAAGAAGTTACACAAGTTAAGAAGGAGCCTTTCACGCAAAAACTCTTCTTGGAAAAGATTTAACCACCACTTTTTACGGATCCTACCGAGCTAATCAGGGGAGTATTAGTTTCTTTCGTTTTTAATTACCTTCTATTATCATAACTTTGATACTTTCGGGGAACATTGGGGACAATGTTCAGTTTAAGTGTAGGGAGGGAAAATAAACGGGAACTTTGAAACTATGCTTATCCTTGACTGTTTGCTTTGTCCAAGTGTATTTGTGTAATAAACCATGAGAAAATGTAGGTTAGGGTAATTTTAGCCAAATTTAAAATTTTTTCATGACGTATAAGAGTGGGCCATTAGTCTTAACAAAAGCGTCTCATGGATAGGAAGTTGCATGACTAGCACAAAAACCCTTACCACCTAAATTCCACCCAAAATGTGAGGATCGCCCTTAGATTAGTAGGAATTAAAGCATTCATCTTTAATGCTTAGAGTGTGAACCGGTAGTATATTAGATTCTAGAACTTGTTTTGTGATGCATTCCGAAATCGCAAGTGAGGCTACACTTGTGTAGTTAGGAATAACTAAATGATAAGAGGCATTAGGATAACCCTTGTTTAATACCTGTAATATAATTACTTCTTCCACCTCGGTTGAGTAATTCCCCCACACCCTTTGCGTTGTACTCATCTTTAGTACACGATACCCCTAGTTAACCCCTCAGAGCCTATCCTTTTCGCGGTTCTCGTGATGTTTCGGTTTTTCCGGAATATCAATGAAGAGCATTGTTTACACCCCACCCCCAAATATACACCCAAATCGCCTTAGCCTACCTTTATTGCACTCACTTTTAGTGCAAATTTATGTTATCACCCAAAACCCTTAGTTCAATTATCTGGTTGCTTGCATGAGTTGCTAAGTCGAGTCATATCCCTTGTATACAGTTTTGGGATGATTGGGATTCATGGAAAAAGTTAAAGTTTATGAAACATAGGAAAGAGAACGTTAAACTCAAATTCCCTTTGTTTGCATAATAATGTACTCCAAGTGTTTTGATCTTTTCAATTCGGGTCAAATTAGTGTTTGAGTAATAAAAACTCAAGTGTAGGGATGTGTCTATAAATCCCTATCATTTTGATGTACCGTAGAGGATGGTAGAGTAAAAGTGTATGCACAAAAAAAAAAAAAAAAAAAAAAAAAAAAAAAAAATTCGAAAAAAAAAATAGAAAAAGAAAAAAAAAAAAAAGAGTAAAAAAAAAAATAAAAATAAAAAAAAAAAAAAAAAAACCATACGGGCTACCATCCTACATCTATCTTTTAAATTATGTTTGTTTATTTTCGTTGCCTAGAGTTTTAGAGTGTCGAGTCTTGGCTTAGCAACGCCATTCTTCGTATACTTGCAACATAAAGATTTTTGACTATCCACCACTATATAGCCTATCCCACCAAACCCTTATTTCCCTACCGTAAGCCTAACGTTACAACCCTTTAAAGACCTCTTTGATAGTCTTTCCTAGGTGCTTACGCCAAAGCGACGGAGGTTTGATCTATTCTCAAGCCTATGGTAATCTATGTACTAGGACCGGTTAATGAGTGTTTATCTTCCATTTCCGATTTGTTATATCTCATATATACACCCGAGAGAGATGTGAGTATCCAAACACCCCATGTGAGGTGCTAGTATGTAATTTCCGTGCTTGTTATGACTTTTGCGGGGCTTATATGTGTTGTGGACCGTTTTGAATGGATGCTTCATGACCCCTAACTTATAAATTAATTGGCTAAAAGCACATTTGCTTGAGGACAAGCAAATACCAAGTGTAGGGATATTTGATAAGGTTTTAAAAGGTACCTTTTTGAGGGGTCATTTAAGCCCTTATTCGATCACTTTTGTATCCGTTATTGCTTAATATCGTTCCTTTTCACTTTTTAGGTCTCTTGAAGGCAAAATGCTGGAATGATGCTTATTTGGACGAAAAGGCGCGAATATACGAAGAAAATGGCCAAAGTCAGAATCGAGACACTCAAAGCTGCTGAAACATAAGGCGACGGCGTCACTGCATATCTGCGACGCCGTCGGGAAGGAATTTTGCGACGGGTCAGAGGCGAAATTGCATGTTTTCAAGGGACGACGTCAGGTTCTAAAGGAGTAGGCCGTCGTTACTCAGACGGCCTAGATGCAGCCAAGACGGCGTCAGAGCTGAAGGGGACGGCGTCACAGTCATAAGGTGACGCCGTCGAAAGGTTTACGTGGCCAAGACGAAACCCTAATGACGGCGACACGACGGCGTCACGAAACATAAGGTGACGCCGTCGCAGATGTAATCTTATATATAGAATCCGAATTTTTCAGTTTTAGTGTGTAGTCTTTTGGAGTAAAAACCTAAAACCGAACCAAGGCTTTCTTGTGCAGTATTTTAGGGTTCTAAACCCTATTATACATCAAGATAAGTATTTACTTCATTAATTTAATTATGTCTTTGATTATTTGTGTGTATGCTTGCATGTTCTCCATGTCCGGCTAATTTATTTGTGTGTTTGCTTAGGGAATATGAAACTTAATTATTGAATATTGATTGGTTGATACTTATCTTAGTTGACTAATGATCTAGAGTGCGCTAGATTATTCGTTGTGTACTTAATGCTTGACATTTCTTTGTGAACTTTAGAATATAATTATCTAGGTAATTGTAGGATAAAGTATTCAAGGACAACCGTAGAGTAGGCGTCTATAAATCACTAGAGGATTTGTAAACAAGACCCTTTGGTAATTTCAAAGAGTTAGGGAAATAAGCACGCCCTATAGCCTTAGAATCACAACGCAACTAGGAATAAGGACGTGACAAATCAACCATCAATAGGAGATAATTAAGGAGTAGTAAAACCTAAGTAAACACATCTTTAAACTATCATACGAGTACACATCAATTAGACATAGACTATCACAACCTTAGCTTAGATAATTAGATAATAGTAGAGTAATCGGTAGCAATACCAACCCCCCCAAATCCAATACCCGAGATTCGTACCTTTTCATTTTCTAAAAAAACATAAAAAGATAAAAAAATAATCTTCCTCAACCTCAACCTTAGCGTAGTAACTTCTCACTAGCATTCCTATTCCCCTAGAGAACGATATCAATACCCGTGGCTTACCCTAATTACTACACTACAACGATTAGGTTCACTGCCTAGGGTGTTATAAAACTTGCTCGAAGAAAAGGAAGTTTCCTTGACCCCGAACGATGCGTGTAGCGTTATCATTCATCTTTGTGAACCTTAGAATATGATTACCTGAGTAGTTGTAGGCTAAACCATCCAAATAGTGCCTTAGAGTAAGAGTTTATCATCCCTAGTGGGTTTTGTAGACGAGACCCTTTGGTAAGTTCGAAGAGTTAGGGAGAAACGCATACCCTACAACTTTAGACACACAACGCAACTAAGAATAAGGACGTGACAACTCAACCATCAATAGGAGATAATTAAGGAGTAGTAAAACCTAAGTAAACACATCTTTAAACTATCATACGAGTACACATTAATTAGACATAGACTCCCACAACCTTAGTTTAGATAATTAGATAATAGTAGAGTAATCGGTAGAAATACCAACCCCCCCCCCAAATCCAATACCCGAGATTCGTACCTTTCAATTTCATAAAATATAAAAATACAAAAATAATCTTCTTCAACCTCAACCTTAGCGTAGTAACTCCTTACTAGCATTCGTATTCCCCTAGAGAACGATATCAATACCCGTGGCTTACCCTAATTACTACACTACAACGATTAGGTTCACTGCCTAGGGTGTTATAAAACTTGCTCGAAGAAAAGGAAGTTTCCTTGACCCCGAACGACGCGTGTAGCGTTATCAAGTTTTTGGCGCCGCTGCCGGGGAATAGAATAGCTAGTTAGTAGTCCACCTCGTTTAGGTTCTTTGCTTGATTCCTATCAAGTAAATTTTTCTCATTTTTAGCTTTCTCTTAGTCTATCCCCCTTCTTCGTGACCTCTGTTCGTCACACCCATCACTTTTCATCATGGAAGGTGATAACCAACCACCACTCATCAACCCACCACCAAATGACCCGCCAAGAGCCCGTACTCTTGGTGAATACTCAAGACCAAGCCACCTAGGCTATAGGAACACCATTGAGCTTCCCGACCAAGCCCAAACTACGGCCCTGCGATCCGACACCATCCGGTTGGTGCAAAACGGATGTGCATTCCATGGACTTCGTTCCAAATATCCAAATCAGCATATGAGGGATTTCCTTAAAATTGTTGATTCCATCGACCTTGATGCTACTACTCGGGAGACCACGCGCCTGCGTCTCTTCCAATTCTCTCTACGGGACCAAGCTAGTAATTGGCTTGAGCGACTTCCCGCCGGCTCCATCTCAAGTTGGGATGATCTTACATCTCGCTTCCTTGCTCAATTTTTCCCACCAGGGAGAACCACCAAACTTAGGCGAGACATCTTGACGTTTCAGCAACTCCAAGGTGAGTCTCTTTACAAAGCGTGGACTCGGTTTAAGGAACTACTCCGTAGACTTCCCCACCATGGCATTGATCTTTGGCTTTAAATCCAAATCTTCTATGATCATACCGATTTCATCACTCGACGATCCATTGATCGAGCCGCCGGTGGAAGGCTCAGCGACTTTAACGCAGAGAAATCATGGGATATTATAGAGGAGCTTGCCGATCAAAGCTACGAAGATTGGAATGAATCTCCCAAAACTCCGATTAACGTGGTTAATGCCATATCCACTCCTTCTGAATCCTCCGATACACTCGAGGAGCAATTGAGTGCCATTGAGAGAGGAATTGATTATCTTATAGAAAGGCAGAAAAGAGCCCCCGTACAAATTCCTCGAGAGGCCGTCAAATCCTCCAACTCCACCAACCGCCCCACACCTTCTTTGGAGTCCCCAAGTCGTGAGCAAAACCCAAGTTCCGAAAGGCACTTCCGTTCTACTTCCCCAATACCACTTTCACCAAGCTTCAAGGATCAAATGAGGGAGTACATGGCAGCTCATACGGAGAGATTAGCCAGATTTGAAGAGGAGGTTTATAGGCAGAGAGAGGAAATGCAAGCAAAAATGAAAGAAATGATGAATTTGGTAATTGAATTTACCAAAACAAAGGTTCCCGAAAAGGTGCTCGTAAGAAGCAACGATTTCCCTCCCACTTCATTTGTGAACGCCGTTTCCATTATGCCTGAGAATGCAAGGGTTGAGATGTGGAAAACTGAGGAAAGCACGAAGGAGGAGTCTGTGCCTAATGATGAACCTGAGACCATTGAGTACTACCTTAAGCACGAAATTAACAAGAAAACCATTGCAAACCAAGTAAACAACTTTAGGTACAATGAAGTTCTTAGGGAGGCTCTTGAAGGAAAAATGACGGAAGAAGAATATGACGCCTTACCTATGGAACCTCTGTATGAGTTGGTCATAAAAAAACCATTAACAAGAAAACGAGACACCACAGGGAATTTCGTGATACCAGTTAGCATCGGTGACATGGATAATATAAATGCCTTGGCCGATCAAGGGACCGATGTGAACATAATGCCATTGTCAATCTATAATAAGTTAACTAAGGAGAAACCAGCCAAGACCGACCTTAGACTTTCCTTAGCAAATCATACTTATGTCCACCCCGTAGGAATCGCTTTAGATGTTCTGATTGAGGTGGCTAACATCGTTTATCCGATGGATTTCGTGATCATTGATGTTGAGGAAGATAAAAACGTACCCCTCATTCTTGGGACACCGTTCCTGGCCACCGCCAAGGCAACCATCAAATGCGGAGAAGGCATCATGATACTCAAAAGCGGGAAGGGGTACGCTAGGATACCCATCATCCCAAGATACCATCTTAAGATCATGGAAATGATTACGGGTGGAAATCGAAAAGCCCCGGGCAACAATGTTAAGAAGAAGATGAATGACTGGGAAAAAGGGCTTAGAGACTTTATGGTTCAAGGATTGTATGCGACGTTGTGGAAACCCGATAAAAAGTTAGGAAGCAATCCCACCTCGATACCTAAGGCACAGAAGGACCATAAGGAATTTCTAAAGGGAGAAAAAGTGATATTGTATAGATCTCGGATAAGGGCATTACGAGGAAGAAACAAACCAAGATGGTTTGGGCCTTTCACAGTTAAGGAGACCAATTTAAAAGATAAAACCGTCACCATAATTGACAGCGTTGGCAAGGAATCCACGGTGAGCATACAGCGTCTACATCCTTTCGATGAAGGGAAAACAAAGGGTGAAGAGGGCGGTAGTGAAGCAACGTAGGAGCACGACTTCGAGTCTAGCTACAAGACTCTTAAATAAAGAAAAGCGCTTCGTGGGAGGCAACTCATGCTTAATTGTTTGCTTGTTAGTGTCATATGTCTTTTATTAATTGTTTATCCTCATGTTTAATTTTGTAAAAATGCTTTATTTTGTTTTTAACCTCGTCTTAATTGCATATAAAGGTATTTTACATAAGGGATAAGTGTAGGGAGGATTACACACGTTTTCAAAAGAAATGTAAACATGAGAATAACAATTAACTAAAAGATATATATGTTTGTTTGTTCGAGTCAAATGCTTGTATCGAGTCATAATGGATGTTTTTGCAGAAATTTTTCCAGATTCTAAAGATATAAATTTTCCAGAATTTTTTTTTCCAGAAAATCGCAGACCAGTTTTTGTCAGGATAACCTGACGGCGTCAGGATTGCAACCTGACGGCGTCAGGAAGGAGTAAAAACATCAGATCACTTTTTCTCGTTTTCTGAGCTACTTATAAATTTTTGAAATTTTCCAGGTCTTAATTTTCTTAGAAATTCTGTAAACATCCATTCCACAAGCATTATATCCTAGTTTAAATCGAGTCTTATATATATTATTACCGCCGATTTTACGCGAAGGTTTCGTTTGTTTTCTTCAAGTGTGCAGGTTTAGTTTGTCAAGAAGAAGTTACATAAGATTGGAAGGAGCTTTTCACGCAATAATTCTTCTTGGAAAGGATTTAACCACTACTTTACACGGATCCTACCGAGCTAATCAGGGGAGTATTAGTTTCTTTCGTTTTTAATTACCTTCCATTATCATAACTTTGATACTTTCGGGGAACATTGGGGACAATGTTCAGTTTAAGTGTAGGGAGGGAAAATAAAACGGGAACTTTGAAACTATGCTTATCCTTGATTATTTGCTTTGTCCAAGTGCATTTGTGTAATAAACCATGAGAAAATGTCGGTTAGGGTAATTTTGGCACCAAATTTAAAATTTTTTCATGACATATAGGAGTGGGCCATTAGTCTTAACAAAAGCGTCTCACGGATAGAAATTTGCATGACTAGCACAAAAACCCTTTACCACCCAAATTCCACCAAAATGTGAGGATCGCCCTTAGATTAGTAGGAATTAAAGCATTCATCTTCAATGCTTAGAGTGTGAACCGGTAGTATATTAGATTCTAGAACTTGTTTTGTGATGCATTCCGAGATCGCAAGTGAGACTACACTTGTGTAGTTAGGAATAACTAAATGATAAGAGGCATTAGGATAACCCTTGTTTGATACCCGTAATATAATTACTTCTTCCACATTGGTTGAGTAATTCCCCCACACCCTTTGCGTTGTACTCATCTTTAGTACACGATACCCCTAGTTAACCCCTCAGAGCCTATCCTTTTCGCGGTTCTCGTGATGTTTCGGTTTTTTCGGAATATCAATGAAGAGCATTGTTTACACCCCACCCCCAAATATACACCCAAATCGCCTTAGCCTACCCCTTATGCACTCACTTTTAGTGCAAATTATTGTTATCACCCTAAACCCTTAGTTCAATTATCTGGTTGCTTGCATGAGTTGCTAAGTCGAGTCATATCCTTTGTATACAGTTTTGGGACGATTGGGATTCATGGGAAAAGTTAAAGTTTATGAAATGACGGGAAGGGAACGTTAAATTCAAATTCCCTTAGTTTGCATAATAATGTACCCCAAGTGTTTTGATCTTTTCAATTCGGGTCAAATTAGTATTAGAATAATAAAAACTCAAGTGTAGGGATGTGCCTATAAATCCCTATCATTTTGATGTTACCTTAGAGGATGGTAGAGTAAAAGTGTATGAAAAAAAAAAAAAAAAAAAAAAAAAAAAAAATCGAAAAAGAGAAAAAGAAAAAAAAAAAAAAAAAAAAAAAAAAAAAAAAAAAAAAAAAAAAAAAAGGGGCTACCATCCTACATCTATCCTTTAAATTTATGTTTGTTTATTTCCGTTACCTAGAGTTTTAGAGTGTCGAGTCTTGGCTTAGCAACGCCATTCTTCGTATGCATTTAACATAGAGATTTTTGACTTTCCACCACAAAATAGCCTATCCCACCAAACCCTTGTTTCCCTACCGTAAGCCTAACGTTACAACCCTTTAAAAGACCTCTTTGATAGTCTTTCCTAGGTGCTTACGCCAAAGCGATGGAGGTTTGATCTATTCTCAAGCCTATGGTAATCTATGTACTAGGACCGGTTAATGAGTGTTTATCTTCCATTTCCTATTTGTTATATTTCATATATACACCCGAGAGAGATGTGAGTATCCAAACACCCCATGTGAGGTGCTAGTATGTAATTTCCGTGCTTGTTATGACTTTTGCGGGGCTTATATGTGTTGTGGACCGTTTTGAATTAATGCTTCATGACCCCTAACTTATAAATTAATTGGCTAAAAGCACATTTGCTTGAGGACAAGCAAATAACAAGTGTAGGGATATTTGATAAGGTTTTAAAAGGTACCATTTTCAGGGGTCGTTTTAGCCCTTATTTGATCACTTTTGTATCCGTTATTGCTTAATATCGTTCCTTTTCACTTTTTAGGTCTCTTGAAGGCAAAATGCTGGAATGGCACTTATTTGGACGAAAAGGCGCGAATATACGAAGAAAATGGCCAAAGTCAGAATCGAGACACTCAAAGCTGCTGAAAATAGAAGGCGACGGCGTCACTGCTTAACTGCGACGCCGTCGTAGGATTTTGTGACGGGTCAGAAGACAAAACTCGTATTTTCAAGAGACGGCGTCGGGCTTTAAAGGAGTAGACCGTCGCAACTTAGACGGCTTAGATGTGACCCAGACGGCGTCAGAAGCTGAAGAGGACGGTGTCACAGGCATAAGGTGACGCCGTCGCAAGGTTAACGTGGCCAAGACGAAACCCTAATTACGGCAACACGACGGCGTCACGAAACATAAGGTGACGCCGTCGCATATGTAATCTTATATATAGAATCCGAATTTTTCAGTTTTAGGGAGAGTCTTTTGGAGTAAAAACCTAAAACCGAACCAAGGGTATCTTGTACAGTATTTTAGGGTTCTAAACCCTATTTTACATCAAGATAAGTATTTACTTCATCAATTCAATTATGTCTTTGATTATTTGTGTGTATGCTTGCATGTTCTCCATGTCCGGCTAATTTATTTGTGTGTTTGCTTAAGAATATGAAACTTAATTATTGAATATTGATTGGTTGTTTCTTATCTTAGTTGACTAATGATCTAGTAATGCGATAGGTCATTCGTTGTGTACTTAATGCTTGATTCATCTTTGTGAACCTTAGAATATGATTACCTGAGTAGTTGTAGGCTAAACCATCCAAAGAGTGCCTTAGAGTAAGAGTTTATCATCCCTAGTGGGTTTTGTAGACGAGACCCTTTGGTAAGTTCGAAGAGTTAGGGAGAAACGCATACCCTACAACTTTAGACACACAACGCAACTAAGAATAAGGACGTGACAACTCAACCATCAATAGGAGATAATTAAGGAGTAGTAAAACCTAAGTAAACACATCTTTAAACTATCATACGAGTACACATTAATTAGACATAGACTCCCACAACCTTAGTTTAGATAATTAGATAATAGTAGAGTAATCGGTAGAAATACCAACCCCCCCCCAAATCCAATACCCGAGATTCGTACCTTTCAATTTCATAAAATATAAAAATAAAAAAATAATCTTCTTCAACCTCAACCTTAGCGTAGTAACTCCTTACTAGCATTCGTATTCCCCTAGAGAACGATATCAATACCCGTGGCTTACCCTAATTACTACACTACAACGATTAGGTTCACTGCCTAGGGTGTTATAAAACTTGCTCGAAGAAAAGGAAGTTTCCTTGACCCCGAACGACGCGTGTAGCGTTATCAGTTGTCTCATGTGCTGGATTTCCACATATTTCACAGCGGGATTTCATGAGACAATCATCAGGATGATGATCATTAAAACCACAGTGTAGAAAAGGAGGAAAAGGTTTAACTTTTGGCCTTTGATCCTGCCTGGATGATGAAGCATATTGGTGACCAAGGTTGGTATAATTTGCTTCATTCAGTGAGTTTGCATATTGAAAGTGATAAGAAGTTCTGTGATCTTCTCTTTTGCAGATCATGCAAAAGAGAGTTCTGTAGGAATTGTCAATGGTATGACTTGTATAATGGCACAGTTCACACTTCTGTTTGGGCTTGGAGGTTCTTTTTTACTTCGAGGAACTTGAGGAGGTTGACTTTGGTTCCTTGATTATTGAATCAGGAACCTTCTCAGTTGAGTTCATCTTTTCACTCAATTTCCTCACAAGTTCAGTCAACTGTTTGATTTGGTCTTCTTCAGTAGGAACTGAAGATGTGGAAGTCTCAGTAGGAACTGAATCTTCTTTGGTTGGTTTTTCAGGTCTTTTTAGTATTGTTCTACCAAGGTCTGATCTTTCTCTAGGAGAGTGTGGGATGAACTTTAGTTGAGTAAGCTCAGAGTTTGGTGCGGCTCCCTGAAGAGATTTCAGAGGTGGAAGTGGTGCTTGTGATTCAGCTTCGGACTCAGTGATGGATTCAGTATTACTGGGTACATTAGGGAGTCCAAGCATGTTCTTGAGTGCCTGACTTTCAGGTTCAAGTATTCTTCCAGAATTGAAGTTAGGTAGCTTACTATTAGGGTTTACCCTTTCAACCCAGTCACTGGGTTTAGGTATTGTCTCTTGACTAGAGAGCAGACCAGCAGACACAAAAGGTTTGGGATTTAGACCTTCACTGAGTGGATCAGTGAGTTGATCCTCACCTAGTATTCTCCTTTTATTACTAGGGGTTTGAACAGTTTCATAGACTCTAGGGTTCTTAGTGGTCCAACTTTCAATGACTTGTTTTTATTTCTTAAGTTCTTCCTGAAGAGCTTGATTTCGTTTTACTAATTCAGATTTTTGAATTTGAAGTGTAACAGCCTCAAGTTTGGCTTGTTTTAAAATAAGAAGTTCATCTCTACACTTATTTAACTCAAAACTTAACTTGTTAAACTTGGAAAATAGATTTAATCGTTGCTTTTCAACGAACTTAAGATCAACATTAATATAATTCATGAAAGATTGCCAGTCTGAATCATCATCCATTGAAAGTAAGATGTTTACCTTCTTCAAAGTGATGTTAACCCATTCACCATTTCTTGCATGATTCTTTCCAACTGCAAGCTTGTCTTCTTCTGAGAGAGCCATCAGTGCACTGACTTGCACCATTTCATCATCTAAGGAAACTGGCTCTTTATCCCAGTCAAAGACTTCAGCTACAAGGCCCTTGTTCTTTCCCTGCACAGATTTAACATTTTGTGTAGTTTCTGAGGGAGTGGCCTCAAGAATAGCAAGTTTAGCCTTAGTTTTCCTATATTTTGCTTCAAAATTAATAGTTTTGTTTTGGTCATACTTATTTTGATAAGTTTGAGGAGACTGAAAGAGCTTGGGTTGAAACTTGTTAAAACCTAGGGACTGATTTGACCCTGAGGGCTTGTATGAGGGTTCTGAAACAGTTTTTGAAAAACAATCTTTTGCAAAATGACCCTTTTTGTGACATTTAAAGCACTCAGTGTCCTCATTGGCTTTAACATTTGAAAAGTTTTTGTTTCTTTTTATAAATCTTTTTGATTAGCAAGGAGTGCCCTTTCCTGAAACTCAATGTGTAAGTCATTCAGGTACTCCTCACTAGTTCTTTCATCAACCTCATCATCAGAGTTTTTTTTTTAAAAATCCTGAACAACATTGTTTAAAAAGAAAGCAGTTGAAATGGGAGTTGAGGTAGTTGTCAGGGACTTTTTAACCTTCTGAGACTTCTTTAAATCAGGGTATCGTCTATTGATAAGATTATCTTCATAGACGAATTTCCCATAGATTTCAGGAAGTTCAAGAGTTTGAATGTAATTTGCATTTCTAAGTCCCTGAGAGAAGTTCAACCATTTCTCATGGAGACTGTTAACAAAACCTACATTTATTTCATGTTTAGACAACTTAACCCTATCATTTTACAATTCATTCAATAACATTTTGTAATGAGTGTCAGTTTGAGAGAGGGTTTCAAAGTCTTTGGCTCTAAAGGTATTGTACTCAAGTTTCAGGTCCATGATCATGTTTTCTTTGGTATCTGAGGGACCCTCACAGCTATGAACCAAGTCATTCCATGTTTTTTTGGCTGTACTACATCTAATGACTGATCCATTACATCATCAGGGAGACATGATATAATGATGCTTTTGAGTCTTTGGTCCTGATTGACCACCCTTCTCTTATCTTGGGTCCACTGAGCTTCTGATTTTGGTAAACCTTCAGCAGTTTTAGGGACAAATGGACCATCATTAATACACTTAATGTGTAATATGGTTCCATCCCAGTTAAGTAGCAAAGCATACGCTTTTTCCACTTGTTAAATTTTCCAACTTCAAGTCGAGGGGCAACAGCAGCATAGGTTCCACCCTTTTTATCGACAAGTTGGGGAACTTCACTTTCAGCCATGTTAGGATCCTGATTTTAAAAACGTTTTGAGCGGCTTAAAAAGGTTTTATAAATCAGCCTGCTCTGATACCACTTGTTGTTCCCGTATTACAAATAGAAAAATATTAATTTAGGCTAAGTGTGATCCATGACTTAAGCAAAGTATTTGAAAAATCACTTTAAACAAGATAAGTAAATTAAATGCACAATAGATTTTCAACATTTATATTCTTATTAAAATGAATCAAAAGAATATATTAGCCAAGTGTTTGTGAAACAACACTTGGATTGAATGACAAGTGTGGTGTGCACTCCTCATTAAGCTTAGGCTAAGTCTAAGCACAACTATCAGGAACCATTAAGCTATCTCAGGGACATAGTCGTATTTGGAGGAGTGAAAGTTACTTGTGCGTGTTTTCACATTTAATGCACAAGCTTAACTTTCACTCCTACCTTATGTCTATTTACACAAGTATGAATTTAACTATATCCTAAAAGACAAACTGACGTAAGCTTATAAAGACAAAATATTGATGTATTTTGTCTCTGTTTACAAGAGGCTATATTGGGTAACAGACAAAGTTTCTTTCTGATCATCAGTGATGACACTGATCTTGGTTGTTATCTTTTTAGGGAAAGTTTGACTTATGGCTGATAAGGACTCCTCCTTGTATGTTCAAACTTGTCCCGCCCATTCTTCAGTCTTCTTGTCTTCAGTCTTGGTCTTCAGCGTTTGTCTTCAGTGATTATAATTGATGATGAGTTATAGGATTCAGTGAGTTATTGTCATCACTCTCTGAACCCATCATCTTCTTCTTGACTCAGTCTTCGCCCCTTGAGTTCCGCCTCATTGAGCGGAGAAACTTTTCTTCTAAGTCTCGTTCTAAGTGTCCTGAAGATGACTCATTAAGTGACTATGCGCTCAGTGACTTGTTAGTGTTTAAGGTCATAAACACTTAGGGTATTTTCTATTCAAATCCTAGAATTAAGGGGTTTGGGCACTGACTGAACCCAACATAGATCAACTGAATGAACTTAATGCTTGAAATATTAGTTGGGGGTAGCAGGACCTGGTAGGCGTGCCCAGCTTTTAGGAAGAAGGTAGAAGGAAAATCGATAACCAAGTGACTTCCTACATCTTTGATTCACCAAAGCACATTAGATGAACATTGCACTAGAACTACATCATTAATAAATTAGGGGATTAGCAAGGCAAGCATGCCTTTATCTCTTGATCTTCTTTATACAAAAACCATAAGATTTGTTATTTTTATTCTATTTTATTTTCTGTTTATTGGATTAGTTAACAATAAAAATATAATTGACGAATTTAAAACGTAAGTGACAACCTAAAAACTGCTAGACATTTAGGATCTTTTCGCTCCCTACGAACGACCCGTTCTTGCCGATGCACAATATTACACCGATCGAGTACACTGCTCGTAAGTGTTGATGATTGTCTAAAGGATTCAGTATGCTATAAATTTAAAGCTTAGATACAACACATCAGTATCATGGGCACCCCCAATGGCGCCGCCATTCTAGTGCCACGATACGCTCCCCACCGGCGCCATTCACGGCGTGAGTAAACTCGCAACACGCGATTTTTATTTTATTTTTATTTTTATTTTTTCTTATATTTTAAATGGGTTTTGTGTTTTAGTGTGTGTTATTATTGTGTGTGTATGTGTGTACGTTTGTGGTACGAGTGTGTATGATGTGTGTAGAGAATGAAGATGAAGTGTGTATGTTTTTTCTTTTCTTTTTTCCCCCCCTATTTTTGATTTTATATGTGTGTGCATTTATCAAAGTGTTTTTTCTTTATTATTTTTTTTAACTTCTCGAATATTAGACCAAATAATTTTATAAATTTTCAATCCAATATAAGATGCACTATTTATTTTTTTATTTTTTTTAAATGAGATATACTATGAAGAATATAAATATGATGACCAGAAAATTAAAATCACAAGAAATAAAAATTTAATTTAAAATTAATATAACCTTTTTAAAGTAATATGTATTTTTATTTGAATAAATGAAAAAGTAGTTAGTTTAAAAATGAAAAAAGATAAAAAAATGATGAGTCTAAAAAGTAAAAATGACTCAAGTCCTAAATAAATGAGTATTTTAGTGTGTGAGTGTGAAAAATGAAATTGTAAGTTGGTAGTTCACATTTGCAGTCGATGTATAAATAAAGAGAAATGATATATGGATCTAAACTTAGGCTTAAACTTATACCTAAAATCAAATATTAGCAACCTAATGTCTGTAGATAAGAACTCACTTATTTTACAACCCGTCAAAATATTGCCAAATAGTTTTATACCTAACTGTAGGTCCATTATTATTTCTCATAAATAAAACATAAAAAAATATAAAAAAAACATTATATTCTCCGAGTCAAAGACATTGAGGTTAAACCATAGTTTACTTGTCTCCTGGGATTCTCAACCTATGTTCCTCCACTGTCAACCTCCTTCACTTACACATCTCATCTAACCCATCTTCTTATCTCATTTCATTTCCATATGAACTAACATCATCAAGGTAACAACACCATTATTCTTATTAATTAATCTAACATAAAATGATGCACCACACATCTGTATCAATCACATGTACATCATCTCACTCTTCATATTTAAACTACAACAGCCCTTTACTCTCATCATCATTACCCAACTGTTGTTGTTGCTCTTGTTGTTGTTGTTGCACTAATAGTAGTACTAATTTAGTTTATTATAATAATCATTTGCCTAGATTTAGCATCACCCCTAGTTTTGTATCTAACAGATTAAGACAATCTACTTTGATTAATTTTGCACCTAGTAGAAGATTTGTAAATCATGGTAGGAAGATAAGAGAGGTGTGTGATGGTAATAGTAGTAGGTTTTCGGTTACGGGTTTTGAGCGAAATTCGTATGAGAGGCTTAGGAAGTTAGGTAAAAGTAGGTACGTGTGTCGAGTTTTGGAAGATGAGAGTAGTGAAAGTGGTGATGAGTTTGTGGATGAAGTTGAGGTATTGCTTGATTTGTTGAATGAGGAGGTTGGTTTTGGGGATGTCGGGGTTAGGGAGAGAACGAGGGTTAGTGAGAAAAAGAAGAAGGGTGATCGTTACGTTGGTGTTGGAGATAGGAAGAGGGTTGAGATGAAGGATGCTCGTTGTGTTAGTGAGAAAAAGAAGAATGTGCGTTTGGGGCGTGTAGATAAGGATTTGAAGCGTGATGATAAAGGTGCGAAGATACGGTCTAGGGTGGAAGAGGGGAAGAGTGATTTGAGAAAAGAAGGGTCCAATGGTTCGTCTTATTACTCAGTTGCTTCTACGGGGGAGTATGAGAGTGATAATGATGTTGAGGTTATACGGGATGATAGTTTTGTTAGAGGCGAGTCTTCGAGTGAGTATAAAGATGATCGGAAAATGGATAGTTATAGACGGTATGATGAAGAAGTTAAGGAAAATGTGGACGGGAAACAAAGTGAGAAATTGAAGAAAAATATTGCTGAAAAGTATTACGGGAATCAAGAGTGGCGAAAGACATCTGAAAAGAAGCTTAATGTAGAGTCCAGCGAACAACATAGTGAAAGAAGTGATAGAATTATTGATCAATTTCAGTCAGGGACGAAGTATAAGAAAATCACGGAAACATCGACTACAGAGAGGGATAACAGACTTATTGGATCGAGCACCAGCAACCAAAAACGATACAGTGATACCGAAAATAAGTTGAGTACATCAGTTCAGCAACTAGCAAGTGAACATAAAGAGGAAAGTTCTGATCATGTTACTCGTCAAAATGAGTACATAAAGCAGACAAATGTGGTTTCAGAAGCGTCTCATGAAGCTGACAGAAGAAAGGCTTCTTCTTCGTCGTCACAAGAGACTAGAATGAAGAATTGGGAAGACAATTCAATATCATTTAGCGGTCGAGTTGATAACCGAAGAGAAGAAAGACACCAGAGAGTTGACCACTTGACTGCATTAAGAGAGTCTAGAATACAATCGCAACAAGCATCCCAACTTTATGATACACGAATCAATAAGACTGATAATGTGTTTGTTTCAACGACACAATCTGACACCAGAAGCGAGAAACAAGAACGGCATCTAGAGAGTAAAATGAAGAGCTGGGAAGACGATTTAATAGAAATTAGTGGTCGGATTGAAGATCGAAGGGAAGATAAACAACAAAAATTTGACCAGTTGACCAGAATACAAGAGTCAATTGTAAATTCGCAACAGATTTCAGAAGTTTCAGATACACATATCGATGAAAATGAAAGCAGTTTGGTTTCACGGAGACGGTCTGACATCAGAAGAGAAAAACAAGAAATGAATTTAGAGACTAGGATGAAGAACTCAGAAGATAATTTAGTAACATTTGGTGTTCGAGTTGATGATCAAAGAGAAGAAAATTACCAAAAAATCGACCAATTGACCGCAGTACAAGAGTCTAGACTGAAATCGCAACATATATCTGAAAGCTCAGATAGTTTTATCAGTAACACTGATAACACCTCAGTTTCACGGAGACTATCCGACAATGTAACAGAAGTTACTGGTCAATTTGAAGACACAAGAGAAGAAAATTACCAAAAAATTGACCAATTGACTGCATTTCAAGAGTCTAGAGTGAAATCACAACAAGTATCCAAAATTACAGATACACGAATCAATAGAACTGAAAACACTTCTGTCTCACTTAAACAATCTGACATTAGAAGCAAAAAACAAGAACTGCAGTTAGACACTTCAGTTTCGCAAGTTACGTCATCTGGGGTGAAAATGGGGGAGGGAACCAATGAATCTTTGAAGACCGGTAGGATAACAACTAAATCTTCAAGTTTTAATGTCGGTATGCCTAGAGAGGCGTCAAGTAGCTACAAAGCTTTGAAGTTAAATCCCGAACCTAAGTTACAAGAAACCGGTTATACTCGCGGTGGTGGTGGTAATAGCAGCTCACTTTCAGTCATTTCTACTTCATCAGCAGGTGAAATCCAGGAGCCTTCGAGAGACACTATTGCTTCAGCTGATCAAGAACAAATATCCTCGAGTCGTTATGTCAGTGAGTTTGTTACGAAGGCAAAACACGAACTCTCTGGTTCTAAAGCTGAACTAGTGTATGCAGAAGCTGAGCAACATGAAGGTTCGGGGCCTTCTGATGAAACACAGCATGAAACTGGTGGATCGATACAAGTTTCATCATCAGGAGTGAAAATGGTGGAGGGAACCATGGAATCAATGAGAACCGGTAGAAGAACAACTAAGGCGTCCAGTTTTAATGTCGGTATGCATAGAGAGCCAGCAAGTAGTTACAAAGCGATGAGATTGATCCCCGAACGTAAGTCACAAGAAAGTGGCTCTCGTGGTGATAGTAAGAGCGGGTCACTTTCAATCGTTTCGGGTTCATCAGGCTCATCAGCTGGTGAAATCCAGGAGCCACTGAGCTTCATCTCGGATGAAGATGCTATCGCTTCAGCTGATCAACAACAGATATCCTCCAGCCATTACATGAGCGATTTTGTTGACAAGGCACAACACGAACTTGGCAGTTCAGGTGAAGATGGTTCAGGTAATTCGGATCAAAACAATGGAGCTACGGGACCGTCTGATGAAATATGGCACGAAGCTGGGGAAACCATACAGCAGCCTTTGGAAACAGATGCACCTGATAACACGGTTTCGACCGAGAATGATGAATCTGTTAAAAGGAGTGGGAGGTCGGTATGGAATGTTATTGGAGATGTGGTTAGGCTACGGTGGGCATCTCCACGTTCTGAAACAAATACTCCAAAATCAGGTGGTGGAATAGCTTCGTCAATCCAGTCCACAAATAGTGACGCATGGTTTTCTGGTCATGAACCATCAGACTCAAATGACGAGAATGTGAAAAGTGGGAGTAAAAAAGGTCGATCTCGAAGGCAAAAAGACGTTTCTAACCCTTCAAGCTCTAAGCAGAGAAAAGATTCACCATTGTTATCATCATCATCAGATACTAATCTGGGATCTTCATCCAAAACCATGTCTCCATTAGTACTCGAAGAGTCATCACTGCCGTTACCGGCAATTCGAATGAGAAGGTCACCTGCCGTAAAGAGCACTTCAGTGCCCGACGAAACTGATGCATCCACCAGTGGGAACATTGACCAACTAGTTCCTAAACCGTTGACCCAAGTTCCACAAGGGGGTGCATCTGGTAGTGGCACAATGGTAATAGTGCATCAACCAGTTTCTGCTGCTGGTGTGACTGATGGTGAATTAAAACGTAGGAAACTAGCACGGATAGATCAAGTGTCCCAAGATAGATTTGATGAATGGGAAGAGGCTTATACTGTTGAAGCTAAGCAACGTCAAAATGATGAAATTTTTATGAGAGAAGCGTTGTTGGAAGCCAAAAAGGCTGCTGATCTCTGGGAAGTGCCAGTTGGGGCTGTTCTGGTGCAGGATGGTAAAGTAATTGCTCGGGGATATAATTTGTAAGTTCCTCATGGTTTCTTCAATTTTTTTTTTACTTTTTTACTAGTGTATCAGCATTCCATAAGATGAAAATTTGAAATTTTTTGTGGTTTTAGGGTAGAAGAGTTACGTGACTCCACTGCACATGCTGAGATGATTTGTATACGCGAGGCATCAAATAACCTACGCTCATGGAGACTTTCGGTAAACTACCCTTCTCTAGTGTTTTAGTTGTAACATATTTGTATCATAAATCAGACCTACTAAATAAAAAACAATAGATGGCTAAAAATAATACTACATAACTAATTTTTACAACTAATTAGTCCCATGTTACTTATGCTACACTTTCAGGGTACTACACTTTATGTGACACTTGAACCATGTCCCATGTGTGCTGGAGCAATCCTTCAAGCACGGATTGACACAATTGTATGGGGAGCTCCAAATAAATTGCTTGGCGCCGATGGAAGCTGGATCAGGTATGAAATCTTTGACTGGGTATATTACAGAACCAAAAGACCGCTATGTTAAGTATGAGTATTGAGTTAACTAGATAACTTGTGTAGAGATGGCCATATCGACCATATTTTATTTCCAGAATGTGAAATGGGTAAAAAAATTTACTTAGATACAAAGGAAACCGGGTCAATCAGGTTACTCAAAAGTCATCTAAAGTGTAATCGTATAGTGTTGACCTCACGACCTGCTTGGACATTCACTTAAATGTAAACCCACTTTGACCCTTCTAATGACTTGGTAAACGTACAGCCCTCCAAATTTGACGAAATTAGTTTCATGCTAAAGCTATAATAATGCATTCAACTTTGGGTTAAACTTGCACTCTGTGTATTTTCAGACTGTTTCCTGATGGTGATGGCGGAAATGGGTCAGATAAGCCGCCTGCCCCTGTGCACCCATTCCATCCAAACATGACAATAAGAAGAGGGGTATTATCGGCAGAGTGTGCAGATGTTATGCAACAGTTTTTCCAGTTACGGAGAAAGAAGAAAGAAAAGAAGGCGGAAACCCAACTACCAACTCAATCACCCTCTTCATCGCTCCCCATCACACACCATCATCGTTCAAAGTTTTTTAGTAAAATGCACGATGCCTTTGGCATCATGTTCTGTTTGTAGATCATTTTTTTTTTTTTCATGAATAACTTTTTGTACTTTTTTTTGGTTTAATGTTTTTCAGTTGCGATTTATGGTTAATTGAGCAGAATTTGCATGATTCAAACTAGGCTTTAATGGTTATCGTACTTATATGAACATGTAACTGAATTCACTCTGCCCAGAAACATCTCATTACATAATTCAAGATTCCTTATACGCTTATCTATACTGTCAAAATCGAGATTTTTTTAAAGTAAATAGAATACAATGATGTATCAGATCATTCATATCAAGCTTGATCTGTATCTGAACTCGCATTGATTTCCTCCCGAAAGTCGTACTCCACCATAAGATTGAGATTGTCAACAAGTTTGTGATATTGTGAGCATCCTGAACACTGCATACAAAATATCCACCCGTCAGGATAAAACAATATCTTCTCATTAAATAAGTCATAAATAAACACTCGTGAATGTTCATTTTCACGATGTCAATGATAATTTATAAAAATATTACTCGGTTTGTTGACAACATGCTCATATTGCAAATATCTAATAGCATGCCGCGCAGGGACGGATCACGGAGCCATGTTGAAGGTGGGATGGGCCATGGCCAACCCAAATCTCTTACCAAATACATATAGTATGTGTATTATTTAGCCTATTAATTACTTCCTTAAATTACTTTTGGCCCGCCTTTCCAGTCCATCCAAATTAGTATAGAAGGCATTCGACTGAAAATTCGTACTTTAGTTAGCTGGACAGCGTCTGACTTGTTTTTGTTCAACCCTACTTATATTTATATAATAGCAGGCATCCATTTATATTGGTTATGTTCTTAGTTTTAAGGTAAAACAATTACTTATTTTTCCTTAGCATTGCTTAGTTTTAAACTGATTATTTTTGTTCATAAGCTTTGACAATTAGATACTGTTTTAGTCTTACAAATGATTTTGACGACATCGTGAGCGGTTTAAAGGAAAATCTCTTATTTTGAGAGACTTAAAATCGTTAATCTATTTTTCTCATGTGTATTTATTTCGGCCCACCCTACTAAAAGTTTCTGGCTCCGTCACTGATGCCACGAGTGTAAAAGAAGAATACCTGTACATAGACCAACCCTTTTTCGTACGCTAATCTGTTGATGAGTCTTTGTGATCTTACGCCACACGCATCACAGGTAAAATGCACTTGCAAGCTTCTCCTCGGAAGTTTGAGGTCAATAGTTGCTCCCTGCATGATCAGAAAAAGAACAGCTTTAGTCAAACATACTAAATTCGCCTAAACAAAGAAAAGACCTGCCGCATAGAAAGTTTTGTTGCTATAAAGTCTCTCTTCAAGAAAAATGAAACAGATTAGCGAACGATAAACTAATTTTCTTCTCCTTTTCTTGCTAAGATGGTATTTCTTGTGCTTCATTTCCCTAACGATACATAAAAACGGACAAAATCTCAGGAACATGAACTTGCAGAATGCATGGCCTACAGTTCTAACATTTGCAAGATACTAATTATCTGGATATTACTCTTTTTTTTTTTTTTTATAAATAAAAAACAGTATGGAATTAGCAACTCCAAGCTGCTTATTCAGAATGGCCTATTTCAGTAACATGTTAATATTATCTGATACACATTTTGTATGTAAGTTGCAAAAAAAAAGAAGATATTAATTCTGAAAGCAACCAAACACGCCTCTTAATTTGATTTCCGAATAAGCTACAAGTGATCCTATGGTTGGCGATAGAATTTAAAGACATTCGTATCTAAAGGCATAAGATAATGGTTCCCATGAAATTGATATTCATCAAAATGTAATGACTACACAATAATTGGTATACTTATTCGTTTGATTCTTCAATCGAACATTATAAACGCAAGCATTCCATTATCTCAAATATATTCCTCCATTCCACACTTCCACATACATGGGAAGTACAATCGAACGTCATCATTTGGTTGATTCTATTCTAAGATTGACCAAACAAATATATAACAAAGCAACAGATCATATGTACTTTACTTGATTTAAACACACAAAACCAAAATCAGTCCTACCACAGTTACATCCAAATCTCAAGGAAGTACTATCAATAAATCCTAATTATTTACACAAAAAAAAAAAAAAAAAAAAAAAAATCATTACATATGTTCCACAATCATTCATACAAAATCATATCCAAATATCTTTAGTACTATTAAATATTAATAAATCTTAACTATTTGCAAAAGATTTCATCCCATATGCTACAAGGAGATGGAGATCAAAATTACTCATAATCTTCAGAAATTTCCATAATCATTCTATCGATTTTTAAGAATGATTGTCTGCTTCTCGCTTTTTTGAAAGAAAAATTTCAAATAGCATTCTTAACAATTGGATAAACAGGTTAAATAAGTAAACCCAAACATACTCATAACTGCTTATTTTCATGCCATATCAAAACACGGTAAGAGAGTATTTGGAATTACCTATTTTAAAATGCTTACGAAATCTTAGGTAGTGTTTGAAATTGCTTCGTTACATTGTTTTCTAACTCTAAAATAAAGAAAATAAGCAGTTTCATTCAAATACAGACAGCTGTCTCTGTTTTTTTCCTCGAAAAGTAAGCAGATAAGGAGTACCATCCAAACACTCAAAAGTCAAAACCGTTTATCTATGTTAATACTGGCATGTGAAAACTGGCGATAATCTAGATTTTGACAATAGTCCAAAACACTCCCTAAGATCAAACCAACAACAAAGAAAAAAATAAAGATACATATAGTGGTTGATTCAATAGAATCAGATGATCCTTCCAGTTCAAGAAGCACATTTAAATCAACTTCAGCCAAACAAGAGACCACTAATAGTTTTTATGCTATTCAAATTCTATATATCAAAATCAAATCACTGTATACTTATTCGCTTGGTACTTTAATCAGACATTAGTACATTACGATAGTAAGCAATTCATTATCTCGAAAATATTCTTCCATCCCACATAACATGGGATGTACAACCAAACATCCAAACATCAACCTTTTGGACTTGATTCTATTCAAAAATTGACAAATGGAACACTAATAACGCAACAAATCACATGAGCTTTACATGATTTTAAACACCGAAAACCCACAATCAATTGTACATAATGAAGCCCAATTCCCGACTTAGTACTGATTAATAATCCTAACTATTTGCGCAACTTTGCACTACTTCAGTTGCATGGAGTTGCAGGCCAAATTCATTCGTTATTTCACTAATTTGAAATTTTCAGATGTATAGCTTATGTAAATGGTTGACCTACTCATAGTTTTTTTTATAATAAGATGATTTGGCTATGTACTTTTAATAAGTAGCTTATTCAAAAGGTTTATTACCCTCAGATAAACAGAATTATTTAGTGCTCAAAACTTCTTATATCTATGATGTACAAAAATACAATCAGAGTTTCAGATGGCTTATGAAATGTAAGCCGAAATTATATAAGCTCATATATATTTTGGGCTTACGCTTATATTTCATAAGCAGCTTTTGCCTTAAAACTAATAAGCTCATGACCCCCTCATAAGTGTCTTTTACTAGGGTTGGGATTGTCTCAAGTTGGACATGTGTGAGCCATTGGATTTGATCCAATGGCACCCCTTACATAAGCTCACCTCCCCTCAAATAAGCCACAAAATTTGAGTTTATCAAAACCCCTTCATATAAGCTCATATACCCAACCGCATAAGCTTTACTCAAACACTATTAAGCCCCCTGAAAAAGCTTTAACAAACCCACCCTAGATAAGCACAGCAGTCCCAAACACCCTCTTATATCAAACAAACAATAAAAATAAAAAAATAAAACACATACATTTGTTGATTCGATAGAACCAGAAGATCCTTCCGGTTCAGCATTGCCTTTCAAATCATCGTTAACCAAACAAGAAACCAAAACAGGAGACACATGTTTTGACCCCTTTGTTTTTGCATAAGAAATACCCAACCTGCAGAAGTGATTTAACTGGAGTTAGCAATAATTTTTAACAAAAGTAGATAGCATCATAAATAAACTTTTTTAACCATAAAACTACCCACATGCCAATATAGATAATCAATGCATAATGGATACTGTATTATGCATCTATTATCCATGTATACTAACTCCGTACACGTAAGATTTTCAGGTCCATATATAGACAAGATGTTACCTATAAAACTCAAGCAGCAATGTAAAAGCCACAAGTGAGCAAACATGTATCAAAAAAGGTCCCACAAACATTCTAGGACAATTTTTGTTTGGTAGTTAAGATAACATTGTAGGTGATCAACAAATACTTTACATACTATGTGCCAATCTAAAAGGCAACCTAGCAAAGGATTCACGATTTATGTACCAATATAAAAGGCAACCTAGCAAGGATTTTAGTTTTCAAAAGTAATCACAGGCCACAAGTGGTGATCAGCATACAGTAGAAGATATCTTAAATTCACATCTTTAACCATAAGCTACATCAATCAACAAAGACATCGTATACAGCTCAAAGAAGGTGTGCCTAAAGTGTGGCTATCTAAACAAGCAAGTGAAGATTTAGCAATCTAATATCCAAAAATAGCTATAGGGCAAGGGAAAATATCTATTTAGTACAACAATTAAAATCGCAACTTAACATCTATCTATAACAATAACAGAGCCCCTTTACCGCCCAAATGAAAAGACCAAGATGTCATACAGGGAAACTGAGCAAAGATGAATCAAGGTCATTTCTAAAAAGTAAATCTACGCACACATGAGCGATCAGATGTAGTTAAAATAATATACAGGGTGATCAACAATGTACATATATTATTCATGAACATGAACCCTTAATTCTGTGTGGTCTTCAATCTCTGAACGTTAACTACACACGGTAAAGACACAATGCATCCCAAGTAGCAACATAATCAGCTCAACAAAGCAAGATGCATTATTGGAGATTCCGAAGTGATTCTAAGTGTCAATAATAACTGAATTTGGTTAAAGTTCCGGATGATCAACAATCAATAGATAATATCTAAAATAAAACATCTTCAAACACATAAGATGCAAGAAGACATAAAAAACGATCAGCTAAAACATTAAAACACACGTACTAGGAGATAATATAGCTTCAAAAAGTAACTTTAGACTCAAAAACCAGAAATAGTATCCTAGATTGAACACCCATAAAAACACCACATGTAATAAAGGGCAAAAAAAAACTACTGTACATACCATATACCGATCTAAAAGACAACCTAGTATTCATGATTGTAGTTTTCAAATGCAGTCATAGGCACACCAAGGGCCAAACTCAATTAAAGGATGAGTAGTCAATAAATCCCATTTTTTGGTATTATATGACGTGAAAATGAGAGCTAAGTTGAACATATTTGACCTCAATGCTACCATCCTGTTATGGGGTCGATAACATTAAAAAAAAAGTGCATTAGAGCACAGGTCTGGCAGAAGAGAAAAGCTATGCATCCTGACGTAGGGGTGTCAAAAAACCAGACCCGACCTGACCCGATTAAGTCTATTCGGGTCCGTTTACTTAGATCAATAATTTTATTCGGGTCAACCCGAGTAACCCGAATACTAAATAGGGTCGGGTATCGGGTTGAAATTTTTTGGCTAACTCGGGTTCGGGTCAACCCGATTGACCTAAATAAGGGTCATTTTTTATTTTTTTTAATATATATATTTTTAAACTATCTATTTGAACGAGTATAAATATGCAATTTTATTACATTCAGACTCATATTCGAGTTGACCTGAACCCGAATGGACCCGACCCGAATTGACCTGAACCCGACTAACCCGAATTCAAATAGGGTCGGGTTCGGATAGAGGTGGCAATTTGGGTCGTGTTCTGGTTGGTGGGTTGGCGGGTTCAAATATCTCAACCAAAACCTGACCTGTTTAGTTAATCAGGTCGAGAAGTTCAACCATAACCTTAACACATTTATTAAACATGTTAGTCGTGTCGACCTATTTATGATTTGAATATAACTTAATGGGACATATGGAATAGTAGTAAGTCGTATGTTAGAAACATTGTAAGCAACACGATAAATATTTTGATATATAAGTGTATACCATAATCAAATATTTCAAAAAATGATATATATCATAAGATAGAGATAAAATAGTTGGGTTTTATTATAATGACATTAAACACTTAACTTCTACGTAGTAATATTTAATATTTCTTAATGTATTTTTAAACGGGTTGACGGGTTGTAATCGGGTTGAGAATCTCAACCCAAACCTAACCTATTTATTTAACAGGTTAGTCGTGTCGACCTATTTCCGGCCTGAGCTTGTTTAGCCTCTAACCTAACACGTTTATTTTTGTGTCGGTCTCGGGTCGTGTTCTGTGTCGTATCAGGACTTGTCACCCCTAGGTTCGGGTATGTTATTTTTAGCATTGACCATAGTTCAATATGTTGTTCCTTCCCCAGAATATAAACTAGATGAGTCAACAACGACATGGTATACAGGTTAAAGAAGCTATGCATAACCTAAGCAAGCAAGTGATGATTCGTCAATCTAATTTCGGAAACAAATGATCAATTGTAGTTGAAGATGATGACCAACAACAGATATGAATCGTAACTTAACAGAAATCACATGTAATACATGGAAACTGAACAAACACGAATCAATGTCATTTCCGAACAGTGATTAATTATAAAAATCAATAAAGCGCATACTTTATGAAATATTTATATGAAATAAGAAAAACCCAGAAATTAATTCGAAAAATAAGAAGAAATACCTGGGGAATTTTGGGGTTAGGTTGAGTTTGATAAAATTATTAGGGTTTTGAAGAACAAAGGGTTTATGCTTATTGGGTTTAATTGATGGAAGTGAAAACAAGGAAGAAGAAGATATAGTTGTTGCCATTGGAGTCAAAAGACTCGTGTTAGTTTGTGTTTGTGAGCTTCTCACTATGTGTTTGTGTTATCTAAGGGTGCGTTTGGTTATAAGCACGATGTGATTATAAGTGTTTGTTTAAAATGAGGAAGTCCACCCATACTTTATTAGAAATGAATCTTTCATTGGTGAGGGACCACCACTACTATCAAACACATACCTATTGTCATTTATGACTGGATACCAAACGCACCCATTTACTTCTTTTTGAGCTCATGTAAATTTGAAAAAGGGTTTACCCACTATACATTACATTTTCAATTTTTTTTACCAAATATACATCTCTAGGTTAAAATGAGACTAATAATGTAAATTATTTCTCCGTTATCTCTTAACGAGATAAAAAATATTTACACCGTTAATCTCTAAGACTAATGATATTTGCACCGTTAGTCCTCTATTGTAAATAAACTAAAAAAAGGGCAAGTGGGTTCGATCCCAATGCCCCTTTTTTAGTTAATTACAATAGAGGACTAGCGGTGCAAATATCGTTAATCCTAAGAACTAACAGTGTAAATATTTTATATCTTGTTAAGAGATAATAGAGAAATAATTTGCACCATTAGTACTCATTATAACCATGGATGTATATTGATTAACTTTGACTAACGAAGTGTCGAAAATTTTAGAAATGTGATGTATAGTATGAAATGGGATAAGCTACGGGGATACATTTTGGAGTTTACTCTTTGAAAAAGCTAATTAAGTTTATCTTTCCGAGCTTTATAAAGTTCAAATTACATCCCTATGGTTTCTCCATTGTCCCGCTTTACATTCCCGTGGTTTTTTGACATACATACATCCTTCCGTTAGTAAAGTTGAAGTTGGCCACAATACATCCATCCGTTAGTAAAGTCAGTTTAAGAGGACTAACTATGCAAATTATTTCTCTGTTATCTCTTAATGCAAGATAAAATATTTGCATCGTTAGTCTTAAGAACTAATGGTGCAAATAAACTAAAAAGTGGGAAGCCGGGCTCGAACTCAGGTCTGGCCACTCACGAAACAACGCTCCAACCATAGGACTAAGCGTCCAGTGGTATAAATATACCAAAATGAATTTGTTTTATCCATTTTTTGTTAGGATTTATACGTTTTCGTCCATTTTTTTATGTTTTTATACGTTATCGTCCATTTTATATGTTTTCTTACGTTTTATCCGTTTTGGTTCGTTTTTATACGTTTTTCTTACGTTTCATAAGTTTTTATCTGTTTTTATACGTTTTCTTAAGTTCTCATACGTGTTCGTCAGTTTTTATCCGTTTTATACGTTTTCACCCATTTTTATATATTTTCATACCTTTTCATCCATTTTTATACGTTTTCGTTCGCCTTTAAATGTTTTTATCCATTTTCATCCATTTTAATATGTTCTCATCCGTTTTCATCCATACTTATACGTTTTCGTCCGTTTTTTTATATTTTTTTATCCGTTATCATCCATTTTTATACACTTTCATCCGTTTTTATACGTTTTCATTTGTGTTATATGTTTTTGTCCGTTTTTATGCGTTTTCGTCCGTTTCTTACGTTATCATATTTTTTATCCGTTTGTACGTTCTTGTATGTTTTTGTATGGATAAAAATGTATGCAAACGTAAGAAAACATATGAAAACGTATAAAAATTGACGAAAACGTATAAAAACGGATGAAAACGTATAAAACGGATGAAAACGGATAAAAAAACATATAAAAACAGATAAAAGCGAATGAAAACAGATAAAATTGTTAAAAACGTATGAAAACGGACGAAAACGTATAAAAACATATGAAAACGTATGAAAATGTTTAAAAACGAACGAAAACTTATGAAAACGTAAGAAAAGCGTATAAAAAATGGATGAAAACATATAAAAACGGACCAAAACGTAAAAAAATGTATAAAACCTATAAAACGAAAGAAAACGTATAAAAACGGATAAAAACGTGAGAAAAACATATAAAAATGAACGAAAACGTATGAAAACAGATAAAAATGGACGAAAATACCCGTCTAATTTTAAATGTGTTAATTTTAATAGTTTTAAATTTCAAATGTTTGTTTATTAACAGTTGACTTATATTAAGAAAAATAAAGTTGTCATATGTTGCTTGAACGATACACGATTAAAAAAACGTTTCCTTCATTTTCAGTTTTACTAGATGGTTTTATACGTTCTTTGATACATTTTAAAAGCTGTTCTTTTATTCGAAATATTGTATGTAACACGAAACACTTAACAAAAATATCGCAACTAGAATTATCTAGATGTATTAAAATCCTGTTGCTATGCACGAGTTTCGCCTTGTCTAACTACACATAAAGCACAAAGCACCCCTCTCTCTTTCAATTTTCAAGATTTTCATATATATATTTTAAGCAAATACAACTAATTAAGCTAGATGTACAATCAACTTATACATCAATACTTACGTATATTGAGTGGTCAACACCTATAGTTAATGTAATCTTTAAAATACTTTCTTAGAAAAAATATCATTAATAAAACACAATGTACAAACCAAGCAAGCTGTTAAACACTCTCTTGCTAAAAATTGAAGACATCTCATGAATTATTTTAAGTAATACAACTCTTTTTGCAAATGGTACAAAATTATGAATCACAAAAAAGTAACAAGTTAATATATCTTATGTTCAAACTTTCAATATAAGAGAAAAAAAAAGTTGAAAATAGCCTTAAATAAAATATCATTAACGGCCTCAGAATTTTTACCGTGACTGCAAAAAGGTTATCGCCATCTCTAAAACTATTGTCACCCTAAACAAATAACTAAAAAACGTTGTTCCCCGAAAATATGAATTAGAAGGTACCCGTCGCCGCAACGCGCGAGTACCCTGCTAGTCTCTACCAAAGAGAAACCCACATTTTTTAAAACTTAAAAACTTAAAAGCTTTAAAATAAGCAAAGTGGCCTGACAAAAATACCCCTCTAAATCTTAGTCTGGGTATAGTGGTGACCAACAATACTAGCGCCAACTGAGGGCCACTTCAACTTCTCTCCATCACCAACATACTGTAATAAGACAACCAACATCACCACAAAAATATACCCCACTTAAACACATATATACCACACAAATCAACATCACACACAACCAATACCACAAGTAGGTCGTTCCACATACCAACTTCTCTTCTTTTTTCTCACCATAGACATGTGGGTCGGGGAATATAATAAGGATGGCGAGTTTGTATTGCTCACCAACGCGTGGGTTGGTATGTTATTACACTTAGGGCATGCTTGGTAAAGGGTTATAGGGGGTAAGGAATAGGAAAGATAATGAAAAAAGGTGGGTGGTGGAGTATAATGCAATGGCCCATTACCCAATAGTGGGTAATGAGCCATTGCACAATAAATTGGGGGGAATGGTTTTATTTTCCTTTGCCTTTCCTCACTATAATCATTATCTTTCCCTTTACCTTTCCCAAATTTGAACCAAGCACACCCCTTAGTCTTATGTTTAAGTTACTAGTTTTAAAATTGAAATATTTGTTTCATTTGCCCCCAAATAAAGTTTGTCTTTGGTAGATTCGAATTTTTTGTTTTAATTGACACGATTTTGTTTTGGTTTTTAAGTGCCACAGATTTTCCCTTTGATCATTCGATCAAATTTTATTAAATTTCATATACAATGCACACATTCTACTATATGTAACACAACCATTTCCATCATCCACCATTTGTAAAAGAAGGTAAAAAAAGTGTAGAGGAAGAAGAATAAAATGTATAAAGTTGATAACATTGTTAAACAATCTCTTAGTCAAGGTGAGACATTTTAAAAATTGCTTTTTGAGTTGAATTATCGTATGTTATAACATTTTCAATTAAATTTTCTTATTTTATGTTGTATGCATAAACGTTGCATGAAACACTTAACCACGCTATTGCAATTATAAGTAATTTCCGCTATAAAGTCATGTCACTATGCACGGGTACTCGCCTATACTGCAAAGGTTAGAGCTTTACACAATTGAACACTTTTTATTTTGATTGGGAAACACCAATTAATGCAGTGTACAATTGTAAAATAAACATATCTTGCTTTAAATGCTTGTACATTAGTGTGTATAAAAAAATGTTAATACAACTCCACCATTCTTTAATTTCTTTTAAGGCGTTTGGTAATATGAAATAGAATCTCGGTAAAGTAAATCATCTCATTCTATACATGTATATTAATTGTTTTATTTATTTTGTTTAATACTTATAAAATTGCTACTACCTTTTTAGTGCAACCAACAACGTCACTATTGGGAGTGCGAGTACTATGTGATGAAGTGGATGCATCAATTTGTAACTCATCAACAGCACTCATTCCCAAAGACAACAAGTAACTTTCAAAAGCATTCTTATAGGTGAATATACTATTTTTTCTCTGTGACTATTTTGTTTGCCATATAGTTTGGTTCGAAAAGTTAGAAATTAAGTCTATGTATGTGGGTCTATGTACTTTTAAATGTTCTCGAGGAAAATCAGTCTTGTCAGTTGGTTCATGTAGTCCGTTTATTATTGATAAGCATGGTTGCAAAAGGCATTAGGCGCTAGTCTGGCGGTCGACCACCGCCTAGCTAGTAATCGGCTGAGGTGGGGCCTAGGCGAATTTGACTTTTCTATATATAACTTTTAAAATTGTATGTATATTTATAAATTTTAGGATAAATATAAGTAGGTTTAAAAAATATTGGATGTCGGGGCTTTAAATGTAAACTGGGGCCTTTACTAAGTTAAATTTGGGTTTTTTGTAACGTAAAGTCTCATTTTTTTGTTTCTTTTCTAGCCACCATCTCGTGTCTCTCATCTTCTCTATTTCTTCTCATATTTCTCAACTACAACGATTAATCACAAAGCTAATTCTTACATACCATTTAAAAACAAAATCTGACCAATTGAAAGAAAAACCTAATATAAAATTCTAAAATCGTGTTGACTGTTGTTGACCACTCTCGACCTTCGTGTTGACCGCTTTTTGGCCGCCGAGTGTAAAATCGAGGTGGCTGGTGGCCGCCTAGGCCACTTTTTACAACACTGTTGATATGTTAGACTAGTGTTTGCACATATATGATAGTCATGTATATGATAGTTAATACTACAATATGATAAGGGCTTCTTTTCACGTGTTTTGTTAGTTTTTGGTAGTTGCAACCAATATATTATTCTTGTTGCAATATGTACAACAGTAGGTTAGACACCAGTCTAAACGTCTAATGTATCATAGGGCTGGTTATGGTCGATACATAGGGCTAGTTAACTATCATGAAAAACAACAAATATATTATCCTTGCTCCAATATGGTCCATACATATGCCTGGTTTTCATGTGTTTGCACAATATGTTCAACATAATACGAGTGTCAAGATTATCACTCTTAGTTTGCATTCTGTTATGTATTTTATGATAACTATAATGGTCCATTAAATGTGTTGGTTTGCGAGGTCATATGTGACTTAGGGGTTGTTTGATAAGAAACGGGATTTAGTGATGAATGAATCAAAGCTGATGAATGATTCGTTGGTGCTGAGTGAACATGGTTATGAGTAAAATTTATTGTTTGAAGATTGTTCTGAATGAATAATTTGAGTAACATCAAACTACCAACTGAACCTTTTTTAGATTTAGCAGTCAGTGAAATATATCGTTTGATAAATGTTAGGGATCATTTACCGAGAGAAATTTATAACTTAAACAAAATAAATGTTGGATTAAAAAATAGTAAAGACTGTTATAAAAAAATCAAAACGATACAGGTTACACAAATCTTAGTTTCAAGTATATAATAACGTCAATGACTCATGGAGGTTAATGATTGTCTTGATTTAGATCCTTCACTTTAATGTATTATATTCATGCAATATATTATCGTTGGTGCAAGAACTTAATTTGCAACAATATTTTTTTTAGCAAGAAAAATGTTATGTAGCAGCCTTTGTTTTGGCTCGAGAATATTATATCAGGCCACTAGGTTGAAAAATATGGTAAGACATTAGTGCATTTGTTATATCAGTCTAATAGGTTGAATGCTATCTCATGGTCGAAATTAATGGGTATATATGGAAATAGGCAGGAGTGCAGCTGTTATTCCTCTGATTTAAATATGACAATCTGAAACTTGTAGTTTTATATTGCAATAAATTTTATTTTGTTTTATCTTATATAGAGCTTATAGATGTTTATTTTTATAGATGATTTGGAATGACAAGAAGCCTGTTACTACTAAGGAGTTGGACGACAACGTGAGCTCGACATTTCAGTGTGTGGCATCTCATGATCAGTCATGTTAGTGTTTAGGAAAGGTTGGCATGTGGTCATGTCGTTTTGTATATCTCCTTCCGTTAGCCCAACAAACACTTTTTAATTAAACTATTGTGATGTTTAATTAGTGGTATCTAGTATGTTTGTTAGAACATTAAACTCATGTTAAACTATTGTGAATCTTACCTTGGATCTTTAATCCATTGGTTTTGGTATAACATTCATGGTTATGGTTTGTTACAATTTTATTTTTCCTAGTTATGCTTCTATATATTGGTTTTTGTTGGTTATGCTTTTATACCTAGAAATACATTGTAACCAAGTAGTATTTAACAAAAACGAGAAAAGTAAAAAAATAATAATTTATAAAATGTTTTGTAAGCAAATAATTGGGGTCTATGCTAATTAAAAATGGTGTTTTTAATCAAATAGAACAAGGTTATCTAACAAAAAAAATTGGGCTATATTATACATCACAAAGTATGTTTCTAAAACCGGGATTTATAGCAATCCTTCATAGAGATTAGAGTCCCTGTTTGTGCCCTCATGCAAAACTGAGTTTTTTGAACCAAGTCCATTTTTTAGTGGTGTTCCTCAAACACTTGTGGTGATTATATCTGCGAACCGACTTTTGAGATTTGAGTATATTTTAATTTCAAAAGGTGATTTTTGGGGAAAAAATTGATTTAAGAGCTTGGTATTTGTATATTTAAACCATTTCAGTTAACTATACGAAGGAAAAAAATTTATAAACGTCAACCAAACTAGGAATAGAAATGATATAAACTGAGTTAATTTTTGCAAAGCAGGGAAATAATTGATTCTCATTTTGTCATTATGCAAACTGCCGTGATAATATTTTGATCGAACTACAAGAAATAAAACATGAAAATGTTAGTAGATTTATTAAAATACACATTAACAACTTACGGTACGGTCTAAGGACAACTTACATATAGAGAATGAGATTCTTGCACTTAAAATATTGTTAAATCTACATGTTTTTCTTCCACACTTTTAAAAAGTGTACAAATTTTATTAGTTTATTAACAATTAGCAATATGTATTTTTTTTTTAATTATTTATTATTTTTTTTGAAAGTGAAAGTATTATAGATAATGGAATGTTTACAAAGTCTGAACAAAATGGCAAAGACAACCCACTATAATTCTTACAGACCTATCAATGAAGGAAATAATACAAACTATGCTAGAAAAAAATAGTATTCTAAACATCAATGCAAACATAGAATTCCTCAAACTATTCAAAACTTCTTCAGCCTTGTTCTGCAGACGTATGAACTATGTGCAACTTTATGTTCCATAGCAAGCTTCACATTCCTTACAACTGAAGACTCCTTCACCTAGCAAATTTAGTAACTTCATCTTGACAACTCCATAATTTATGTTTCAATACTTCTTTTCTTTTGGCTTTCCCAAACACTCTAGAATTTATTTATTTCCATATATGATAAACAGCAACCCTAAATACCAATCTTCTGAGGATGCTCCAAATGCTATTGTTACACTTAAGTTGAGCAAAGTCAGTGACAATATCCATCCAGTTCAGAGATGATTTCCATTTGATCATTTCGTGTAGTTTCCCCCATATCTCAGAAGAGTATTTTCATTGGAAAAATAAATGATTATGTGAGACAATGCAACTTCCACATAAAGCACATTCCAAGCTTTCATTTGGTTTCCATTTCAAGATTATGTCATGTGTTAGGAGTTTTCCTTGAACAACCATCCAAAGTACAAAGGCATGTTTTGGGATGCATTAGTTAAACCAGACCATAGCATACCAATTTCATATTCCGTGCACTCACTTTTAGATCTTCCCATACTTGTCTGGTAGAGAACACAATCTATTGGGAAATTAACTTTAGGGAGTTAATACTTATAATGTTAAAGTTAGTACTGATAGTGATGTTAGAAGAGTATTAACTAGATAGTACTGATAGTGCAAAAGTTAATACTGGTAGTGTTTGAGTTTGTACTGTTCTATATTAAGTATGTCGTGTAAGGTTTGTAACAACATATCTTCTATTCCAATAGAAGATATGATGTACTTAATGCATAGTTATCTCTGTAAGGGATCTCCTTAGTGTATAAAAGGAGATCCTAGCTAGGTTAAGCATATACCAATACTCTAGCCGTCTTAAGAAAAGCTTCAAGGTTGTAAACCCTAGTACTAGGAGAGTACTCGTATTATTAATCAATAATATTGAAGTTGTTGGTGTTACATTTGTGTTTTACAATAATCTTCTAAGTACATTAAAGTAGATTCCGCATACTTGTGTGTATCTACAACAAAGTTTCTCATTGTTGTTTTGGAACCATCCAAGGCAACTACACGTTTACAAGCTAAGTGTTCTAGATCCAAGGTTTGGGACTCCATAAGTGGTATCAGAGCTTGTGTCCTGAAGCTTTGTTTTTAGAAGATCCTGTGTGACAAATCTGTTGAAATGGATTTTGACTCAAGCAAATCCAGTGTTGTTACCAGAGTTCCTAAATTGCAGCCAAATGAATATGAGCTCTGGAGAATGCGCATAGAGCAGTACTTTTTGGTACTTGATTTTAAGCTGTGGAACATTGTGATCAATGGAGACTCTTATAAATCCATTGTTTCTGAAGAAGTGGCTGGCAAAGTTTTTCTTAAAAACAAAGGTGATCCCATCACTAATGAAGAAATGGCTCTAAGAGGCAATGATCTCAAGGTCAAAAGTCTTTTACTGATAGCAATACCTGATGATCATCAACTCATCTTCAACAAACACAAAGATGCTCAGAGTTTGTTCAAAGCCATTGAGACCAGATTTGGTGGGGACTCTGTCACCAAGAAAACTCAGAAGACTCTTTTGAAGCAAGAGTTTGAAAACTTCATTGCTAGTGCAGCTGAGCCTATTTACTCAATTTACAATAGGCTTCAAAAACTTGTCAGTCAACTGGCAGTATTGGATGTGGACATCTCCAAGGAAGATGTCAATCTCATGTTTGTTAGAAGTCTTCCATCACCAAAATGGGACACTCATGTCATTGTATAGAAGAATAAGGCAGAATTTGAAACTATGAAGTTGGACAATCTGTTCAATAGATTTAAGGTGATTGAACAAGATATGAAGAGAGTTGCAGCTGCAGCTTCCAGCTCTGGGGCACAAAACATAGCTTTGTGGCTCACCCAGTCACTAGTAATGATAAGGACAGTATCAATGTTAGTACTCCTAGTACTAATGTTAATACTGATTGTTTGGCCATCATTGCTGCAGGCATCAATGAAGGTACAATCTATGATTTCATCTCAGAGCAACAACAGGGATCTCAGATTACTCATGATGACCTGAGACAGATCCATGAAAATGACAGTGCCCATGAAATTATACCCATAATCAAGCATTTGATTCTGAATCCAGAGAACTTAACCACAACAACTTGCAGCAACTACATACTCAACCTCAGTTGTAGAGTTTGCCACAATGCTCTGCTTCTTGCACTGCCATGAAATCAACCTATCACCAAGGAACTGACATCCTCCTGTGGTTGACTTCCTATCAAAACTTGCCCCAGCATAGTCACTGTCAGAGTAAGCTACCAGATCAAAAGGGGAGTACTTAGGATACCAAAGGCCTAGTTGAGCATGGCCTTTCAGATATATAAAGATTCTTTTAACTGCATGCATGTGAGAAAGCTTTGGAGAGACTTGGAATCTTGCACATGCACACACTGCAAACATAATATCTGGTCTGGAGACAGTCAAATACATCAATGATCCAATCATTGATCTGTAGAGGTGCTGATCAACTTCTTCACCATCAACATCTGGAAGTAATGGCTTATTATGCTCCATAGGAGTGCTTGTAATCTTTGTATTATCATAGCCAAAATTTACCAAAATCTCCTTGACATACTTATCCTGACAGATAAATATGCCATCTGTCTTCTGCTTGACCTGTAGCCCAAGAAAGAAGGTGAGTTCTCCCATAGAACTCATCTGAAACCTATCATGCATCATTTTTTCGAATTCTCTGCACAGATCCTGCTTGGTTGAGCCAAAAATAATGTCATCAACATAGATCTGAACCAGCAGGATATCATTCTTCACATTCTTGATGAATAGAGTCTGATCAATCTTCCCTCTTCTGAAGCCATTGCCCAAAAGATACTTGGCTAAAGTTTCATACCAAGCTCTTGGGGCCTGATGCAGACCATAGAGTGCCTTTTGAACCCTGTATACTTTGTCAGGAAAGTTGGGATCTTCAAAGCCTGGAGGTTGACAGATATAAACTTCCTCCTCAATCTTTCCATAGAGGAAAGCACTATTCACATCCATCTGATATACTGTGAAGTCTTTGTATGATGCAAAAGCCAGGAATTATCTGATAGCTTCAATCCTTGCCACTGGAGCAAAGACCTCTTCATAATCGATTCCTTCTTGTTGTGTATACCCTTGAGCCACCAGTCTAGCCTTGTTCCTTATTACCACACCCCTTTCATCCTTCTTGTTTCTGAAAACCCATTTAGTGCCAATAGCTCTCTTGCCTTCAGGAAGATCCACCAAAACCCATACATTCTGAAGTTTGAACTGGAGAAGCTCTTCTTGCATTGCTTCTACCCATGCTTCATCTTCAAGAGCTTTGTAGACTTTCTTTGGTTCTGCCTGTGAAACAAAACAAGCAAAGAGACATTTTTGAGTGTCCCCATGGATCCTTTCTTCATAAATGGCACTAAAGAATCCAGTCTCACTATGTTGAACTTTAGATCTTGTAGTTCTTTCAGCATTGAATTCCCCAATAACATTTTCCAAGGGATGATCCTGATTGATTCTTCTGTGTGGAGTAGCAGGAACAACATAATATGAAGCTATATTAGTAAAATCAATCTCATCAGCTTCACCATAGGGATCAGGAACCTCTGTATTAACTGATGGAATAGAATGAGGACCATCAGTACTAATTTCTGGCTCATCAGTACTAACATGTGGCTTATCAGTATTAACCACAGTAGTACGGATTACTTGAGGTTCTATCACTGTGTCATCTATATTGGTTACACTCCCTTCAGCATTAGACCATTAGTCTTGTGAGGCTGATCATCATCTGTGTTTGCCTCCCCTGAAGAAGTGCTTCCAACTGAGTTGTCCTTCCAAATGGGCAATAGGACACAGTCATCATTATCATCATCAGAATCTGTATCAGGACCTTGCTTTTCTCCTGCAATAATGTTAGAATCCACAGAAACAGGTACATAGTTCATAGATTCTGTTAGCATATCAATATCAAAAAGCCATTTTGGTCCTTGCCCCTCTACACTAGGTTTGTCCTCAAGAAACTCTATGTGCAGATTCTCTTCTATCCTTCTGGTTCTAGAATTATAAACCCTAAAGGCTTTACTATTCAATGAGTAGCCAACCAGATATCCACTATCAGATTTTCCATCAAACTTACCTAAATGGTCAATGGTATTGAGAATAGAGATATGACACCCAAAAGGTTTAAGAAAGTCTAGGGTAGGCTTTCTACCTAAAAACAGCTCATAGGGAGTCTTGCCATGAGGCTTTACTATCAGTACCCTGTTCTAAACATAACAAGCAGTATTAACTGCCTCAACCCAAAATACTGTAGGTAACTTGGAATCTGCTAACATAGTCCTAGCAGCCTCTATCAATGTCCTATTTCTCCTTTCAGCAACCCCATTCTGCTGAGGAGTCCTAGCTTACACTATATTCTCTTTTAATACCCTTAAGCTGACAGAAATCATTCATCACTTGGTTTTTAAACTCTGTCCCATTATCACACCTAATGATTTTAACTTTCTTATCAATAAGGTTCTCTACTGCAGTTATGTAAGACTTAAGGATTTCACTGGTCTCATCCTTAGTATTCATGAAGAAAACCCAAGTAAATCTGCTAAAATCATCAGTCACAACCAAACAATACTTCTTAAAATTCAGGCTGCTTACAGAGGTGGGGCCAAATAAATCCATGTGCAGCATATGAAGTGGTTGGGTGATAGTGTTAAAAACCTTAGGCTTACAAGAGGCTATATGCTGCTTCCCTTTGAGGCATGCAATACAAGTCTGTTTATTGTCAAATCTTTTTGAAGGTAAACCTCTTACAAGGTTATTTTTAGCTAAAAGATTTATTACTTTAAAGTTCACATGACCTAGCCTTCTATGCCATAACATAGATTCATCCAAAGAAGCTGTAGCAACTAAACATGTAAAGTTATCTTTGGGCACTATGTTTTTCATACTTACACAATACATATTGCTTTTCCTAGGAAACTTAAAAAGTACCTCATCTTTACTAGGCAACTTAAAATTTTGAGACAAAACCAAGCAATCAGTGTCTGTGAATAGAACAAAATTCTTCTTGTCACATATTTGTGACACACTGAACAAATTGTATTTGAGTTCTTTCACATAGTACACATCTTCAAAGTCCAAATTACCAGTTTTAATTGTTCCTTTACCAGTAATTCTTCCACCTATACCACCACCAAAAGAAACATATCCTCCATTCAAATCAATGAAGTCTGAAAGATAGGATAGATTTCCAGTCATGTGCCTGGAACACCCACTGTCTGAATAGCCAAGATCATCATTCTTATTGGAATGTCCCTGCACACAAAGTAAAGGAAAATAGTTCCTTTTGGTGACCCAAGCCATTACTGACTTGGATCTGCCTCGTGCATCAATGTAATCATATTTTTTGAGAGTAACTGATGCACTGTTGGATTGAGTGGTCTTTCTAACCCAACAAGCTGAGGGCTTAACAGCATTGCCCTTGATTCCTCTAGCAGCATTCACTTTAGAACCAACAGTTTTCATTTTTGGCTTAAAAAAGTATTAACTTTTGGCCTATCAGTATTAAGTTTTGGCTCATAAGTATTAACCTTTTTCTTGTAAAACTTGATTTGTTCATCATAAGATTTAAAGGTTTGTGCTGCTCCAATATTAAAGGACCTTGGTGAAGTAGATGGTGATTTTGAAAAGTTTCTTTTGGGCCTTTCACCAAATACTTTGGGTTGTGGTCTAGCAGTATTAACTGGCTTTGTAGTATTCAAAGATTTTATGCCAGTTTTAAGAAGAACTGCTCTTGGGGTCATGATGGGTTGAGGTCTCATAGGGTGTCTGCATTGAGCCTGCAAATGAGAAAAACTTCCACACACAAAGCAAGATTTATTATACATGATAAATTCATCTCCTAGTTGTTTAGATTTTAGCTGGTTCCAGTTTCTTTTGTTACCTATAGGACTAGATGACCTGTTTCTATACATCTCAGCATATTTTACTGGTTTCCTAACAGGTTTGTCAGTTGGTCTTACAGGTTTAGTGGCCTGTTCTTGCTTTGGTTCACCAGACTCTACACTTGTCTTTTTATGTTCAAACACATATACCTCAGGTAAGGCAGTGTCACTGGCACTTTCAAAGGTCTCATCAGTCTTTTCTACCTTGGACCCAATGGGTTCACGGACAAATGTGGGTGCCTTAAACTCTTCTAAGCCAGTGTGTTCAAGGTCTATGCCAGGAGGTGAGGGAATACCTCTGAATGGTGGTGGTGCTGTCTTATAACCCATACCTAATTTGGCTTTGCCAATTAGAGCTTTATCAAGGAATCTATCAAGTTTCTTAGAGTTATAATGTTGTGTGTCTTTAAGAGTATCAACACTTAGTTCTATGTTGTCTTTAATTTGTGAGACTCTCTCTAGTTCTTCTTTTAACACAATTATGGTGGTGTCTTTAAAAGAAATTTCCCTATTAATTACAGCAGTTGCTTCAGTAAACTTTGACTCATTTTCTTTATAATGCACAATTTGTTTTTCTAAAACTACTAAGCCTCTTTTATGATTTGCTAAATTATAACTGGTTTTGGAAAATTCTTCAACTAGTTTATCATATTGAGTTTTAAGAGACTCATATTCACTTAATGAGACACATGTATATGAGCAATTCGATTCAGTAAGTACCTCAGATACCAAAGCCATATTGATTGGACTCTCCTCATCATCGGCCATGAAGCTCCAATCATATCCAGCACCATCTACATCCACCATTGCTTTAGAATTATCAGCCTCACTACTTTTTCCTTTGCTCCTAGGGCTTCTGCATTCCCTGGCGAAATGTCCAAGCTTACCATAGTTGTAGCATTTTACCTTTCCCTTGTCAAACCCAACAGTATCTCCATCATTGATCTTAATCTGCCTCCCAGTCCTCTTTATGAACTTTCTTGCCCTCATACTTATCAAGGCAATGTTCCACATGATATCCATCTCTTCCATGTCATCTTCATGGATCTGTCTCAGGTCATCATGAGTAATCTGAGATCCCTGTTGTTGCTCTGACAAGATATTATGTTTGCAGTGTGTGCATGTGCAAGATTCCAAGTCTCTCCAAAGCTTTCTCACATGCATGCAGTTAAAAGAATCTTTAGATATCTGAAAGGCCATGCTCAACTAGGCCTTTGGTATCCTAAGGACTCCCCTTTGATCTGGTAGCTTACTCTGACAGTGACTATGCTGGGGCAAGTCTTGATAGGAAGTCAACCACAGGAGGATGTCAGTTTCTTGGTGATAGGTTGATTTCATGGCAGTGCAAGAAGCAGAGCATTGTGGCAAACTCTACAACTGAGGCTGATTATGTAGCTGCTGCAAGTTGCTGTGGTCAAGTTTTCTAGATTCAGAATCAGATGCTTGATTATGGGTATAATTTCATGGGCACTGTCATTTATATTGATAACAACAGTACTATATGCATTATCAAAAATCTAGTTTTTCATTCTAAAACTAAACATATAGAGATAAGACATCACTTTATAAGAGACTGCAATGAAAAGAAACTCATCCAGGTTGACAGGATTGATACTGAGTTTAATGTTGCAGATCTTTTAACAAAAGCTTTTGAATTGGGAAGGTTTCAGTACTTGGTCACAAGTATTGGGATGCTTCATCCATAATACGTCTTATCTCTCTCTATTTTTTAAAGTTTTGTAAACTGGTGATTAGTACTGATTGTTATCTAGTTAATACTGATTGTGTATTGTTAATACGGATTGGCAAGAAAATGTCTTGGATTATGTTTTCTTGGTCTTGGACTAACTTTTCAGGCATAACACAAGCAATATGGATGTGGTTAGGTGACTAAATGTTACAGCACATGTGGTTCTCTTTCTTATGCCCATTCTGAAGCCACAACATGTTGAAACTTGTTGTAACTCTGGACTTTGTGATGCCAAAGCATTATGTGGCATCTTGTGGTATTAATGAACATGAATTGATGGTTTCAGTTGGTCAGGTCATTCTGCACTAACCCACTCTTTGCCATTCTATCTGTTTACAGATAGTGTGACTAGCCCAAGGGCATCTGGCTTAGAGAACAACGAGCAACCGTGAATCCAACACTTGTGTTGGAGGCAACACCTGCCACGAGCTGGAAACCCTGTCAGGAAGGCCCTTTTAATGGGACTATCAATCACAGGAAGTGCTATGCACTGAAACCATTGGTTTTCACCCAACCAGAGGCCATGTAAGGCCGACCTTGATTAAGTGTTTGTAACCACACTTAATCTCTTCAAAATTGGGGTTTCAGTATTATAATTTCCAAACTATGAGTTAATACTGATGGGTAAAGTTAATACTAATGGTTATAAGTTAGTACTGATAAGCAAAGTTAGTACTGATGAACTAGCCGTTAGTACTTATTCCAAAAGTCTGTTATGCAATAATTACTTTTGAAAGTTGAGTTGTTATCGTCTGTTTCTTTATATAAGGGTTTCCTAATTCGTTTCTCTTCACTTATTACCGTAAATATTTACAAGGCGGTTCAACTAAAATTCTCCAACTCTCTATATATTGCATAACTTTTCAATTTCTTTCACCACAATTCACTAAAGGCTTTTGCGATCAAATCCCACTTAACTAACCCTCATTCTTATTGCTCATGGCTCCTCTTGATTTTGTCGATAAGCACAACATGGTGGCGTGCTTGGACTTGCCAGAAGGCAATGAAGAATTCACTGAGATAGTAGCTTTTCTAAACAGAAGCAACATCAGGTTTGCTTTACTCTTAAACCCTACTATCTTATGTACCCATGTCGGGAAGTTTTGGCAAACTGCTATTGCCTCAACAACTGAGGAAGGGGTACAACAGTTAATTGGCATGGTGGATGGCACACCAATTGTTATTACTGAAGCCTCTCTAAGAGAACATCTTCATCTTCGGGATGCTGAAGGTATTAGCACTTTGCCAGCCACTGACATAATTGAACAACTCTCATTGATGGGGTATAGACATGACAATACTTTCAACTTTCACAAAAGTCAGTTTTCCCCACAATGGAGGTTTCTAATTCATAGCCTCTTACATTGCTTGAGTCACAAAAGGACTGGCTGGGATGCTTTTCCCACAAACATAACCACAGCCTTGATCTGCCTTGCAACAGGCAGGGTGTTCAACTTTTCAAATTATATTTTTGAGGGTATGCTTAAAAATGTAGTTAGCAAAACCAAGTTTCTAATGTATCCCAGGTTCATACAAATATTTTTGGATCTTCAGAGACAAAACTTGCAGTCTCACAAAAATATTTATCCATAAAAAATACTCACAGCCAAGGTATTTTCAAATATGTTAAGGGCTGTGGTAGGATATAGTGGGGTTGTAGTGCCATTATTTCAAAACATGCTTATTGCAGAGGGTGAAGGACCATCAAGCACAAATGGCTCCCAACACACACCCACAGATCCTAATAACTCTCCAAATCAACAACTTTCATCAACAAGTAGGCACTCCAGACAGGAGAGTGGGATAGCTCAGCCCCATTCTCCTCCTAACATTATACCAGATGAGCCTATCTCAGTTGATGTAGGAGATAGAATGGTAAGGGCTGCCACTACTCATCCAAGCTTAGAAGCTGGTGAGGATAGTGGTAACATAAATAAGACCCAAACCATGCCAACACCTAGTGAGCACTCCTCACAGGGTAGACCCAGGCAAAGGCTAAAAATGGGGGGGGGGTGTATCTGCTCAGGCTAGGCCTGGGAGTGCATCTCAATTGCCCAATGACCCACCTCTCTCAGCAGGTAACATAACTGGAAGTGGTGAGGGCAGCTTATCACTTAAGGATATGATGGAATTGTACAGGTTCTTATGTAGGAAGGTGAACACTCTAGAGATTGCTTCGGATGAACAAAAGAAAGCTGTTGCCAAAGTTCATACCAGAATGCTGCTAAAGATGAAAAAGTTAGAGCATCAAGTCAACCTTCTCTCCAAGCCTACTGCAACATCATCTCCAGTCACTGCATCTCTCCAAAGAAAGGCCAAGTTCAGAGTCTCAAGTACCTCAACAGAGGATTCTACCAAACAGGGGAGGAATTCTGATATTCAAGGTAGAAGTGAATTTGGTCAATGGCAAGGTGGTGCAACTTTTCACAATCCTTTTGCTGATGACGAAGAAGTTTAGGTCACCATTGATGCAGAAGAAGTACTCAGTACTCCTACATGCACTATCAGTACTATCCCAGTTAGTACTGTTAGTGTTGTAGTTAGTACTGATAGTACTATAGTTAGTACTCCTGGCATTCTTCAATCAGTACTAAGTCCAATTGTTCAGATAGCTGCTGATCTAAAACAACACAACTACAAAGGCCACTACCATTACTACCACTCCTAATGAAAATAGCGATGAAGAGGAAAGAGAGAAACATGATGTATTGGGACTTCAGAGCTTGAAGAAATCTGTTCCCATCTCTCCTACTTACAAGAAGCCTCCTAATTTGTATCTAAGGAAGAAGACCAAGTCAGCAGCACCCAAGCCTAAAGAAAAGGGATTTATTATTCAAGAAAGAGGTATTCCAGCATCACCAACCTCAGCTCCAATAATTGATCCCAAAGACAAAGGCAAGGGCATCTTAGTGGAAATACCAAAGAAGAAGAGAGAAATTGAAAGGTTGAATGAAGAGGCAGCAAGGAATCTTGCAGCACAATGGGATGAAGAAGAGTTAAAAAAAGAAGCTGTAGAGAAAGAAAAGAGAAGGCTGGCTAAAATGGATGAAGACTGGCAAACATGGGATGACATGAGAGCCAAAGTAGAAGCTACCAAGGAGGTACAACAGAAGCTGCAACAAGATCAGGGTACAAGTGGTAATGAAGCAACTCAGTTGTTTAGTGAGATCTTGGCTAGAAGACAGAGCCAATTCAGACAACAAAGAGAGATTGAAAAGGCCTCAAAGCCTCCAAACAAGAGTCGGCATAAGATGTATCTTTGCAAGTACATCAGATACTCAGGTGAAGATAGGAGAACACTAAAGCAGCTTAATCAATTATCTTGGGAGACTCTCCAAAGACTTGCTGACAAAATTCAAAGACGATTTCTGGACTTCAGACCTATGCAAGATGATGATATTGTTGAGAGGTCACAACCTATTGGAAGCTACAAAAGGCCATCTGAAGTAGGAGCTTCCTCATCTGCACCTAAAAGATTGAAAGAATCTGATGAAGATGAAGGTGGACTCACTGAAGAAGAGCTCAATAGGATGATGTTAATTGAAGCTCCAGAAGAAGCATTGTACTCAGAGCCCATCAATACCAGATACCCAACTCTCAACTGGGATATCTACACTGAATATGGAAAGAGGCATTAGAGGATTCATAGAGCTGGTGGAAGGACAAGTGCTTATTTGTACTTAGTGGATCTATTTCCATCCATTGACAGAGATGATTTGTCTAAGCTATGGGAGTTAGTCAAAAATAGGTTCAAGAACAGAGATCCAGATAATGACAAGGATCTGGAGCTACTCTATGAACTCCAGAACATATTTGAACCTAATCCAACAGGAGAACAATGGAAGTTCCAACCTGGTGATGAAGCCCTCACTTGGACCTTGCTTGATTCCTGTGGACTGCACTTGGTCACTACATGCAATGGAACTGATATCTATATGTTGGTTGAAAGAACCTACCCACTTGCACTTGGAACCCTTCTACAAATGTTGGATGCAGGACTAAGGATGGGAAATGCAATAGAAATGGCCAAAGAGTTGTTGCTGAAGATTTTTGACCAAGCTGGAAGACCTAGCAGACGAAAGTGAAGTTTGGAAGAATCCTCAAAGTCTAAAGAAACTTGTGTTTTAGAAACCCAATCACAAGTTTAGGGGAGGATTGTTGGGAAATTCACTTTATGGAGTTAATACTTATAATGTTAAAGTTAGTACTGATAGTGATGTTAGAAGAGTATTAACTAGTTAGTAATGATAGTGCAAAAGTTAGTACTGATAGTGTTTGAGTTTGTACTGTTCTATATTAAGTATGTCGTGTAAGGTTTGTAACAGCATATCTTCTATTCCAATAGAAGATATGATGTACTTAATGCATAGATATCTCTGTAAGGGATCTCCTTAGTGTATAAAAGGAGATCCTAGGTAGGTTAAGCATATACCAATACTCTAGCCGTCTTAAGAAAAGCTTCAAGGTTGTAAACCCTAGTACTAGGAGAGTACTCGTATTATTAATCAATAATATTGAAGCTGTTGGTGTTATATTTGTGTTTTACATTAATCTTCTAAGTACATTCAAGTAGATTCTGCATACTTGTGTGTATCTACAACAAAGTTTCTCATTGTTGTTTTGGAACCATCCAAAGCAACTACACGTTTACAAGCTAAGTGTTCTAGATCCAAGGTTTGGGACTCCACACAATCTTCTTTCCATCTTTATCAATCCACTTGATAATATCTTTCTCCATTTCATTCAGCATTGACATTTGAATATCGTGAAGAATAAGGTATTTTGTATACCATTCAATTGGCCATTTTTAAACATTCCCATCAACAGCTTCAGCAACTGTACATGATTCTTTCATTCTAGCATTATATATATGTATATATATATATATATACCTCTTGGTGATGAATTTACATAATGGTCCCACACTGTGCCACTTGTATACCACAGTGACACATTTGTTCCATCACCATCTACCACCATATATAATATTTGATTCCATCTCTCATGCCCAAAATTGTTTTCCAAAATGGGCTACAATTCTTCTCAACGGGAATATCCCAAAGGTTCACACTTTTAATGTGAAAATTGGTTACATTAGAAATGTGAAAAAAAAAATTGCAAAATAATAAGTTTTCCACTTATAATTGTATCAAAAAAGGTTCACACTTTTAAATGTGGAGATATCTAAGCTTTGTCGACATTTATATGTGTGAAATTCAAATTGTAGGACTCAAATTATCCACACTTCCTCTAGTGTGGAGAAATTTGGTGTTACAATTGATTTCTACACTTAGTGGAAATCTTAGATATCTCCTTACTTAAAAGTGTGAATTAGGGTTTCCGATGTCGAAACAAACACTCTTGCTTCCTACCTAAAACTTCAACCATCATCTCTTCCATGCATCTGTCTTGGTCTACCAATTGGTGCTAACATGAACAAAGGAGTCTACTGGAAACTAATCATTGATAAGTTCCATAATCGTCTTACCTCTTGTAAAGCTAGAACTCTCTCTTATGGAGGAAGACTCACTTTTCTTTAGTCCGTTCTTGTGGCTCTTGGTACTTACTACTTCTCCTTGTTTAAAGCACCAAAGTATGTGCTTAATTACTTACAGAAGCTTAGGCGTAATATTTTTAGGGAGGCTCAGTAGACTCAAACAAGACTGCTTGGATTTCTTGTGAGTGAGTTTGCTCTCCTACTAAGAGTGGTGGTCTCAGTATTGGAAGTTTTCTTGCCTCAAACCTTGCAATGCTAACTAAATGGTGGCGGCGATTTAATTCAGATACAGGAAAACTTGTAATAACTTCCATTCATGGGTCCAATGGAGGTCTCAGCTGATAAACCCCTCAACTCATACACTACAAAGCACTTGGAAGAATATAATTGGTTTGGATAACTACATTGAGGGTTTAAGCATCAACTTGCATTCTATTCTCAAACAAAAATTGGTAATGGTGCCTTAATATCCTTCTGGAACGATACTTGGCTAGGCGACCAATGCCTCAAAAACCTTTTTCCCAAACTTTTCTCCCTCGAATCCACTAAAGAGTGGAGAATCATGGATCGCTGTGTGTTAAGTAATGGCTCAACAACTCACAGGTGGGTTTGGAGGAGGCCCATAAAAAACAGAGTTGATTTAGAATAAATTATTGGGCTTTGAAATTTTCTTCTTAATTTTGTTCCATCATCTCCTACTGATTGATGGGAATTTGGTTTAACCCCTTCCAAATAGTACACTGTTTCTTCGATGCGGAAACATAATGAAAAGGTGATGTAGGTTTTCTGACCAGGTTTTAATATTTATATTGTCTCGTTTACCTATGGTCCACCTTATGCACTCATGGGCAGTGTACCCGATCGGGTGTAGTGTAGTAATCTGTAACACCCAGGTCATCCCAAGAGCTATGTGAGTGGATTCTAATTAAGTCTAGGTGTCACTGTTTTTAACTGGTTTAAGGTTTGAAATGATTAATTAACTAATAAACAAGAAATAAATGCGTAAAGTAAATAGAGGTTGTGATCAATAGAGGGAAAGTGTGCTAACCTAATGTTACACCCGTACCCCGTCCAGGTATTATTAAATGTTAGTATTAACCCCTTATGTTATGTTGGTATGACTATATTTCTTAAAGGTTTCAAATAATAAATAGAATTAGAAACTCTTGTGGCCAAAGTTTAGAATCTTAGAATAGGGGGACTTATGTTGCCATTTGAGCTAAGTGGAATAAATATAAAAGGAGAAAATTAGTCTCATTTGAGACTTATCCAGGATTTTGAAGAGGTTACCTTAAGGTGAAGAAAGATATTTGGTGAAGAAGAAGGCATATTAAGAACATCTTGAATTGAGCTAATTCTGGACTTGTGTTGGTGATTATTAAGGTTAAGAGACCTTCAACTTCATATCTCTAATCAAGTAAGTAAGTTCCTCAATTCATGTGATTAGGGTCTTGAATTTAGAAGTTTCAAGTAGTAATAGAAGATGTCCAATTCCTTGAAATTACTAGTAATAGTCTCTAATTAAGATTAATTGTTATTTAGGAAGCTTAAGGAAGTGGTGACTCTACTTGGTAGAAACCTATTGATCAATTGGAGGTAAGTATAGTGGGTTAATGTTGTTTCATGTTAAATATGAATTATTGATTATTGTTATAGTTGTTGGAGCTTGTTATAGTAGCTTGGATCCATAGCTTTTATATTTTCAAGTAGTGTAAATACCCAATTAAAGGTATGTACTTATATTATAGATGCTCCATGAATCCTTTCTTGTTGTTAAAGCTTTACTTGTACTTAACCCATTTAATTACTAAGCAATTCGCTTACGTTATAGTTAATGTCATTTTGTAGGTCCTAGCAAGGAGGATAAATATAAGAAACAAGTGTAGAATGGACTTTGCTTGAGCTCCTAGTTGAGCTAGTCTTTTGGAACCAAGGTGTTGAAGTTGGAAGCCCCAAAGAGTCGAGTCACGTTTTGGTATACTTTTTGGGTCATATGGTCTACCTTTTTACTAATGGTTGTAATTACATTTTATGTTGTCTAAAAGACTTAAATCAATAGTGTTAAGCTTTTTAGTTATGGGTCAAATTATTGGTAAATGATGTTTGGCGCAATGTCAATTGCTTATCTTGAAGGTTAGAGTGTCAAAATATTCAATGGTAATAGTGTTTATAAGTGTTTTGAAGTTTACTTGTGGCCTTGTTAATGTTGTTGAAGTGAAGATTAAAATAGTTGGGTCCAAGTGCAGGAAATCTGCACTATTTTTGTAGGTCTGGGTTCCAGACGGCGTCGCCAATAAGGTGACCCCGTCTGGTTAAAATAGTTCTGAGCCATCAGGTTATATCTTGTCTCAGACGGCGTCCCAATTTAAGGGTGACGGCATCGCACCTTGAAGCTGACGCCGTCAGATTTAAAATGTTCTGAGCCGTCAGGTTTAATTGTTGGTTCTCTTGACCTGACATCTCTTTAAAGGCGGACGGCGTCATGTAATGTGGGTGACGGCGTCCGCCCGTCTGAATGAACTAATTGAGTCCTTTCTTACAAATCAAAATAAAAAGGAAAAACTTCCTGAGTCTTCCTTCCTTCGTAGTTCACACTTAAAGTTATTTAATAAGAATGTCATGTAAGTCGTTTAGTTCACATTATTTAAAAAGTTTTTAAATTACCGTTTTGGGGGCATAACAACTTGGTATTAGAGCCTTGATCTAATAGATTTAGGATCTTTACCTTAGAATTTCCTAGACCTAGGCCGTGTGAATTGTGTTAGTAATAGTTATGCTACGTGTACACTTCCTTGATGATTTTAAGAAACACATATGTTACATGTTTTTATAACTACGCTTGGCCACCGTGGTTATAAGAAGATGGCACATATGTGTTGCCTAAGATCGTTAAGGCTTTGTGCATGTGGTGGTTTAGGGTGAGGTATGTAAGGGCAATATGATTACTTCATAAGTTATAGGTGATTATATTTAATCGAATGTTTTGTCTAAATTTCAGTAAAGAAGAAATGGAAACTCCACATCAAAAGGAAGCCGTAAAGGCTACTACCTCTAAACGTGCCGAATCTTCGGCAAGTGGTCCAACCAAAAATAATATAAATCCGGAGAATTCTTCTTCCTCTAGTTTGGAGGGCCCTACTTTAGAAGGATTCACTGAAGAGCAAGTAAAAGCTTTAGACGTTTTAATGAGGAGAAGGATAGGTAAGGTGTTAGAAAGATCCATGTCGTATTTTGTTAAAGAGACCACCCTCAATATTCAAGAAGCAATGCAAAGAGAGTTCACGGAACTCAAAAGAGAAGAGGGTCACGATAGGGTTACTAGGAATGATAAATCATCTTACCGTGATTTCACAGCATGTGACGTACCTAAGTTCACGGGGACCCTTGACCCCATAGCTTGTAATAGATGGCTCATTGCCGTTGAAGGTGCTTTTCGCACAAGTGGGTGTGAGGAGGCAAAGAAGGTTGTCTACGCTATCAATTTTCTTCGCGATAGCGCTAGAACTTGGTGGGAAAGGAAGGTGTGTGAGAAAGGGGAGACTTGGTTGGACTTGTGTTCGTGGAAAGAATTTAAGGAGTTATTTACTTCGGAATATGCACCGGCGGAAGAGATTGACAAGATCCGTGAAGAGTTTCAAACTCTAGTACAAACTAACGAGACGGTGAACGTGTTATGGAAGAAATTTAATGACATGGTACCTTATTGCTCCGAGTACCACAATAATGAAAAGCTCAAAGTAGATAGGTTCCAAAGGATGCTTAAAGATGAAATCCGTGAAGTGACCTTACCATTTAAGTGTAGTACGTTGGAATATCTTCTAAGCCGGGCTCGTGTGAGAGAAGCGGATTTGATGAGAAAGAAGAGTAAAGAAGATAAGGATGTTAAGAGAAGGCAAGTGTTTGGAGATAGAGAAGGTAAAAAGCCAAGGTTTGATTTAGGCAGAAGGGCCGGAGGGAATCAAGGCAAGACACAATGTAAAAAGTGTCACAAACTTCATTATGGTGAGTGTAGACTCAATATGCCAGGATGTTACAAGTGCGGTTCTTTAAGCCATATGAGTAAAGAATGTTCGAAGCCAATGGTTATATGTTATGGGTGTAATCAAGTTGCACACAAGTTGAATGAATGTCCAAGTCGAAAAACAAATGATGCTAAGATTGTGAAGACGGTCAAAGAAGAAAAGGTTGAAATCCCAAAACCTAAGGCGCGAGTTTACCAAATGGGAGTGGATGAAGCGAAGTCGGGACCCGATGTCATTACAGGTATACTTCTTGTTCATTCCATTCCCGCTCGAGTCCTCTATGACTCGGGAGCTAGTGTATCTTTTGTGTCATTAGAGTTTATTAAGCGATTAACCTCTCTACTATCTAAACTCTCTAAACCCCTTGAAGTCAAAATAGCCAATAGTAAGGTGGTAGTCGTAGTTAATGTGTTTCGTGGTATAGAGTTGGAAATAGATAATAACATATTTAAGATTGACTTAATTCCTATTGTACTTGGAGAATTTGATGTCATCATAGGCATGGATTGGCTTGGTAACCACAATGCCGCCATTTTATATAATCAGAAGATGGTACGGGTTGTTAATCATAATGGTCAGGAAATAGTAATATATGGAGATAAGAGAAAGGGAGAATTTAAGTTATGCTCAGTAATGAAGGCTAGGAGATACTTGTCACGGGGTTGTTGTGCGTTTTTGGCTCATGTGGTAGATACACGTATTAAGAAGATAAGTATTGATAATGTTCCGATTGTTAATGAATTCTGGGATGTTTTTCCGGAGGAATTGCCGGGTGTTCCACCCGAAAGACAAGTGGAATTTCGTATTGACCTCATTCCGAGTGCTAAACCTATAGCAAAACCCCTTACCGTTTAGCCCCTTCTGAAATGAAAGAATTGATGAGCCAACTTCAAGAATTGTTAGATAAGGGTTTTATTCGTCCAAGTAGTTCGTGTTAATACAAATAAGCCGTAAAAACGTTTATTTATATTTTACGATCTTCTAATGTTTTGTCGATAACAAAAGTAAAATCATATTAACGAAACAAATAAAATACGTAAGTGGTTTGAACTAATAGTTTTCTAACATATTCACATTTCCACATAAAACACTAAAACAAGTATAAGTGATTTTATGATCTAGATATATATGTACAACAACTAGTGTTTACATATTGGCTTAACAAGTATAAGTGATTTTATAATCTAGATATATATGTACAACAACTAGTGTTTACATATTGAGTTAACACATACTTAAGCTAAGTATACTAAAATGGGTAAAAACAAGTATATACTAAAATGGGTAAAAAACAAGTATATACTAAATAGATAAAAACTAGCGAATGGTTTTGACCCATAACCCATGGTTTTATATATACCACTTATACAAGTTCAATGTATCCTTAAGCTACATTGTATCTAGAAAGAAAACCATGGATCAACCCATAACCCATGACCCATGACCCATAACCAAAAATACCCATGGGCAAAGAGGAGCGGACCACGGATCCCTAGCTTTGTGCTAGCCGGATCCCAAGTGGAAGGGATCCGTGGGATCCGGGGAAACAGTAGGTTTTTCCTCTATAAATAGTGAGCCGTTTCTTCATTATATCTCACCCCTCTCTAACATACTTTCTCCCCTGAGTTAAATCTCACTAACCATAGATCCAAGAGATCTATGTTTGTAGTTTTGTTTTTGTGTGATCTTTTAGGTTCCTCTTAAAGGGAAGATCACCACCTTTGAAGTCGAGCAAGCTCAATTCCATGAGTTGCCAAGCTTCCTCATCATCAAGGCTATTGAAGTCCTCTTGTTGATGATCCCTTTCTTTCTTCAAAGAAGCGTAGTGTTAAAGACATTAGTGAAAGATGTCTCAAGTGTCAAGACGAAGATATTAGTGAAGGGTATCTATCGTCTATAAGATAAGCACTTGTGGTAGGTGCTTAGAAGTCAAGACAAGAAGCATTAGTGAAAGGTGCTTAGAAGTGAAGACACAAGACATTAGTGATAGGTGTCTTGTAGATCTAATCAAAGACATTAGTGAAAGGTGTCTTGTAGATCTAATCAAAGGCATTAGTGAAAGGTGCCTTAGATGTACATTCGATATGGTGTGTTTCGATGTACTAGATAGACTAGCATTAGATCCAAGGATATTGATGTCCTTGATGATGTTGTAAAGGAGTAGATCTCCTTTGGGATTAGTCGTTGGTGTAGTGTGGTAGTAGTTCCTCCATTGCAATGGAACTAGGTACTTAGCCTAGTACCTAATAAAGGGTAGGCGACGTTGTGAAGGTGTAGTTCACCTAAGGTGTGAAAGAACTCGGTGGTTAGCCTAGCACCGTATAAAGGGTAGGCGACGTTGTGTTAGGTATGGTTCGCCTTGGTGTGAAAGAACTCGGTATTTAGCTTTGTACCGGAAAAAGATTAAGCGACGTTGTGAAGGCTTCTCCGCCATAAGGAGATTGGTGTAGTGATTACAAACTCTCGAGTAGGTGACTCGGGGAGTGGAGTAGGGCAAGGAAGGTGTCCTTGTAGCCGAACCACTATAAATACTCGCGTTGTGGTTTTGTGCTTCTTACTCTTATCTTTTCATTACATATCTTTATATGCTTGTTTATCAACATCCAACACACACAACCAAATAGATTGACATAAGTCGATCTAAATAGTTTAAAAGGAAGTTTTAATTGGTAAAACTATTCAACCCCCCCTTCTAGTTTTCCACAATTGGCATCAGAGCTTCGTTACCAAGTTTCTTAAAGTATATTGTACTTTAAAAACTTGATACGATCCATAGTTAATTGAAAACTACAAAGAAGGTTTTTCATAAAAACAAACACCATGTTTTTCAAAAACTATATGTTTGGATGTTGAGTTGATAACAACATTTTTTTTCCATTTAATTGCACTAATCTTCTTTGTGATATTGATTAGTCAAAGCTCATACCCACCAAGCTTTAGGAGTTGCTTGGTAACAAGAATACCTTCCTTGAAAAGGTATCTTAGACGCAAAGGAGCGGGAATCGTCTAAGTGACATTTGTCATTTGTAAAAGACATTCCTAAGTGCATTCGAGGTATGACTTTCTACTTATATCTAAATAATATGTGTTTAGTATATAAGTGTTATTTGCTAGGCTTTTATTTGAGTAGATTTTTGTGTATACACATGATTTACATGTAGCTTCGTTAGGAAGCCTGTTTCTCACATACGTGTTATTTTTCTCGTCTATAGTCATAGTATATAGAGCTTATGCTTTATTTCTTCTAATAAAACAAAAAACACGAATTTCAAAAATTCCTCCTTCCCTATTAATAAACCCACTCGACGCCCATTTTTTTTTCAATCCTCACTTTTTCAAATTTTCCAATTTCAAAAATTCCCTCTCATTCAAGAACTTCATCTTCCTCCTCATTCCATCTCTTCCTAAACCAAGAAGATCCGTCATCAACATGGTTTACATCGCACTCGTGCTCATCGCCCTAACACTCATCGCACTTGTGTTCCCTATGATGAAGTTCACATACGGAGACATTTACTTTGTGTTGTTAATCTATATTGGGGTCATCTACCCAATACTTTGTATCATCCTTAGCATTGAAATGCAATATTATTGATAATCTATTTTATCTAGGATTTTTGTGTTATTATGTGTGTTTCATTCCTTTTGATCTATATGTGTTATATTCTTTCGTGATACATTAGATGTCATGTATGCATGCTAAAAGAAAATGTAGGATAAAACATACTTCATGGTACAATAACCGTAAAACCTATGTTTTTATTAAAACTGGTTTTGTTACTACAGATCCACGGATCCCGAAAGTTACACTAGCCGGATCCCTTTTGAAAAGGAACCGTAGGATCCGTCCTACTGGAAAACAGTTTTCATGCAAGATTAAAAACCACTATCTTTCTAAAAGTAATAATCCACTAGAGCTTCAAAACCATGAGTTAGCTAAATACTAATTGTTAATAGAATACCTAGTAAAAACGTTAGATTATTATAGGTTGACCATAAACGTCTTCCCTTATTAACCCATCACTTCTATAGGTTCAACTATGACGCATGAATACGAGTTTGATTTTTCACTCACTAGCGTCTACACCCCGAACATTTCCCTTGAGCCCAACACACCTGGCAATCATGTCCGTGGGTTCAATAATCTCGAAAACCGTCACTTCCATGAAGGACGTATTGTAGACACCTCTCTACAATTCGAAGAAGGTATCAATACCTCCTTCCGAGCCATAGGACTAGAATGTCTTCTTGAAATCAACGAGAAGATATGTCCAAGGTTCATAATGGAATTCTTCCGTCAAGTGGAACTCGTTCGTAACGAGGATCACTCTCTATCTCTTTGGTTTTATATCAAAAACCAAAAATTAACTTTAAGCCTTGGGCATTTTGCTCACATCCTCTGAATTCCAAACCATGGACAATGTGCCTTCACCGAAGATTGGTCTCTTGATTCTCTCTTCAACTTTCGTGAAGAAAATAGTCCATATTGTTCACACATACCCTCTCCGGAAGATTTAACGCGCATGATATGCAAACCTCAACCATATTACTCCAATCCAAACATTATCCATACACGGGATATCCGAGAAGAGTATAAGCATGTTGCTCTCATTCTACGTGAAAATGTTTGGAGTCTTAGGGGAAATCGAGATATTCTTCCTGCTTGTTGTGCTCACATGTTGTACTGTTTGCTAACACAACAACCATACAATCTCGCCTACTTCTTCGCAAGGCGAATTGCAAATCTTCAAGGCTCCAAGAATAAACTCATCCATTATGGAATGTTCTTAACACGCCTCTATCACAATGTTATGCACTTCCATCCTCAATTTCAAAGTCCGTTGTACGTACTTGTGAACAAGATGATGGAACCGCTAAACATATCTCTCATGAAGACTTTCTTCATTCATGATTCCACCAATACCCATCAATCACATAATGATCCTCCTAGTGAAGACACTCAAGGAACCTAGAATAGTCAAATAGGATCAATTCTACTCTGTAATCCTATCTCTTCCATGAAATAAAACATCTTACATTTGATTTCCTAGTTTTAGAACTCACTTAAACAAAACTTGGAATATAATGCATTGTCAAAGATCATTGCATACCTTTAGTAAAGGTTCTGTCTAACAGATAGACGGATCCCAAATGTTGTACTAAACGGATCCCTACTTCTAGGGAACCGTGGGATCCGGCAAAACAGAAAATGCAATTGCAAGCATTATATGTCAAACACATCCCTTAGAACACCTCACACTAAGCTAAAAATAGTGTCTTAAGATTGATTAAGACTTTATCAAGATAGGTTGACCTTTCCTACTCTTTCTAACTCACATAGATCACACTCTAAGGCTTTGTTAGATCTACCATTTCAATCCATCACTCTTCCGCTCCCAAAACTCACAACCTATTCTTCTTATATGATCTCTCACAACTAGGTTAGAAGTCCTTCAATTATGACAATATTGATCATTAATCAATCTCACCTCAAAATTGATCAAAGTTGATCAAATCCTAGTTTTTCCCATCTCATAACCATTAGGATATTTTCCAAAACATAATCCTAAGACACAACCTGATCTCTAGGATCATTTAGTTTCATTTAACTTCAATTGACATCTTTAATGTCATCCTTGCTCATCCATTGGTACTTGTTGAAAGTTCCAAATCCTTCCATAAATAACAATCATTAGCTACACCACTCATTGCCTTCAAACACTTAAGCACCCCTTCATTTAAAACACTTAGGAGAACTGAAACACTCAAGGTGATGTAGGTCTAGGATCTTAGAAACATCATTCCCACTCTTTCATAAACTACTGAACGCCGGATCCCTAGAACTAGCCTAGACGGATCCCTCTGAGAAGGGAACCGTGGGATCCGGATGACAGTCTATGAAAAATCTTACTAAAACAAATCATTTCAACTCAAACACTCCATCCCATCTTAAATGAGTTCCTAGAATAGCACAACCTCTGTAGTTGACTCTTGTGCATGCTAATCATCAGATTCCAATAAATCTTAGTGGCTTGGAGCTTAAATGCACTTTCCAAATCTTTTGGTTTATAAACCACCTTGTTAGGACCTCCATAGTCATCACTCTCATTCTAACTTTCAGCCTTTGCAATCTCTTCAAATCATCTCATCATGAGAAAAACCCCAAGTAACAACCTATCCACCAAAGAACCACCCATCAAAAGGGCTCGTGTTGTACACGAAATCTCTTCAACCGAATCATCTCCGGTCAAATCAACAAACCTTCATCATCCAATTCCTAAAAGGATAGTACCCACAAAACTACCTATACCAAACACAACCATACCTCCTAGGCCAAACAATATAATCTCCACTAAACCATCACCTTTGGTTCCTAGAGCTATCTCTTTTACATCCCCACAATTATCACCTCACCTCTACAATTTAGAGGACTTGCCACCTAGGCTGTCTCATCCGCTTCCGCCGACAACATTCTCCTCATTAGGAGGAACAATGATTCAAAATCAAGGTGTTGAGTCAACACTTGCTCCGGCTTCCTTTTCGCCATTTCCATCATATAATCCCATTTGGATTATAAGAAATCATCAAAGTCAACCACCCGACCTTATGGAAGTTGACACTACTTTACCACCATCATCATTCTTGATCGAACCATTCCTAAATGGACCTCCACCAATCCCTCCATCATTCGAGGCTCCTCAAACCACTTCAATTGATCCTTTGAATCAAGCCACTTCATTTCATCCACCACCACTACCTAGCCATGACAAAGATTGCTATCATTGTCAACATGTTGAAATTTTGATACATGAAGTACGAGAAGACCAACGTTTCATGTTCTATCATCTCCTCGAACGTTTCGACGAGATTAAACCTAAACATAACTTGAGTTAGAAGATTATAGTGGTGTCTAAGCTTCAAGCGTTAGTTTGTCTAAGAAATCCCTAGTTATGTATTGTCTATTTTCTTATTTTGAGTCATGTATATCATAACTCTTGTTTTATTAAATGGAATTACATGCTACTTGTTATTTTTCTGAGAATATGTATTCATATCTCATTTATGTGATAACATTACTTGTTATATCACCTTTGCTGTTTTTAGTCATCAGCCAGACGGATTCCTCAGTATTGCCTAGACGGATCCCTACTAGAAGGGAACCGTGGGATCCGCGAAGTCAGAATGTTTTTCTTTATCACATTTGCCGGAAATTGTGAATTATACTTGTTTTCTAACCCTTGTTTTGCAGTTATTCAATTAACACATAAAGTATTTGACATCCTAAAGCTAGGGGAGCTTGGTGTCAAAACAACACGTTGCAAAATTACTTGCAACATTTGATTTTAATTTCATGACTTCCCGTTGCAAATATTGTAATCATCTAGGGGGAGCACACCCGTCACATAGACGTAATCCTTTGCATAAGTTAGTTGCAAATGAACTAGATTAGAATTAGTTTCTTGACGCCCTTACTTAGGGATGGACTCGTCAAGGGGGAGTAACGACGAGATTCTTTCCCGTTACTTGCTCTCTATTTTTTTCCTTTCACATGTTTTTCTTAAAAACGATGTGTTGCTTTCTTTCAAACACTTTTTGTTTCGACAAAAAGGGGGAGAAGAAAGTAAAAACTACAAATTCAAACTTTTAACGAATTTTAGCTTTTCTTTAAAATAATTTTATGTTTTGTCATCAACAAAAAGGGGGAGATTGTTAATACAAATAAGCCGTAAAAACGTTTATTTATATTTTACGATCTTCTAATGTTTTGTCGATAACAAAAGTAAAATCATATTAACGAAACAAATAAAATACGTAAATGGTTTGAACTAATAGTTTTCTAACATATTCACATTTCCACATAAAACACTAAAACAAGTATAAGTGATTTTATGATCTAGATATATATGTACAACAACTAGTGTTTACATATTGGCTTAACAAGTATAAGTGATTTTATAATCTAGATATATATGTACAACAACTAGTGTTTACATATTGAGTTAACACATACTTAAGCTAAGTATACTAAAATGGGTAAAAACAAGTATATACTAAAATGGGTAAAAAACAAGTATATACTAAATAGATAAAAACTAGCAAATGGTTTTGACCCATAACCCATGGTTTTATATATACCACTTATACAAGTTCAATGTATCCTTAAGGTACATTGTATCTAGAAAGAAAACCATGGATCAACCCATAACCCATGACCCATGACCCATAACCAAAAATACCCATGGGCAAAGAGGAGCGGACCACGGATCCCTAGCTTTGTGCTAGCCGGATCCCAAGTGGAAGGGATCCGGGGAAACAGTAGGTTTTTCCTCTATAAATAGTGAGCCATTTCTTCATTATATCTCACCCCTCTCTAACATACTTTCTCCCCTGAGTTAAATCTCACTAACCATAGATCCAAGAGATCTATGTTTGTAGTTTTGTTTTTGTGTGCTCTTTTAGGTTCCTCTTAAAGGGAAGATCACCACCTTTGAAGTCGAGCAAGCTCAAGTCCATGAGTTGCCAAGCTTCCTCATCATCAAGGCTATTGAAGTCCTCTTGTTGATGATCCCTTTCTTTCTTCAAAAAAGCGTAGTGTTAAAGACATTAGTGAAAGATGTCTCAAGTGTCAAGACGAAGATATTAGTGAAGGGTATCTATCGTCTATAAGATAAGCACTTGTGGTAGGTGCTTAGAAGTCAAGACAAGAAGCATTAGTGAAAGGTGCTTAGAAGTGAAGACACAAGACATTAGTGAAAGGTGTCTTGTAGATCTAATCAAAGACATTAGTGAAAGGTGTCTTGTAGATCTAATCAAAGGCATTAGTGAAAGGTGCCTTAGATGTACATTCGATATGGTGTGTTTCGATGTACTAGATAGACTAGCATTAGATCCAAGGATATTGATGTCCTTGATGATGTTGTAAAGGAGTAGATCTCCTTTGGGATTAGTCGTTGGTGTAGTGTGGTAGTAGTTCCTCCATTGCAATGGAACTAGGTACTTAGCCTAGTACCTAATAAAGGGTAGGCAACGTTGTGAAGGTGTAGTTCACCTAAGGTGTGAAAGAACTCGGTGGTTAGCCTAGCACCGTATAAAGGGTAGGCGACGTTGTGTTAGGTGTGGTTCGCCTTGGTGTGAAAGAACTCGGTATTTAGCTTTGTACCGGAAAAAGATTAAGCGACGTTGTGAAGGCTTCTCCGCCATAAGGAGATTGGTGTAGTGATTACAAACTCTCGAGTAGGTGACTCGGGGAGTGGAGTAGGGCAAGGAAGGTGTCCTTGTAGCCGAACCACTATAAATACTCGCGTTGTGGTTTTGTGCTTCTTACTCTTATCTTTTCATTACATATCTTTATATGCTTGTTTATCAACATCCAACACACACAACCAAATAGATTGACATAAGTCGATCTAGATAGTTTAAAAGGAAGTTTTAATTGGTAAAACTATTCAACCCCCCCTTCTAGTTTTCCACAGTTTGCCATGGGGAGCACCAATTTTGTTTGTTAAAAAGAAGGACGGTAGCATGCGTATGTGCATTGATTACCGGGAATTGAATAAAGTGACAGTGAAGAGCGTGTACCGTTTGCCAAGAATCGATGATCTCTTTGACCAACTTCAAGGTGCTAAATGGTTTTCCAAGATCGATCTACGTTCGGGTTATCATCAATTGAAGGTTCGAGAAGAATACATTTCTAAGACGGCTTTTAGGACCCGATATGGACATTATGAATTTTCGGTTATGCCTTTTGGACTTACGAATGCACCTGCAGTTTTTATGGACCTAATGAATACGGTGTGTAGGCCGATGTTGGATAAGTATGTAATTGTATTTATTGATGATATTCTCGTTTACTCGAAGAACAAGGAAGAGCATGTGGTTCATTTGTGGGAAATTCTTGAAACCTTAAGAAAAGAAAGATTGTATGAAAAATTTTCAAAATGCGAATTTTGGTTACAAGAAGTTCAATTCCTTGGTCATGTTATTAATCCGGAAGGTATTAAGTTTGACCCTTCAAAAAAAGAAGTAGTGATGAATTGGCGAGCTCCGAGAAACGTGGGAGAGATATGAAGTTTCCTAGGTTTGGCAGGGTATTATCGGAGATTCATACAACACTTTTCTAAGATTGCATCCTCATTAACTAGACTTACCAAGAAGAATGTCCCTTTTGAGTGGGGGAAGGAACAAGATGATGCTTTTTCTACTTTACGAAAGAAATTATGTGAGGCACCGATTTTAGTTTTACCGGAAGGAACAGAAGACATGGTTGTATACTGTGATGCATCATATTTCGGCCTTGGCTGTGTCCTTATGCAAAGAGGCAAAGTAATTGCCTATGCCTAAAGACAATTGAAGAAGCATGAAAAAGACTATTCGACTCACGATTTGGAATTCGCAGCGGTGGTTTTTGCACTAAAATTATGGAGGCATTATCTCTACGGTGTGGAATTTGTGATTTACACCGATCATCGAAGTCTTCAGTACTTGCTCGACAAAAAGGATCCGAACATGAGGCGACGAAGATGGCTAGACTTATTAAAGGACTACAATTGCGAGATCCGATACCACACAGGAAAGGAAAATGTTGTAGCCGATGCATTAAGCCGTAAGGACCAAGGTGAAGTTACGAAAATCCATTCCTTACAAATGATTATTACAACCGACTTTTTCGACAAGGTTAAGTTAACCCAAAAGGAAGCTTTGAAAGAAGAAAATTGGGAAGGAGAGCGTATTACTTCCCATGTTCCTCATTTTGAAGAAGATAGTCGCGGACTTAAAACGCGGTATGGAAGAATCTATATACCTTTCTGTAGTGTTGTTAAGATGTTACTCTTAGATGAAGCACATAAGTCAAAGTATTCCATTCACCCAGGGGCTAACAAGATGTATCATGACTTGAGGAAAGATTATTGGTGGCCGGGTATAAAAAGAGATTGTGCGAAATATGTTGAAAAATGTCTAACTTGCTTGAAGGTTAAAGCCGAGCACCAAAAACCGTATGGTAAAGTACAACCGTTAGAAGTACCGGTTTGGAAATGGGAAAAGATTACAATGGAATTCGTTACAAAGTTACCGCGAACGACCAAAAAGCATGACGCGATTTGGGTAATAGTAGACCGTCTGACGAAAAGCGCACATTTCATTCCCATTAGAGAAAATATGACCGTTCACAAGTTAGCAAAGATATATGTGAAGGAAATAGTTGCACGCCATGGGGTACCCATTTCTATAATCTCCGATAAAGATGAAAGGTTTACTTTGGCATTTTGGCGAAGCTTCCAAGAAGAACTAGGTACAAGATTACATATGAGTACGGCTTTTCACCCGCAAACCGATGGGCAAAGTGAAAGAACGATTCAAACCCTAGAAGATATGTTAAGAGCTTGTGTAATTGACTTCGGAGGAAATTGGGATGATCATTTACCGTTAGTCAAATTTGCTTATAATAATAGTTATCATGCTAGCATTGAAATGCCACCTTATGAGATGCATTATGGTAGAAAATGTAGAACTCCGGTATGTTGGGATGAAGTGGGGAAAAGAGAGTTAGCTAGTACGGATGTAATACTAGCAACAACCGAGAAAATTGAGACGATTAGAGAAAGACTTAAAGCGGCCCAAGATAGATGGAAAAGTTATGCCGATAATCGAAGAAGATCAATTGAATTTGAAGTAGGAGACTATGTCATGCTTAAGGTTTCCCCTTGGAAGGGTTTTCTTAGGTTCAAGCATAAGGGAAAGTTAGGACCAAGATTCATTGTACCCTTCAAAATTATAGAACGCATTGGTGAAGTAGCTTATGTATTGGATCTCCCCGATGAGATGAAAGGAATTCATAATACATTCCATGTATCTTACTTAAGGAAATGTTTAGCGGATGAAGCCAGTGTAATTACATTGGATGATGTAGAAGTAGATCCAAAGCTAACATCGCAAGAAGAACCGGAGGCAATACTTGGGAGAAAGACAAGACAACTAAGAAATAAAGAGGTTCCATTGGTAAAGGTACAATGGAGACATCGGAAGCGTAAGACTATTAGATGGGAGCCGAAAGAAAGAATGAAGAGGAAGTATCCTCAACTTTTCCAAGTATGATTTCGGGGACGAAATCAAATTTTAGGAGGGGTGAATTGTTACACCCGTACCCCGTCAAGGTATTATTAAATGTTAGTATCAACCCCTTATGTTATGTTGGTATATGTTGGGTTCAGTAAATACCCAAACCCCTTAATCTAGGATTTAAATAGAAAATAGCCCAAGTGTTTAGTCCATTAAACACTAACAGGTCACTGAGTGCATAGTCTCTCAGTGACTCATCTTCAGGATACTCAGTATGAGGCGAAGAACACTCAGTAAGGCGGAACTTAAAGGGTGAAGACTGAGTCAAGAAGAAGATGATGGATTCAGTGAGTAATGACAATAACTCACTGAATCCCTAAGACTCCTCTCCAACTACTTACACTGAAGACAAACTGAAGTAGAAGACTGAAGGATGCAAAGACTAAAGAATGAGCGGGACATGGTGGGATAAAGTTGAATCAGATAAGACGAAGTACTTATCAACCAAAGTCAACTTTCCATGAATAGCAAAAGATCAGGCTCAGTGTCATCACTGAACTTAGGAAAGTAGTATTGTCTCTTACCTAGAATAGTCTTTGTAAACAGAGACAAAATACATCAGTATTTTGTCTTCTGTATGATGTCAGTTTGTCACTTAGGAAAGAGTCAAATATCATACATGTATAAATAGCATAAGAGATGGAGTGAAAAGATTAAGCTTGTGAATTGTAAAAACACACATACACGCAAGTCATCTTTTCACTCCTCCAAATACAACTTAGTTCCTGAGATAGCTCTGTGAGCTCTAAGAGTTGTGCTCAGACTTAGCCCGAGCTTAGAGAGGAGTCACTAAACTTTGTCATTTCAATCCCAAGTACTATTCTGCAAGTACTTGGGTAACGTATTCTTTTTGATTAATTTCTAATAAAGAATATGATGTTGAAAATTACTTTGTGTGTTTTACTTGCTTTAATTTCAGTCATTGTTCACTGTTAAATTGTTTTAAGTACTTAATTGTTTTTAAACGATAGTGAATAGGGAACAACAAGTGGTATCAGAGCAAGGCTAATTATAAAACTCGTTTTTAGGCCGCTCTAAAAGTTTTTAAATTAGGATCCTAAATGGCTAAAATTGATGTACCCCAACTAGTCGATAAAAAGGGTGGAGCTTATTCAGCTGTTGCCCCTAGACTTGAAGTTGGAAAATTCAACAAATGGAAAAAGCGTATGCTTTGCTATTTGATTGGGATGGAACCTTATTATATCAAGTGTATAAATGAAGGTCCATTTATCCCAAAGACTGCTGAAGGTTTGCCTAAACCTAAAGCTCAGTGGACTCAGGATGAGAGAAGAGTGGTCAACCAGGACCAAAGACTCAAAAGTATCATCATATCATGTCTTCCTGATGATATTATGGAGTTAGTCATAAGCTGTAGTACATCTAAACAAACCTGGGATGACCTGGTTCATAGTCATGAAGGTCCATCTGATACCAAGGAAAACAGGATTATGGACCTGAAACTTGAGTATAATACCTTCAGGGCTAAGGACTGAGAAACTCTGTCTCAAACTTACACCCGGTACATAACTTTGTTAAATGAACTTTCAAATAATGGTGTAAAGTTGTCCAAACATGAAATCAATGTTGGTTTTGTAAACAGTCTCCCTGAGAAATGGTTAAATTTCTCTCAGGGACTAAGGAATGCTAACCACATTCAAAATCTTGAGCTTCCTGAAATTTATGGGAAATTTGTCTATGAGGAAAACCTCATCAACAGACGATACCCTGACTTGAAAAAATCTCAGGAATTCAAGAAGTCCCTGACAACCATTTCCAATCCTGTGTCAACTGCTTTTTATTCTAACAATGTGATTCAAGATTTTCAAGAAAACTCAGATGATGAGGCTGATGAGAGGACAGGCGAGGAGTACCTGAACAATTTGAATATTGAGTTTCAAGAAAGAGCACTCCTCGCTAACTCTAAATGGTTTATTCAAAGAAACAAAAGTTTTTCAAACGCTAAAGCTAATGAAGACACTGAATGTTTTAAGTGTCACAAAAAGGGTCATTTTGCAAAAGACTGCTTTTCAAAAACAATTTCTGAACCCTCTTACAAACCATCAGGGTCAAACCAGTCTTCAGGCTTTAGCAAATTTCAACCAAAAATCTTTTAGTCTCATCAAAATTTTCAAAACAAATCTAATCAAAACAAAGCTGTTGATTTTGAAACCAAGTATAAGAAAGCAAAAGCTAAGCTTGCATTGCTTGAGGCCAATCCCTCAGAAACAACCAGTGTTAAATCTGTGCAGGGTAAAAACAAAGGCCTCGTTGCTGAAACCTTCGACTGGGATGAAGAGCCAGTATCATTTGATGATGAAATGGTGCATGTCAGTGCACTGATGGCCCTCTCAGAAGAGGACAAGCTAGCTGTTGGGAAGAATCATGCCAGAAACGGGGAATGGCTCAACATCACAATGTAGAAGGTAAACATCTTACTTTCTATGGATGATGACTCTGATTGGAAGTCTTATATGAATTATCTTAATGTTGACCTTAAGTTCATAGAAGAACAAAGATTAAATCTTTTTTCAAAATACAACAAGCTAAGTTTTGAATTAAACAAGTGTAGAGATGAACTGCTTATTTTAAAACAAGCCAAGCTTGAGGCTGTCACTTTGCAAATTCAAAACACTGAACTAGTTAAGAGAAATCAGGCTCTTCAAGATGAACTTAAAAAGGTACAAGATATTCTTGATAGTTGGACTGCTAAGAATCCCAGGGTCTTTGATGATGTGGGTGCCCCCAGTAGCAAAAAGAGAGTCATAGGTGAAGATCATCTCCCTGACTCTCGCAACAAAGACCAAAGTTCAAAACCATTTGTGTCTTGTGGTATGATTACCAATATGCTGACAACTCCAAATTCCAGTGATTGGATTGAACGGGTTAATCCTGAGAGTAAGCTTCCAAATTTCGATTCTGGAAGGATTCTTGAGCCTGAGAGCCAAGCTCTTAAGAGCATGCTAGGACTCCCTGATGTGCCCAGTGGTACTGAACACATCTCTGAGTCTGAAGCAGAATCTCAAACGCCGCTTCCACCCCTGAAACCTCTTCAGGGTGCTGATCCAAGCTCTAAGCTTAATCCTCTAAAATTCAATCCTCACTCACCAAAAGAAAGGTCTAGACTTGGTAGAACCATCCTGCAAAGACAAACAAAACAAATCCAACAAGAGTCTACTTCTACTGAGACTTCAACATCCTCTGTCCCCACTGAAGCTGACCAAATTCAGCAACTTACTGAGCTTGTGAGGAAGCTGACAGAAACGATGGATTCCATCGAAAAAGCCCCTGATTCAATCAAGGAAACTAAGTCAGCCTCATCTAGCTCATCAAAATCAAAATCCACCAACAAACCCAAGCAGAAGTGTGAGCTGTGTCATTACACTAGTCATACCACTGACAACTGCTATAGAATCCTTTATTGTATGATCTGCAATAAGGATGATCACAGAACTGCAGACCACTTACAGTATGTAGCTCTGTCAGTAAAGCAAACTATACCAAAGTTGGTCATCAGTATGCTTCATCCTCCAAAACAGCTCTCAAGAATAGAGCAAAACCTTTTCCTCTTGCCCTCACTGTGGGTTTAATGATCATCATCAGGATGACTGTCTCACATGAACACATGATGTGATATATGTGGAAATCCAGCTCATGAGACATCCCAACATGACAGTGTCATTCATGCAGAGGAGAAGTATATCACTGACACTGCTATAGAATCCTTTATTGTATGATCTGCAATAAGGATGATCACAGAACTGCAGACCACTTACAGTATGTAGCTCTGTCAGTAAAGCAAACTATACCAAAGTTGGTCATCAGTATGCTTCATCCTCCAAAACAGCTCTCAAGAATAGAGCAAAACCTTTTCCTCTTTGCCCTCACTGTGGGTTTAATGATCATCATCAGGATGACTGTCTCATGAACACATGATGTGATATATGTGGAAATCCAGCTCATGAGACATCCCAACATGACAGTGTCATTCATGCAAGGAGAAGTACAAAACAACCCAAAATTACTGAGTCTTCCTCAGTCTCTAAATGCAAAACCTGTGGTAGCACAATGCACTCAACCACTGACCATGAGTCGATTGCAAAATTCAAAGAGACCTTGAGACCCAAGCCCACTAGCAAATGGGTCACTAAGAGAAACTAATTCAGTTTACTACTTGTGCAGAGACACGCCAGGGAGCCTATTTGGCATCTAGACAGTGGTTGCTCAAGAAGCATGACTGGTGTGAAGGTGTATCTGCACAAGTATGTAAAGGAACCAGGACCCAAGGTAGTATTTGGTGATAACTCATCATGTCCCACTGAAGGTTATGGTTCAGTAAACTGCAATGGAATAGTTTTCTCTAGAATTGCTTACGTCAATGGTCTCAAAAACAATCTCATCAGTGTCAGTCAACTATGTGATGCTAAGTACATTGTGCAATTTAATGACAAACAAGGTACCATTTTCAATGCCAATAAAGAAGTTGTTTTGATAGCTCCTAGAAGAGATGATGTTTATGTCTTAGACATGTCTACTCTTTCTCAAGATGGAACCTGTCTCTTTGCCAAAGCCACTGAATCTATCAACTGGCTGTGGCACAAGAGACTCTCTCACTTAAACTTCAAAAATATCAACAACCTGGCAAAACAAAACAAGGTCCTTGGCTTACCATCACTGGTTTTTGCAAAAGAAAAACCATGCTCTGACTATGAAAAAGGTAAACACCACAGAGCATCTTTCAAAACCAAACAAAATTTCTCCATCAAAAGCTGCCTTCACCTCCTACATATGGATCTCTTTGGATCTGTCAGTCCCAGATCAATCCAGCATGAGAAGTATACACTTGTCAATGTTGATGAGTTTTCAAGATACACTTGGGTATACTTTTTTTCCAAAAAGAGTCAGGCAACTGATACAATAATGTCATTCATCAGAAAAATTGAAAACCAGAATGACATTACTGTTAAACAAATTAGAACTGACAATGGTACTGAGTTCAGAAATTAAGAGCTTGAAAGTTTCTGTGATGAAAAAGGAATTTCTCAAAATTTCTCATCTCCTTATACCCCTGAACAAAATGGGGTTGCTGAAAGGAAAAAAAACATAACTCTCATTAAGGCAGCAAGAACCATGTTAAATGGCTCAGCCCTCTCAAAGCATTTCTGGACTGAAGCAGTCAAAACTGCCTGCTACACTCAAAACATGTCAATCATTGTCAAAAGACATAATAAAACCCCATATGAGACCTTCAAAGGTAGACTTCCTGACATCAACTACTTTCATGTGTTTGGGTGTCCTGTGTTTATTCATAACCACAAGGATCACCTAGGCAAGTTTGATGCAAAAGCTGATGATGGATACTTCTTAGGCTAATCACTGATCTCCAAAGCCTTCAGGGTGTTTAACACCAGAAGACAACAAGTTGAGGAAACCTTTCATGTCACCTTTGATGAAAGTACAGAAAGCATCAGGTTCACCAATACCTTAGTGGAGGAAATAGGAATTGATAACTCATCAAGATATCCTCCTGATGAGTTTGACACTAAAATCAATTCCTCATATCAAGCTGATGCTGACATCTCATATTATGTCTTACCTCACAACCTACCCCAACCAACCATAAGTGAATTCATTGATAATCAATCAGCAACACTGATCCAAATGATCAGGTACCTGTGATTCATGAAATCCAACCTGAACAAGACATCTCAACATATGTTCTTAATGATTCTGTGGCTAATGTACCATAACTCACTCCTGAGTCTCCAGTGACCTCCTCAAGTTCAGATCCTAGACCACAAAGTAAGTGGACAAAATCTCAGGACATTGAACTTGTAAACATCATTGGTGAACCCGCTGAGGGCATGCTCACTAGAAGCATGGCTGCTAATTTAACTGTAGCTTCAGCCAATGAATGTCTATATGCTGATTACCTATCAGATATAGAACCCAAAATGTCACTGAGGCTCTAAAACACCCAAGCTGGGTTCAGGCTATGCAAGAAGAACTGCAACAGTTTGATAAAAACAAGGTCATGACCTTGAGCAAATGTCCTCAGGATGTAGTAGTCATAGGAATGAAGTGGGTTTTCAGAAACAAAACTGATGAAAACGGCACTGTCATTAAAAACAAAGCCAGACTTGTAGCCAAAGGTTACAGTCAACAAGAAGGCATTGAATATGATGAGAAATTTGCTCCTGTTGCAAGAATGGAAGCCATCAGAATCTTCCTTGCATACGCAACATACATGAACTTCAGGGTCCACCAAATGGATGTTAAAAGTGCATTCTTAAATGGTGATCTCAAGGAAGATGTATATGTTCAGCAACCTCTAGGCTTTGAGAGTAGTGAATTTCCTGACTATGTCTGCAAGCTTGACAAAGCCCTCTATGGACTTAAACAGGCTCCTAGGGCATGGTATGAAACTCTCTCACCCTTCCTGATCCAAAACAAGTTTGTCCGAGGAAAGATAGACAACACACTGTTTGTCTACAGAACAAAACAAGATGTGATAATGGTTTAAGTGTATGTTGATGACATCATCTTTGGCTCAACAAACTACAAACTTTGCAAACAGTTTGAAAAATTGATGACAAAGAAGTTTGAAATGAGCATGATGGGTGAACTCACATACTTCCTTGGACTATAAATCAGGCAAACTGATAAAGGAATATCCATCAGTCAAGATAAATACACTAGAAATCTCTTGAAGAAATATGAGATATCTGACTGTGCCTCAGTAAAGACTCCAATGGTCCCACCTAACAACCTTGGACCTGATCTCACTAGCAAATCAGTCAATCAAACTCATTTCAGAGGGATTGTAGGCTCACTGATGTATCTAACTGCTTCTAGACCAGACATCCAATTCTCAGTCTGTCTAATAGCAAGATATCAGTCTAATCCTAAAGAATCCCATCTCACTACAGCTAAGAGAATTCTCAGATACCTGAAGGGAACTTCAAGCCTTGGACTTTACTATCCAAAGTGCTCAGGGTTTGATCTCAAAGGTTACTCTGATTCTGATTATGCTGGCTGCAACATGGACATGAAAAGTACCTCAGGGTCCTGTCAATTTCTTGGAGGAAAACTAGTTTGCTGGAGTGCTAAAAAGCAACAATCAATGGCTATGTCTTTAGCAGAAGCTGAGTATGTAGCTGCAGCAAGATGTTGTGCCAATGTATTATGGATGAAAAGTTAACTCAGTGACTATGACATCCATTACAAAATGGTACCCATCTTCTGTGATAACACCAGTGCTATTGCAATCTCTAACAACCCTGTCCTCCACCAAAGAACCAAAGACATTGATATAAGATATCACTTCATCAGGGATCACATAATGAAAGGAGACATAAAACTTAATTTCATCCCTACTGAATATCAACTTGCTGATATCTTTACCAAACCCTTGTGTAGAAAACTAGAAGGGGGGTTGAATAGTTTACCAATTAAAAACTTTGTTTTGAAACTTATTGAAAAGATCAATTGATATTGATCTTTGATATGTTAATGAAATATGCAAGCAATATGTAAAGAGTAAATAAGGAAAGAAATGATCAAACCACAACAAGTTGTTTATAGTGGTTCGGTCTACAAGAATTCTTTTTCCTTGCCCTACTCCACTCCCCGAGTCTCACACTCGAGAGTTTAACTTCACTAGTCAACAAGCTCCTTTCACCGGCGGAGAAAACCTTTACACTTCGCTTACACTATTTCCGACACTAAGCTAGATGTCGAGTTCTTTACAAGGGTACAACTACTCCCACACACAATGTATTTTGAGGACTAAAATTGTTAGGAATTAGAAATTCCAGGTATTAAAGAGTCGGTCACCTCAAGTATATGTAATCGTTAGAAAGCTCGTAGTCGTAGTTATTTTAAGCTAAGTAGTATTTAGTTAAGTATCACCGTGGAGGACGGACGGGTCTTTACCCACTGTATGCCTGATCCACAGCCCGTTGTGTGGCATTTTATTGTAAGACTATAAATACTCTCTACCTTCCAAGGTAGAGAGTTGGAGCTCATAATAATAATTTTCTTTCTCTCACTAAAGTTCCCTAAACCTCTAACTTTCTCTCTCTAGAACTCACCTTTATACGCCTACGTTGTGTTATGGTTTCATGTGTATGTGAAATCCAATATCCTACAATTGGTATCAAGAGCCATGGTTAGATCATATCTTACATATCTTTGGATTTCTAGTGGTTTTTAGGTGGTTTTTGAGTTTGAAAAAGTTTAGTGGTTTTTGCATCATTTGGTTGATTTCTAGTGTTAAAGTTTGGATTTTGGTAGTACTTTTGTGTTTAGAATCATCTCAAGTGTTTAGGTTTTTATTTAGAAGGTTTGAATCATAGTGGTTGGGTTGTTTTTGGATTGAAAAGTGGTGTTTATGTGTTTTTCATGCTAGCGACTTGAGCCACGGTAAGGTATTCTTGGTAGCGACTTGCTTTACAATTTGGTAGCGAGTTGTTGTTTAACGCCTTAGCGAGTTGAGCTAGCGACTTGTCTATTGAGACAAGCCGACAAAAAGTACAGTTAGTGGATTCCCCACTACGAGTAGTGACTTGGTTAAAGTTAGCGACTTGTACTTTATATTGTTAGCGACTTGGTGTTAGCGAGTTGGTACCTAGCGAGTTGCTATTTAGCGACTTGGTGCTTAGCGAATTGCTGCCAAAATTTTGTTAGCGACTTGGATTGTAGCGAGTTGTTATATAACGACTTGGAACTTTAGCGACTTAGCACTTAGGGACTTGGTTCACAGTTTTCCTAGCGACATGAGTGATTTCCTTTAAATACGGTTTTCTCTTGATTTAGTAAAATCCCGTGAAAGAATCTATTTCCCGGTTTAATCATAGAGTTATAAAATCCCGTTTAATTTGTCATCATGTCTACCAACGTTCCTACAATCATCTCCACTGTTGCCGAGGATGTTCAAGTAGCTGGTTCAGATACTCGTCCACCCATGCTTGACAGAACTGACTACGACTCTTGGGCTCAACGAATCAGATTGTACTGTCTTGGAAAGGAAAATGGAGTCAACATTCTCAAATCCATTGATGAAGGACCATATTGGGTTGAGACAACTAGAGACTTAATTGATACAGCTGAAGATGGAACAATGATCTATGGAATTGACAGACCAAAGACATATGATGAGCTCGATGATAAGGAGAAAAAGAGATTCGATGCTAATATCAGGGCTTCTAACATCGTACTTCAAGGTCTTCCAAAAGATATCTACAAGCTGATCAATCACAACACCGAAGCAAAGGCAGTATGGGATAATGTCAAGATGCTTCTCTCAGGTTCTGAATTAACTATGGAAGACAGAGAATCACAACTCTATGATGAATTTAAACACTTCAAGATGAAACCAGATGAGAGTGTTTATGAGTACTATGTGAGATTCCACAAGCTTGTTAATGACATGAGGAACGTCAGAATGACTATGCCTAACATTCAGCTGAACTCAAAATTTGTGAACAACATGAATCCCGAATGGCACAAGTTTGTCACTTCTGTGAAGCTCACTAAAGGATTGAAGAATACAAACTATGAGCAACTCTATGCCTTCCTCCTTCAGAATGAGAGACATGCTATGTTTGAAAAAAGGATTCTTAATCAGTTCAAAACCAACCGGGGAGAGACAAGCTCTTCAAATGACTCAACTGCCTTCTACTCAAACATCGAAATCACAACCAAAGCCTCACAAGTCATACCCATGGGTAATGGTAATCACAAACTCATTCCTGATCCTATGTTCAAACAAGCTGATGCTGATGCACACGTGGGAAACTTCATTAATCAACTAGCTCTTCTGATTAGTCAAAACATGAACTCTCTTCCACACACCAACAACAGTCTCAGAACTGCTTCCAATCCACATAATCAAGCCACTGTCAGAGATGGGAAGGTTATGGTGCAGCCAGTTCAAGAACGACAGTACGAACAAGCAAGAGGTGGAGCTGGTAGAGGTTATGCTGCAAATCAGAATAGAGGAAGGAATGGAAATCAGGGTCAAGCAAAGCCAATCAAATGTTACAATTATGGAGGTGAGGGACACATTGCAAGGAACTGCACATCACCAAAACGCCCTCAGAATGCTGAGTACTTCAGGGATAAGATGTTGCTTGTGCAAGCTCAGGATAATGGTGCAGCTTTGGATGAAGAGGAATTGTTGTTCTTGGCTGAGGGAAATGCTAAGACATATGATGCAGATGTGGATGAGCAACCAATTCAAGAGATAGGCCATAATCATCAGAATGCCTTTCAAGTAGCTGATTGTGATGCATACGACTCTGATGTTGATGAAGAACCCACTGCACAAACCATCTTCATGGCCATCATTTCTCCAATGGTCTCTCCTAAATTCTCTTCATCACCACAAGCTAGTCCATCCAAAGACAAACTCATCTCTGAGGTATTAACATTATACGATGAAGTTGATGAGCAAAAGATACATAACGAAGTACAATCAACTGTGTTTATTGAATCAGATATTGAAAATATGGGTAATATCAATGTTGTCCCATATGATCAATATGTGATACAAAGTGAAAGTGAGATTGTACCAAGTGATGCATCTTCTGCAGTCAACAATGATTATGTTTTTGATGAATTCACTGCATGTGCCCCTGATGATTCTATAATTTATGAACTAAATGCCTATAAAGAACGTGTTGCTATTTATGAACAACGTGCAAAATTTGAGTTGACCACTCGTGAGCAGGAAAAGGATGACCAAATGCGTACAACTATTAGAAAAAGTAGGTTTAGAGAAGAAGTATTAAAACAAGAGTTAAACTCCTTACAAGAAAAGCTTTCTAAAACTGCTAAGCAAAAGCAAGAACTTCAAGAAATTGTTAAAATGCTTAAGCAAGAATTCAGTGCTAAGGAATCAAAACTTTTGAATGATTTTTCTAATCTAAAAACCTTGAAAAACAAGCTTGAAAATAAGTTGTACGTACAAGGAAATACCATTCAGACTGCTCACTTAATCACTAAGCATATAGTCTTAAGCGATAAGTATAGCATTCCCCTTGTTGAGGAACCAAATCCAGAGGTCATTAAAAAGGCTAGAAGTGCTCATAAGGTTCTTTATGATGGCAATGAAATCCTTAAACCTAGACAGAAACCTAGTTGCGTTGAGTGCACTGACGAATATAAGAAATCAGATGAAGTCACTAGGGAAAAGATGAACAAGAAATTAGATGATCCTAAATGTAAAGAGAAGAAAATAAAGATCACTCCCCATGATTACAAGAAGGAGAATTGGATTTCCTTGAACATGTTTAAGCCTCAGACGCTGTTAACACCCGAACAAGTGTTCTGGAAAAAGGATTTAGATAAGCAAAAGGCAGAGAATCTTGTTGTAACAAACCCTCCCTTTAGGAAAATGCCTTCAGCGACTGTGTATCCTCCCAATACACCAATGCATTTAGTTCCTAGGACTATTGCCACTAAAAGCAAGACCTTAATCAGTCAATATGTTATTTTTCAACTATTTGTTGATTTTGAGAAAACTTGTAAGAAGAGGATCACACCCACTGGCATAACTGAAGGGGAAAGGGGTTTTGAGCAAACAAAAGAATGTTATTTAACTGAAGTCATGCCTTTCTTTAAACAGCTAAAAGATCATTTTGAAAGTCTTAAAAAGGGAATGAACTTAGACATTAAAGAAATGGAAAAGGAGTTTGATGCAATGATTGTTGAGGTTAGTGACTATGAGCAAGCACTAAAATATAATGAAATTGAGAGGATGAACTTGCATACATTAAATGAGTCTCTTATTACTGAATGTGTTGCTCAAGATGTGTTTTTCACTGCTACAAATTGTTCTATTAATGCTTCCAAATTTCATGAATTATCTGTTGCCCTGAAAGTCTCTCATGATCGTGTCATTGAGCTTGAAAAAACTAATTCTAAACTAAATGAGAAAATTGAACTGGATGATCACGACAATTTGGTTAAACATTTTTCTAAACTAGAAGTTGAGCATTTTAATTTACAACTAAAATATCAAGATCTTAAAGAAAATGTCAAAACTTCAAATATCAAGACATCCTCAGATGCTCCAGAGTTTGATGCAGTTTTTCAAATTAACAAACGTGATGAACAGATTCAAGCTCATTGCAACACGATCAGAAAGTTGAAAGCCTAAATCTCTCAATTAAAGGGTCAAACGAACAATATGACAGGCTCCCAAATGCCTCCTCCTCTAGATTCTCAGAATTCTCAAACATTTCATCTTCAAAACTTAGTAAATGCATTACGAAAGGAAAATGAAAGTTTTCTAGAAGAAAATGAAAAGGTTAAACATCATTTCAATGAGTTATTTGAATCAATAAAGGTCAATCGTAACAAAAATAACGAACAAATAGCTTCATTGCAAAAGGAAATTGAGAATCTGAAGAGCCAGGTAAAAGGGAAAATGCCAATGACCAATGGGGAGAATGGTGTATCAAAGGTTCACTCTTGTAATAAATATGCTTTGTATGTGAAATATGTCCCCCCTCATCTCAGGAATAACAAACTTGCTATTCAAACATATTTCTCATCCCTTAAGGACTGTCTAGAATGTCTCTGTGAGATTGTTGAAGAGGATAAGTTAGAGAAACAACTTGACAATGCAATTGGGCATGCATGCTTATCTGCCAAACGATCTCAAGAAATTCTAGAATGCTTAATCACAATATGCCCTAAGTCCTTAGGTGAGAGAGTTAATCCTTTGATTCCGTGTTCTATGCCTAGTGCCAAGTATGATATTCATTCGATGCCCAATGTTTTGAATGTGAACTCTAGTGTGCCTTCCAGAAGTACAAATTCCAGCACTTCTAGTGTTAAGAAAGTGAACCTTAGTATGCCTGCATGTAGTTCAGATCCCAGCACATCTAAACAGGAGAAGCAAAGAGTAGCAAAACCAACTAATGTTCCTATTCCCTCTACAGGAGTAATCAGTGACATTAAAGCGAGCAGGTCAAAGTCTCAAGACAATACAAGGAATGACAGGACCTCGTAAGCTAAGAATGTGCATTGGAAGAAAGTAGAAGACCAACCTAGGAACTTTAAGTTTGAGCCGAATAAAATGAATCGTGTTGATTCTAGTATTAGCCATAGGCGTACTGTAATTAATTCGAATTCTGATACTATTTGCAAACCTTGTAATGATGTCTGCTTGAATTCTGTTGCTAATCATGAATGTGGTATGAATACTTTGTCTAATACTGTCAAATTCCCAGTGAATCTTGTCAATGAAAAATATCATGCTAAGAAGGCAAAAAGGCAAAGGCGAAAGAAAGTTAGAAAACAGTGGAAACCCACAGGAAGAACATTTAGTAAGATAGGCTATCATTGGATACCTGTTGGTTATAAGACTAATCAGACAATGCCCACTAGAAAATGGATGCCTACTGGTAGAACTATTACCTTAAGAAGTGAGCACACATTGAATAGAGTTAATACTGACACTAGTACTGCATCTATTCATAATGATTCCATTGCCTTAATTTCTGATATGAATGCTTCTATTTCTGATGTGGGTGTTCCAACCATTGTTACTAACCAAATGGAACCCATTCTTGCATGGGGATCCCAATTATCCAGTTATCCATTCTTGTCTGTGTTCAACTGTAGATCGTTCAAATCGTTCTGTGGTACCTGGACTCAGGCTGTTCCAAGCATATGACTAGCGACCGGTCGCGGCTCATGAACTTCATGAGCAAATTCATCAGGACAGTTAGATTCGGGAATGATCATTTCGGTGCAATTATGGGTTATGGAGATTATGTTGTTGGCAAAAGTGTTATCTCTAGGGTTTACTATGTAGAAGGTCTTGGTCATAACTTGTTCTCTGTTGGTCAATTCTGCGATTCTGATCTAGAAGTAGCCTTCAGAAAACACACTTGTTTCGTTAGAGAACTTGATGGTTAAGAACTTTTAAGAGGTTCACGTGGTTCAAATCTATACACCATCTCTATCGAAGATATGATGAAGTCTTCTCCAATTTGCTTGCTGTCAAAGGCTTCTAAAACAAAGTCATGGTTATGGCATCGTCGTCTCAATCACTTGAACTTCGGCACCATCAATGATCTCTCCAGAAAGGACTTAGTTGTAGGTTTACCTAGACTCAAGTATGAAAAGGATCATCTTTGTTCAGCATGTCAATTGGGAAAAAGCAAGAAGTATGCCCATAAACCCAAACCTACTAACTCTGTCACAGAAGTTCTTCATACAATTCATATGGACTTATGTGGACCAATGAGAGTGCATAATATCTTTGGGAAGAAATATTTGTTAGTTGTGGTTGATGATTACTCTAGATTCACCTGGGTCAAGTTCTTAAGGACAAAGGATGAAACTCCTGATATCATCATCAAACTCATCAAACAGCTGCAGGTTCGACTTAACAAAACCGTCAGAATTATCCGAACAGACAATGGAACTGAGTTTGTTAACAAACAACTTAGTGAATTTTATGAAAGCGTTGGAATCAGCCATCAAAGAAGTGTTCCACGAACTCCTCAACAGAACGGTGTAGTTGAAAGACGAAATCGAACTCTTGTAAAAGCCGCTAGAACAATGTTGATTTACTCAAAGGTTCCAATGTTTCTCTGGGCTGAAGCTATTGCCACTGCATGCTACACACAAAATCATTCCCTGATTCACACTGTTCATGAAAAAACTCCATATGAACTTGTCCACAACAGAAAACCTAATCTCTCTTTCCTTCGTGTGTTTGGTGCATTGTGTTATCCAACTAATGAGGGTCAAGACTTAGGCAAACTTAGAGCTAAAGCAGACATTGGAGTATTTGTAGGGTATGCACAAAAAAAAGGGATACCGAATCTACAACAAAAGAACCCGAAACATCATGGAAACAATTCACGTTACGTTTAATGAGCTGACCGGTCAAATGGCTCCTGGACAATCCAGTTCAGGACCCGCACTTCAAAACAGTCCCATTGGTTCATCCCTTGTACCTAATTCTTCTCCAGCAACTCCATATGTACCTCTATCTAAAGATGATTTAAAGAAATTGTTTGATCCTATGTTTGATGAACTTTATGAGCCAAGTACTAATGAGGTGTCGATTTCTGCAACAGAGGCTGCTCATATTCCTGTGAATGAAGTCAATCCTTCAGTCTCAATATCATTAAGTCAAGAAGCGCCTGCTGCTGATCCTTCAGTCTCATCAACAAATCATCACTCTTCAAATGTACATCATGGAACTATTTCTGGCATCAATGATGAAGTTAATCCCTTTGCTACTCCTGAAGATGCTCCATTTGAAAACATATTTGCTCCTGAATCTTCATCAGAACCATCTTCCTCAGGAGACATCGACACTGCTACTTCAGTCCCTCAACAACTACCACATGAACACCTCAGAAAATGGACTCACGATCATCCATTAGACAACATCATTGGAAATCCCTCTCGTTCAGTATCCACACGGAAACAATTTGCAACCGATGCCTTATGGTGCTTCTTCAACTCCGTACTCTCTAAGATCGAACCAAAAGATGTTAAAACCGTCATGAATGAAGATAGCTGGTTCAATGCCATGCAAGATGAAATTCATGAGTTTGATCGACTTGATGTATGGGAGTTAGTACCTGCTTCAGATTGTGCTATGATTATTGCTCTAAAATGGATCTTCAAAGTGAAACTTGATGAGCATGGTGATGTGTTGAAGAAAAAGGCTCGATTAGTTGCTAAAGAATACCGTCAAGAGGAGGGTATTGACTTTGAAGAATCTTTTTCTCCTGTTGCTCGAATCGAGGCAATCAGAATCTTTTTGGCTAATGCTGCTAGTAAGAACATGGTAGTCTATCAGATGGATGTAAAGACGGCATTTCTGAACGGAGATCTTAAAGAAGTCATCTACGTCAGCCAACCTGAAGGATTTGTAAATCAAGAGCATCCTACTCACGTTTATCGTTTGAAGAAGGCTCTTTACGGTTTAAAGCAAGCTCCAAGGGCATGGTATGATACACTATCAAAGTTTCTTCTATCTACCAGATTTAGCGAAGGAGCAGTTGACCCAACATTGTTCACCATGAAGTCAGGCAAACATTTAATTCATGTTCAAATTTATGTTGATGATATCATCTTTGCCTCGACTGACCCCAATGAGTGTGACCGTTTTTCAAATGAAATGAGTTCAAAATTTCAAATGTCAATGATGGGACAAATGTCATTTTTCTTGGGATTACAAATTTCACAAAGTCCCGGAGGCATTTTCATAAATCAATCTAAATATGCAACTGAGATCTTAAAGAATTTTGGATTTGATTCAAGTGACCCTGTTGACACTCCCATGATTGATCGAACCAAACTAGATGAGGACCACTCAGGGATCATGATTGACCAAATGAAATATCGTAGTATGATTGGATCCCTGATGTACCTCACTGCTAGTAGACCAGACATCTTGTTCGCTGTTTGCATGTGTGCTAGATACCAGGCTAAGCCCACTAAAAAGCACCTTGAAGCGGTTAAACGGGTCTTTCGGTATCTCCAAGGAACCATCAATATGGGACTTTGGTACCCAAAGGACACCGGTATGTCACTAACAGCCTATGCAGATGCTGATCATGCAGGATGTCAAGATACTCGTCGAAGTACGTCGGGAGGTGCTCAGTTTTTGGGAGATAAGCTTGTGAGCTGGTCTTCAAAGAAGCAAATGAGTACTTCTATTTCCTCTACAGAGGCAGAATACATAGCTATGTCATCTTGTTGTGCTCAAATCCTTTGGATGAGATCTCAATTAACTGACTATGGCTTTGTATTCAACAAAATCCCTCTGTACTGTGATAATAAAAGTGCTATTGCTCTTTCATGCAATAACGTTCAACACTCAAGAGCTAAGCATATCGACATTCGACATCATTTCATCAGGAAACAAGTGGAAAAAGGTGTGGTGGAACTCTATTTTGTGAGGTCTGAATACCAGTTAGCGGACATCTTCACCAAAGCTCTTCCAAGAGAACGTTTTGAGTTTATTCTTCCACGTCTTGGCTTGAAAAGCCTTCAACCAGATACACTCAAACGTCTTCAGGAGGAAGACGAGGAGTAAAGATCTATCTTCATCTATCTCTTGTAAATATCTATTCGAAAAACAAAATACAAAATTATAAAACCTTCAAAAATCAAATAGAAAAATATAAAACTTTCAAAATCCATAAAAAATTTGAAAAATTCGAAAAACTCTCAAAAATATTGTCTTTTTGTTATGTTTTTCTCGATTCGATAATATCTACGGTCTTTGTGTTGTCATTCAAAGAATGACACGGGACTTTAGATATTGTTCGAATTTTTATTTAAAAAAAAAAAATTGGGAGAAAGAGAATAAATGGTTTATTGTCATTTCAAGCAGTAACCCGCTTTTTCAAAGAAAGAACAGAGCCATACTTTATCATGTTTTCAAACTTCTATGCTCTGATTCTATAAACATTTATCTGCTGAAAACTAACTGCTTTGAAAAATAACTCGGACTCTATTTTTGATAATCATCTGGACTTATTTGTCAAAGTATCTATCTCTCAATCAACATCCTATGTCATTGATTGAGGGGGAGAATGATTTCAATTAAATTAAAAAGTTATTTGTCATTCAATTGTTTTTCAAAAGATATTCATGCATGTTTTATCAATGGAGTTTAAAGTTTTAAAATCCGATCCTTATCAGTTAAAACGCTTTCATAATCAAGTCACAATTCTCCTCAAAAGCTTTCAAAATCAATTTAAATCTATAAGAGATCACAAATCTCAAATGATTTGATAATTGTGATCGGGGGAGAATGTGTGATTTAAATTGGATTTAAACTGATAATTCGGTAAATGGTTTTATAAGGATGTACAAGCTCTCCTTGCCACATGTGACAAACGATTTCAAATTTTCCATGCACATGTTGAGGGGGAGCATCTATCTTAAACCTATGATTTGAAACGTGATCACTTATCTCAATGTGCAGGTTCCCTCTAGTATGTGCAAAACTCTTTTCAAATCTCAAGGCGCATATTGAGGGGGAGCAAAATTATGAAAATCTCATCCTTCCCCAAAATGCTTTATCTACTTGATTTGATCAGGGAAGTGAGGCTGATATCTTTTAGAAAATGGTAATCAAAGAAGTTAATTCTTCCTCCTGACTCCGTGTACAAAACGATTTCAAACATTTGATGCACATGTTGAGGGGGAGCACCTGTTCTAAAAATATCAAAAACAATTCAGGTACAAAATGTTTTGATAATATATCACAAGTATCTGGATTGATTTTCAAATGGTTTTCACTTGGTTCAAATGGCAGATGAACAATACCAAATAGACCGACCAAATTTACTTTATGTACGGTGATATAAGGATGATAAGGTTAGGTATTTGTTCCCATGATCCGCCAGAACCGGAGGGATCTACCCAGGGACTATCCACTAGTTAGTGTAGAGTTCTTAGGTATGATGATAAAAGGAGAAAAATGAGATATGGGAAGAGTGCGGACTGAGACTGAGCTAGTACTGGAATAAACCCAACAAGGTTCTAGCTATGAAGTCTTGGTAAGCACTGAAGGGGTTGAAGAATTAAAAAGAATTGAATGAGAAAAGGGTGAAAACAAATAGCCCTCCATTGATTCAACCTTAGGGCAGAAACCGGGTTCAATTCATTTGCTACTGGCGGTTACCAAGGTAACACCGGTATTGAAGACAAGACGTCATGGACCCAGTGACGCACTGCACTTCAATCTTCCCTAACCACTCAAGTTCCTCTTAAAAGGGCTTGTTTCATTCTCACGGGGAACCTACATTATCTATCTACTTTCTCTTAGAGATTGTTGATATTGAAGAAGGAGACCCTCTCCCTAGTCTCCGATAAAGGATCCAAATATGCACAAATTGAGTCTAGAGCCACGAGATCATCAATAAATCTCATTAGGACACTTTCAATGAAGACTCTCTATTTCACAAAATGTGGAAAGAGAGATTATATCTTGAGTCCTACGCATTATCCTTGTGGTATTGCCAGAACATCTGAGTGATATGTAAACATATTCACAATGAAGATGGAAAGCCCTCTGGAGCCAACATCAAACAAGCTCCTGGTGGGTGGCATGTGAGATCTATTCAATAGATCAGCCATGTGACAACTGAACAGAAACAATGGGGCGATTCAATTTTTTGAATCAATCCTGGTTCAGGTTATGGTTTGACGGATACCTTTGAAAAACCGGTCGTTGTGCTTAAAAACTCTTTTCTTTAGCAAATCGACCGTGTACGGATATTTCAAATCAAAAGGTGTTTTATGATTGATAATTGATGTTCATTAAAAACCTTCGTTGTATTGCAAAAACAATTTCTATTGAGCAATACACGACTGTTTTTCAAATATCTTTTCATCAATCAGTGAATTTCTATTCGCTGGTTCACTTACTCCGTGTTGTCTTCTTTGAGACGTTCCGGTTTTAGAACAACTAGAGCAGCTGCGAAACCCTGTCAAGGAAATTCTTCGAAATTATACCTGATCACAGGCAGTACTTGTACTGATCAACGGGGAACCGTAGGCCGTGTACCTCAATTCAACGAAAGTGATCAAAGACACTTTCGTGCGCTTTATTGCTAACTGTTGTATGCAGGTACACCCGACGTTTGTAGCTGATCAGAATGAAGCGGTCAATCCATAGCCGCATGCTCACACTACACATTCATCTCAAGAGAAATCATGATAAGTGCATCAATGACTCTGATATTTTCACTCCATGCTTCTGCTACACTGCTGCCAATATCATGAATCAACGAAAGCTTCCGTTACTCTGATGAGAAAATATCATGTTCCAGAATGTGAGCATGTCGATCCAAAATTCACAACATCACATAATACCAACACCACAATGGATGTCTCATAGATTTTTGTTAGCTGATGATCTCAAAAGCTGGCTTAAAATTATTATCACGTGGATCAGTAAAAAGACCTCCACTTGGATTAACCAAACATGCAATGAGTGGAATCAATGACTACGAGCTTCGGAGCAAAGTACTACATCAAGAATGCAAGAACAATTGTTAATGTAATATCTGTTTGTATTCAATGTAATTTTAGTATATGTTTGAGGTGACCTCCCTTAGGGGGAGATTGTTAGGAATTAGAAATTCCAGGTATTAAAGAGTCGGCCACCTCAAGTATATGTAATCGTTAGAAAGCTCGTAGTCGTAGTTATTTTAAGCTAAGTAGTATTTAGTTAAGTATCACCGTGGAGGACGGACGGGTCTTTACCCACTGTATGCCTGATCCACAGCCCGTTGTGTGGCGTTTTATTGTAAGACTATAAATACTCTCTACCTTCCAAGGTAGAGAGTTGGAGCTCATAATAATAATTTTCTTTCTCTCACTAAAGTTCCCTAAACCTCTAACTTTCTCTCTCTAGAACTCACCTTTATACGCCTACTTTGTGTTATGGTTTGATGTGTATGTGAAATCCAATATCCTACAAAAATACTAACCACTCACACTCACAAGATTATGATGGTTTAATACAACAATGAAGTATGAATCAACACTAGATCATACAACACTAAACAAACAAGACTTCCAACTTCTCGTTTGAAGCTTGACTGTGACTTGATCTTCTTTGCTACAAAAGAGATCACTAATATGATATGAAACTGAGTTAGAAAGTTTAGAGAGAAGATATGTATGAGAGTATGATATAAAGGGATGAAAAACTACTTGGTTTGGCATTGCTATTTGTAGCCAAAATGGACAGGAGCGTCCACGGACCACGGAACCCTTAAAAGGGTTCCGCCCGTGTACCATTTTGGTACCGCCAGGTCTGACAGCCAAGATATCAAAATCTTGCTAAAGTCAACCATATCTATGTAAGATTGTGTAAGATATGGAGAGTACAAATCCACACAAAATATCTAATGAAATCTTTCAATGATTTCCATGATGCATTACATGATGTCATGTGTTGTCTTTCTATTTTTAGAAATATGCAAATGCATAAGTAATGTTTAGTTTTTAAGAAACTAAAACATTCTAAAAACTACTATCATACATTATGCTTAGTCTCATATTGAGATATGATTAGTCACAATGTAAATGCTTAAATGATGAAGATATTATTTGAAAAAGCTTGTTTTAATATCTATTAAACTTGACAAGCTTTAAGCTTTTATATAAATTAAATTTACTTTTGTCGTTAACAAAACTTAGGTAAAGATAAAAAATATGAATAACGTTCAATGACGATATTTGTATTAACAATCTCCCCCTTTTTGTTGAGGACAAAATATAAATTTTATTTTTATAAAAGATACAAAGTTTGTGCAAGAGTTATTAAAATATTAGTTTTAGAACTTGAAAAGGAAATGATAATGCAAGGGTATGATGTTTGACTTTTTCAGAAAGTCAAAGTATTCACTAGTTGATGCATGATGTTGACTTTTTCAGAAAGTCAAAGTATGCAGTTGACTTTTTTAAAGAAAAGTCAAGTATTATCAATGAGGTATCATATTTGACTTTTTCACAAAGTCAATGTATGCAGTTTGATTTTTTCAGAAAAGTCAAATGGAAACAAGTTCAAGTTCTATATTTTCTCCCCCTTTTTGTCTCAACAAAAAGAAGAGGCTATGCGGAATGTAATGAGCCCGAGCCATCATCTCCCCCTTGATCAAAGCTCCCCCTAAATTGGGTACTTAATGGGAAGCTACATGGATTGTGAAAATAAAGCTACAAAAAAATGTTAGTAATAATGATCATTCACAAGCATCTCCAAACACTATGGAATGGCACCAACAATATAATAAACATCATTCATTAGTTAAAATTTTTCATGAATAAAGATCATGAAAAGAGAACACAATGATGTGTTTTTAGTACAAGAAAATAAAGATAATCCTAAGAAAAGAAAAACTAGAAATGCTAGTCTATGACCATCCTAATGAGATGGTGGATGAGAAAGAGCGTTGAGGTGCTCAAGGATGTGATTGAGGATGAACCTCATTTCCTCTTGAAAGTCATGGACCATAAACCGGGTCCTTTCAACGGTTTGGGCCGTTTGCTCACAAATTGAGCAACCATGCCTAGGAGGATAGTATGTTTGGGAAGGTTGTGGTGGTGGAATGGTAGATGTGTTGGTGGTGTTGGGGATGTTTGGGGTGGTCATGATGGAGGCTAGCAAAGCATTTTTCATTTGCATAGTCTCACTAAGGTGAGAATCCACCATGCCTTTGAATTGGTGGAGGTTGTGGAGTTCCGCTTGAATCTCCTCTCTAGTGGGATTGGCATCCCACATGCACTCCTCAATGTCCTCAAGATGAGGGGACATTGATGTTGGGAGTGGATGGTCCCCATACAAAGGACCATGAATGTCTTTGTGAATGGGGTGGAAGAGAAGAGGTTTTGGCCCTAGTGGGGCGTTTGGGTCAAAAGATGACCTTGGTGATTCATGAGCTATTCGCTCAATTGTGCCAAAGGATGGCAATGGTGGTGGATGATTTGGCCTAGGAGGCAAGTCATCCAAGTCCTCCAAGAAAGGATTTGGCGAAGTTGGTGGAGTGAAAAATAAATCCATAGGAATGAGAGTTGGAGACCTTGGTGGTGAAGGTGGTGAGGGTGTTTTGGATGTTTGGATGGGTGCCGGTGGAGGTGAAGTTGGTGTTTTTGTAGGTGGTGGAGTGGTGATCACAATGTGTGATTGAGTAGGTGTAGCCAAGGTAAGGCTTGTATCATTTCGGATGGGAGATGAGATCGTGAGTGGAGAAGACTCGGATGAGGAGCTAAGGTTAACAAAGCAACAAGGCCTCACACTAATTCTAGCGGTTTTCTTGCAAGGTTTAGGAGAGGATTTTGTCATTTTTGACTTGGGTTTTTCTTTGCTAGATAATGGTAAGAATGAAGAAGGTGTGAGGATGATCATGGTAAAACCTCTCAATTTATAGAAGTGAAAAATTATGGAGAAATGTGTTTGATTTGATGTTAAACCATCGAAGAGATGAGGTTCCTAATGATTTGGAAGTGGGTTGAATGCTAGTCATATCACCCAAGTCAATCCATACAAGAGAGATGGAGTGAAGAAGAAAAGATTTGCAATAAATGTGTTCTAATGAGTGGAATTGCCTAACAATCAGATTACCCACGGATTTGAAGGTACCAAAAATTTGGTTCCTTCTTTTATGCCAAAGGGCTCCTTGGGTGGATTTTTCAAATTTTTGAATTTTGGTGGGAAATGGATTTCTTATATACCTAAGTAAATTATACTAGTTCTAATAAGAGTATAAACTAGTTAAGATTGTTTTATAAGTGATGGATGGTAATTTGGAATCACGAAAGAGTCGAAATTCAAAAAATTACCTGGAGGATCCACGACACCAAAAATGTACACGTCCGGAACCCTAAAAAGGGTGCCGTCTGGTCCGCCTGTACAGGTACGGCGGTACCAATTCACATAATAGACAGTACCAAGTCGTTGGTGCCGTCTGATCCGTGTAGTGCAGAAAAGTAGACAGAGTATGTTTTAGGTGTCGGGGACTTTTTTGAAACCTGAAATTTTTCTCAAAAGTTGTTACACTAAACATTTCTAGTTAGGAAAAGTAATTAACACATGTATAAACATAGTGGAGCATAGATTTTGAGAAAGACTTTTTGATTTTCACATTATAGTGAAAATGGGTAAAATTTGATAGCATACTTGTGCTATCCCCCTGCATAAGATTGTTAGCATACATCAGTTTTAGAAGTTATATTATCATCCTACAAGATAAAAACAACAAAATAGTATCAAACATTAGAGATAATGTATTGTTCCAAACACTCCTTAAAGTACCCTCATTTGTCCAACTTCTTGTAAATCTTGTTCATCATCCTACCAAGGTACTTGAACATTCCCTTAGTTTGTTTGAATTCCGCTGATTCATTCTCGATCTCGGGAAGAGATGCGTAATACTCATGAGGTGGAAGATGAGAGCTTGGAAGACCATCCTCGGAGCTATTTGATGATGATGATGATGGACTTGGAGTTGGAGGTTTTGCTCTCTTGCCTTTCGTCTTAGCAACTCGTTCATCACTCAAATGTACAAAGATGTGAGGGATGAGTTCATAGTGAAGGTGCACCCCTTTTAGGGTTGGTGGAATTGGTGCAAAATTTCTATAGAGACGGGTGAGAAGCATCCCGTATGGAAGAGCAACCGATCCTTGAGTTGGAATGTCAATCATTCTCCTAGCGATGTAGTAGGCTAAATTGAATGGTTGTCGTGTGGACAAGTTGTAGAGCATGTGACAAAGGCAAGCGTTTATGTGATCCATATTTCCTATGGTGCTAATGACGTTAGCTCTAAGTAGCTCCTCCCATTTCTTAAATTCGGGCTTAAGTTCATTTAGCTCCATTCCATATGGATCTCGGTTTACCTCTTTTCCCTTTCGGGTAACTCGGGTTGTATCACCCTTTGGGTTAAAAAGGTGTTCACGGATAACATCCTCATTGGCCAAACGGGTTTGGTAGGGAAGAGTGCGATCATTGATTGCATCAAGAACGGTGAGTGACCATTTATCCGAGTAAACACAAGTCCCTCGGTTGGGAATTCCTAGCACTTGAGCAAAGTTGGCTAAGGTGATGGTGTAGTCGTTTTGATTGATTCTAAACCTAAGACAAAATTCATCATCGTCTTCATCACTAAAGCCGGTCACACTAGCATAGAATTCTAACACAAACCTAGGACAAATTGGTTCATCGATGTCAAGAAGACAATCGAATTGAATGGCGGCTAGTTCTTCACGGAGATTGGTATTTTCAAGGAAGGATGAGTGAATGGTTCTACCCTCATGGAAGTACCTTGATTCTAGACCCCTAAATATTTCTACTTGTTCCTTGGAAAGTCCTTTGGTTTTGTGATGTTTGGGAATATACCCAAGGGTGTCTTTGTGATCATAGAATCTTGCGGCTACTATGGTTATTCCTAAGGACAAGAATTGATATGTTAAAAATGAGAATAAACTTTTACGTTTTGGTTCTAGTGTGTGCCTATATGAAAACAATTTGGAGTTGCGGTTATCTCGACTCATTTTATGCACAAAAATGGTTTTAGTGGGGTGTTTGGCAAATACCATGAGATAACCCAAATGCTCCTAATTCAATGTGGCTTCATTTGAATATACCCGGGAATGCATATTAATTATGCAATACCTTTAGTATTCAAGAGCATGCAAGTGATGAAAATCTAACGTTTCTATTTGTATTAACAATGAAAAAGAATTGTTTTCCTATAAGTGAGAAGCTTTTCAAAAAAAAAATTGACATGGGGTGTTTGGTTATTTGAATAAGGCCTTATATTCATTATCTATTGATTAGTGGGAAACATGATTTGTTTATGCAATATGATAATGTAGTACCTAATTTCAATGACTAGTTATGCATTTTGCCAATTGAATTCATATTTGGTATAAAAGCATACATAAAACCCCATGTAATGATTTGTGATAGTTTTGTGCATAAATAAGAATCCTAGACTCAGATTTAATAGATAAAATGTGGTTAAGATACTTACAATGATGTTATCTTCAGTGATTAGTGAGTGGGAAGATGTCAATAATGAGCTTGGTTTAGTGTTTACACGTTTTGGTAAAGTGGGTTTTGAGGAAGAAGATGTTTTATAGGTAGCAGTTTTGCTTCTGTAGACACCACGGACCAGACGGTACCAAATTTTTGGTTCCGTCCGTGTTATCGTTTGGTGCCGTGGCTATAGTAGCAGATACAAGACAAAATTGTTTTGTTTTGATTTTTCTAATGTTTTGGGCTATGTTTATCCTACATGTTTGGTTCCATTAACCCTAAACCAAGTCTAAGAAGATTAAAAGGTTCTCGTTTAAGAGGCATAGTTAAGATGTCGGCAATGTTGTCTTCGGAGGATACTTTCTCGATTGAGATGTTTCCTTTTTGAACATTGTCGCGAAGAAAGTGATGACGGATTTCAATATGCTTTGTACGGGCATGTTGAATGGGATTCTTGCTGAGGTCGATGGCTCCCTTGTTGTCGCAAAGTATCACAATGTCGTTGAGATGAATTCCGTAATCTACGAGAGCTTGCTTCATCTAAAGAGCTTGTTGACATGCTTTTCCGGCTGAGACGTACTCGGCTTCAGTAGTTGAGATGGCTAAGGCCGTTTGCTTCTTTGCAAACCATGAGGTGAGACAATGTCCAACAAAAGTGCAAATACCACTTGTACTTTTTCTATCGACATAATCACCGGCATGATCCGAGTCGGCATACACTATGGTTTCTACACCCGTTCCTTTGGGATACCATAATCCTAAACATGTTGTTCCCTTAATGTATCTAAAAATCCTTTTTAAGGCTTCTAAGTGTGATGCCTTTGGGTTTTCTTGAAAGCGAGCACATAGACAAACACTAAACATAATGTCAGGTCTACTAGCCGTAAGATAGAGTAGGCTACCAATCATTCCTCTATATTTAGTGTTATCTACGGATTCACCTTCTTTGTCCTTGGTGAGTTTGGTGTCCGAGGACATGGGTGTTTTAGTTGGTTTGGAATCTTCAAGACCAAATTTCTTAAGCATGTCTTTTATATATTTAGATTGGTTAAAAAATATGCTGATAACGCTACACGCGTCGTTCGGGGTCAAGGAAACTTCCTTTTCTTCGAGCAAGTTTTATAACACCCTAGGCAGTGAACCTAATCGTTGTAGTGTAGTAATTAGGGTAAGCCACGGGTATTGATATCGTTCTCTAGGGGAATAGGAATGCTAGTGAGAAGTTACTACGCTAAGGTTGAGGTTGAGGAAGATTATTTTTTATCTTTTTATGTTTTTTTAGAAAATGAAAAGGTACGAATCTCGGGTATTGGATTTGGGGGGTTGGTATTGCTACCGATTACTCTACTATTATCTAATTATCTAAGCTAAGGTTGTGATAGTCTATGTCTAATTGATGTGTACTCGTATGATAGTTTAAAGATGTGTTTACTTAGGTTTTACTACTCCTTAATTATCTCCTATTGATGGTTGATTTGTCACGTCCTTATTCCTAGTTGCGTTGTGATTCTAAGGCTATAGGGCGTGCTTATTTCCCTAACTCTTTGAAATTACCAAAGGGTCTTGTTTACAAATCCTCTAGTGATTTATAGACGCCTACTCTACGGTTGTCCTTGAATACTTTATCCTACAATTACCTAGATAATTATATTCTAAAGTTCACAAAGAAATGTCAAGCATTAAGTACACAACGAATAATCTAGCGCACTCTAGATCATTAGTCAACTAAGATAAGTATCAACCAATCAATATTCAATAATTAAGTTTCATATTCCCTAAGCAAACACACAAATAAATTAGCCGGACATGGAGAACATGCAAGCATACACACAAATAATCAAAGACATAATTAAATTAATGAAGTAAATACTTATCTTGATGTATAATAGGGTTTAGAACCCTAAAATACTGCACAAGAAAGCCTTGGTTCGGTTTTAGGTTTTTACTCCAAAAGACTACACACAAAAACTGAAAAATTCGGATTCTATATATAAGATTACATCTGCGACGGCGTCACCTTATGTTTTGTGACGCCGTCGTGTCGCCGTCATTAGGGTTTCGTCTTGGCCACGTAAACCTTGTGACGGCGTCACCTTATGACTGTGACGCCGTCCCCTTCAGCTCTGACGCCGTCTTGGCTGCATCTAGGCCGTCTGAGTAACGACGGCCTACTCCTTTAGAACCTGACGTCGTCCCTTGAAAACATGCAATTTATCTTCTGAGCCGTCGCAAAATTCCTTCCCGACGGCGTCGCAGATATGCAGTGACGCCGCCGCCTTGTGTTTCAGCAGCTTTGAGTGTCTCGATTCTGACTTTGGCCATTTTCTTCGTATATTCGCGCCTTTTCGTCCAAATAAGCATCATTCCAGCATTTTGCCTTCAAGAGACCTAAAAAGTGAAAAGGAACGATATTAAGCAATAACGGATATAAAAGTGATCGAATAAGGGCTTAAATGACCCCTCAAAAAGGTACCTTTTAAAACCTTATCATATGCCATCTTCTAGTTGTTTAATTTGAAGTCCTAGAAAGAAATTTAACTCACCCATCATACTCATTTCAAACTCGTCGTGCATGATTTTAGAGAAATCATCACATAGCTCTTGACAAGTTGATCCGAATATAATGTCATCAACGTATATTTGAACAATGATAATATGTGATTCCTTTTTCTTGGTAAAAAGAGTATTATCTACTAATCCCATAGTGTATTTGTTATTAATAAGAAAAGTGTTGATCCCAGTTGAGCAAACGATCTAATATAGAAACTGACTTGAACAAAGAACTTATTAAGTATCACGCGGAATTTAATACTTAATCTTAAGAAGAAGAACAATTAACATTCAACACCTCAATATTATTTATTAATACGAATACTCTTACAGTATTAGGGTTTTGCAACCTTGAAGTGTATCGACCTTAGATATAAAACATACGTATATCTAACCTAGCCTAGGACCTCCTTTTATAGGTTAAGGAGTCCTATACAATATACAATACGTAACCTACAAGATAAATATCTTTTCCATATTTATCTGATACAATAAACTAACCGACACTATAGAACTAACAGTGTTTACAATACTATCAGCAGTTACTAAATACTACTAGCCGCGGTTATCTTCATCAGTGGTTACTCTTCTTCTGTCCGTGGTTATCTTCAAGCTTGTCCGCGGTTCCATCACTTAAAGTAATTCATCATACAAGGAACCTAAAACCCAACAATCCTCCCCTAAACTTGACAAATTCCAACAGAATTCTCAAGTTTCTTTTAAGCTCAAAACATCTGATGTGGAGGATGTAGCCAAACACTTACTTTTAAGTATCTTCTCATACTTCTTCAGCAAGTCATAAGCTTGACTATCATAGGACAATAACATCTTGAAACAACCTGGCTTCAACATCTGAGTAATTATTGCTGGATGATTATTCAGTTTAGGATACTCACCTTCTACAAGCATATGAATAATCTGTCCAGAAACAGTTAAAACATGAACTCCACAGGTTTGATATAAAAACCAACGAGTAACTTGACCATTGTAGAGTCCTTGCCATTCTGGTTCATCATGAGTAGGCTCAAATAGAATCTTCAAATTATGATACATCAGCCTCTCATGATAATCATCTGGATGTACTTCACCAAAATAATTCTTGTAAAGTACCCAAAAATTCATCAAATCATCTCTATCAAAATATTGAAGCATTTGAGAAAATTTATTATACTCAGAAACATCATTATTGAGTCTTTGAATCTTCCAAACTCCTTCACTGCCATCTAAAAGATTAAACTCATAAGAAATGATTGGATTCACTTCAGCAACAACTTTCAACTTCTTAGAATCAGATGTCTCCTGAACCACAGATTTTCTTTTTCGTTTACTCTCCATCCATGCATCATGATCTTTTTCCCACTCTTTTTCCTTTTGAGAATCCATCGGGCAGAAATCATCATTATTAATTCTTATACATCTCTCATAGATTTCCAAAATTCTTGTAAATGAACAAGTAGTAAGATTTTCAGAAACATATATACCAGAATTCTTGATAATTCTCATCAAAACATTCCTCAACTGAGCAATAGAAGGAGGTTTCTTTCTTACAATTTTCTTCTTTCCTCTACTAACCTTCTTTGCCAACATTCCTAGAAGTCTAGCATTTTCTTCATCATCGAACAAAGCCCATTCTTGTACTGTATATTCATCATTGATCAATTCTGAAGCTTTAAGATATTCTTGAGATTCATACCATATAGCTAATATCTTCTGACTAGCTTCTTCTTCATCATTCATTCTCTTTTCCAAAACTGCTCTATCCTCCTCTTCCATACTTCTAGCAAGCTCTCTATCATAAGCCTCTTGTTCTGCTTTATTTTTGAGCTTCAGTACTACTTCTTTGCCTTTTCCAACATTAGATTTGACCATTTTCTTCTTCACAGGTTCACCAATAACCAAACTTTTACCTTTTGGTTTACCTTTTGATTTAGTAGCAATAGACTGAATAGATAAAGCAGGTGCAATAATTGATGTAGGTATTGATAATGTTTTGCTCAAATTAATCAATGTGCTTGCAGCCTCTTTCTCTACTTCTTTAGGCTTAGATGGTAATTCAGAAAGAGTGGTAACAATAGTAGAAGTAGTTGTAATAGCAGTTGGTATGACAGTATGAGAATCAATAGCCAAATCTGAAACAACATCAGTGGTTACAAAAGTACTAACCGGGGTTTCAGATATACCATCAGTGGTTGTTGTTGTGTTCTGTACTATTTCAACATTCCTCAAATCTTCAAGAACAACAGCATTCCCAGCTTTATCAGAAACTACAAAGTCAAGATCACCGCTGTCAACATCTTCTTCCATAGTAACACCAACAGATACATTTCCAGCCTCCCCTGAAGTCATGCCATCACTCCTCCCCTGTTTGGATACATCATCCACATTCAGAGTAGGAGAAGAGTTCACCTTTTTTTTCAGACGCCTCAAAGCCTTCAAAACAGCAAGTCCAGGTCTTTTCACTCTTTCCAAAACCAAGATCCGATGCTTTAATCTCCGAATAGTTTTACCCTGAAGCACAGTGACCTCCTGTAGACTAGAAATCTTATCCTCCATTTTAGAACACTGAACCGTCAATTCATTTATACGTTCAAGAATATCCTCCCCACTTCGACCTGTGTTATCTGGTCCGAGAGGTGGATCATCGAAAAAGTCCTCAGGTACATAATCATCAACCGTCAATTCATTGTCAGGTTCCAATCTATCCTCATCACTTCGAGCTGTGTTAACTGCTCCGAGCGGTGAATCCTTGGATATAAAAGACATAGCACCAGACCGAGCCTGATCAACTATGTACCCTGTAGCAGCCAGTTGGCTAGGGATACCTCCACCTGTGAGAAGCTCTAAAGAACTTTCCACATAAGGAGTTGCCAAAGGTTGGGTCTTATTGATGTTTCCACTATCCTGACCAGCATCTAAGCATGAATCAATAGTGGAAGCCCTTACAATCATGTCACCTCCACACCGTGTGACAGCCTCATTAACCAAACCACTAGCACTAGCCTGAGGAAGCTGAGTGCCCTCTGTTCTGCTAACCTCATGAACCTCAGAATCAGTAGGAAAATTTAACATGTGAGGAAACAAAGGAACATCTGGAATAACAACGTTCTGTGGCAGATTCCTCATATATGCAAACACGCGAGGAATCATTCGATTTATTTCATACACTCTAACATGTTCAATAGGATCCTGGATTTGGTGTTCCACAAGCAATTGAACAAATCGAGGATACAAATAATACTTTCCCTTCTTCCTAATATTCTGCACTAACCCCTCATAAATCATTCTAGACCAATTAAATTTCCTCTCATTTGACAAACAAATAATAGCAGTAGCAATCTTTGAAGGAAAATCATTAAAACCTGTGGTCTTATTGCTCATACACATCAACAAAGTATGAATCAAAAACTTCCATTGTGGTGAAAACAGATTCTTAAAAAATTGTACCTTTTCACCTCTGTATGTGTATCCTAATCTCTCTAAACCAGCCACAATCTCAATATCAGAAAGATTATCAACCCCATCAGCATCATCAAGCCTCAAAACTTCTCTAATAAGCGCCTCAAAAACCGAAATAGCATGCTCATCCACCCTAGTACTAAAAACCTCCAATCCATTAACCACTTCAATTTTAGCATTCTTCCAAAACTGTCGAATATAGGCTTTAAAAATGGTAGGTTCAACCGTTAAAGCAAAATGGATCGAACTATGAGTAAGAAAATCAATCATTGGATGAAACCCTTCAGAGCGAGCATCTTTGATAAGAAGAGCAACAAGATTATGTGAAGTGGAGTACGTCTCAGGCATTTTCTGTGATTCCATTAATGATGTGAATAAGGTGGGTTTGTGAAGAAATCAATAAAAGTGATTAGGGTTTAAGGATGTGGAGAAGTAGAAGTGGTTATTAGTGTAGCGAAAGTGATCCATCCGTGATTTGATAAGTAAGATATACTTTTGCCAAAGTGTCAAAAACAACCCCTGAAGTATCAAAACAGAGAAGCATACTATCCGTGCTTCCACAACATCTGTCCGTAGTTGAAATACTCCATCAGTGGATGCAGATAACCACTCCTTCCAACTGCACAACATCATTAGAGCAAGCAAATCCAGACCAATTGGAATGGTATCTCACAAGATAAGAAGGAGTACGCAAAATCTATTTATGACACAAAACTACCCTAATTTTTTTTTTTTTTTTTTTTTAAACACAAACATAAGCAGCCAACACACTAGCTCCTTATGCAAAGACATCCTTCTTTCCTGCAAGACAACACAAAACACAAAGACAAAGATTATGATTGTCAGTGGTTAGTAATAGCCAGAAGTGGTTACAAACAACTTATCCAAGGTTAGAACAGTAAAGTCAACATAGTCAACTTCTAGAATATATCTCAGTCCAATCCCCAAGAACCTCATTAACTGTCCAACCACATCTAACCTGCCCCTTAGTTACTTCAGTAACCCTAATCCTCACTTATAAAAAGCACCCAAATATCAAAGAACACCCCAAACCAATCAAAAGAGAAAACCCTAATTGTACCAATATCCCCAATCAAGCAAAATGTGGAACCCTAGTTGGAACAAACCAGAAGTGGTTGATCTAACCACCACCTCATCCTCTTTATCATCTTCATCATCAAGTGAAGATGGAAACCCATGGCTAACCTATTTGCCTCTACTAGAACCAAGACCAAGAAAATCTCCATTTCTCCCATCATCTAAAGATGATAGTGTTGTGGATCCAAGTGATACTTCAGAAGACTCTGATGACTCTTCTAAGAAGAGACCTTCAAACACCAAACCTTCATCTTCAAACCCCCATCCAAGACCTCGAGCAAGAAACCCACCACTCCCTCGTGACAGAGAGGTGGTTCTTGGTCTTAGGGTACCAACTCATGGTACTTCTTCACATATCGTAACCAGGAAGGGAAAAGGAAAGATGGAGTAAGTTGCTGAATGGTGGTAAGAGAAGATGGAGCACAAGAAGATTATCATATCAGCCATCTATCTGCCACAATCAGCTTCAGCTTCTTCGTTTGCATCAATCCATCCTTTCCATTTTGATCCTTAGCTGCTTCGTTTGCATATGATAAATGCATATCCAGCATTCAAACGATATCAGCAAGGATAGTAGTAGTAGAAATATTAGGAGAAAATCATGTATAGTTGTAGTCGTTATTTAGCACTTGAAGTTTCATTGTAAGCTGTAAGCTGTAAACTGTTTTGTTGAATGAACAATGAAATTTCAGTACTTCTTGCATCTCTATAATGATTTAGCATTTTCCTGCACAATTATTAGAGAAAACACAGAACAACTAGCAGAGGATAGACCAACTCTATCAGTGGTTAGAAGCAACACATATCCGTGGTTAGAAACAACACTATCAGTGGATATAAAAGAGATAGCAATACATAAGATTACATAATAACAGTCCAATACTTTTACAAGCTTGTACAAAACAATTTGAGTATATTAGAGAAGTAGCATTCCAATACTAACAACAAGATACTGAAACCTCCCCACATCAAAAGCTTTTGTGAGAAGATCAGCAACATTGAAATCAGTATGGATTTTTACCATTTGAATCAATCTTTTCTCATTACAATCTCTAATAAAATGATGTCGTATCTCAATATGTTTAGTTCTAGAATGTAAAACAGGATTTTTGATAATGCAAATTGTACTGTTATTATCAATGTAAATCTTAGTATGCATAAAATTGTACCCAAAATCCAGCAATTGATTCTGAATCCATAGAACTTGACCACAGCAACTAGCAGCAGCCACATATTCAGCCTCAGTTGTAGAATTTGCCACAATAGTTTGCTTTTTACACTACCAAGAAATTAATCTGCTTCCCAAGAACTGACATCCTCCAGTGGTAGACTTCCTATCCAGACTAGCTCCAGCATAGTCACTTTCAGTGTAGGCCACCAAATCAAAAGGAGAATCCTTAGAGTACCAAAGGCCCAATTTAGGATGACCTTTCAAATACCTAAAGATCCTCTTAACAGCATTCATGTGTGAGGTATTGGGTGTTACTTGAAATCTTGCACACACACATACTGAGAACATAATGTCTGGCCTAGATGCAGTCAGATACATCAAAGATCCAATCATGGATCTGTACAACTTTAGATCAACTTTGGGACTCCCATCATCAGGTAGTATAGGTTTCTGAGTCTCCATAGGTGTACTGGCACTTTTTACATCTTGAAACCCAAATTTCTTCAACACATCTGCTACATACTTGTCTTGACTAATGAAAATACCATCAGTCCTTTGTTGAACCTGTAGCCCCAGAAAGAAAGTGAGTTCTCCCATAGAACTCATCTGAAACTTATCATGCATAAGTTTCTCAAAATCTCTGCATAGCTCCTTGTTTGTAGACCCAAAGATGATGTCATCTACATAAACCTGAACAAGTAAAATATCATCTTTGTGCTTTCTAATGAACAAAGTTTTGTCAATCAGTCCTCTCTTAAACCCATTGTCCATCAAATAAGTAGATAGGCATTCATACCATGCCCTAGGAGCCTGATGCAGTCCATACATAGCCTTCCTCACCCTGTAAACCTTGTCAGGATGATCAGGATCTTCAAAACCAGGAGGTTGACAAACATATACCTCCTCATCAATAGTGCCATATAAAAATGCACTTTTAACATCCATCTGATACACAACAAAATTCTTGAATGAAGCATAAGCCAAAAACAATCTAATAGCTTCTATCCTTGCAACTGGTGCAAATACTTCATCATAGTCCAAACCTTCAGTTTGTGTGTATCCTTGAGCAACCAATATTGACTTGTTCCTCACTACAATTCCTCTTTCATCCCTTTTGTTTCTGAATACCCATTTAGTTCCAATAGCCCTCTTCCCATTTGGAAGATCAACCAATGTCCAAACTTCTTGAAGTTTGAACTGAAGAAGCTCCTCTTGCATTGATTCTACCCATCCTTCTTCTGTTATAGCTTCTTCTATTCTCTTGGGCTCCTTTTGAGACAGAAAACAAGCAAACAAGCAATTTTGCAGATCTTTATGACTGTTTCTTTTGTGAAGAGATCTTGCAAAGAACCCATGTTCAGGAAAGGGTTCTGAATTCTTTACTCTGCTTCTTGTTTGAACTGGAGTATTCAAATTTCCAAGAATCTGTTCCTTGGGATGAATTTTGTGAATTCTGGTAGATGTAATTGGACTTTCATTTATAACAGTGTCCAAATTAGTCAAATTAGCATTGAAGAATTCATCCAAGTCTTCATCATCAGTAGGAGTATCCATCTCAATCAAGTCAGGCATATTAGGATCATGTGGATACTCCTCATCATCATATAGTGGCTTTGGATAAGGTCCAAAGAGAGTACTATCATCAGTGCTTGTAGCCGGAAGAGCACTTGAACTATCAGTGGGAGAAGATTGCTTGTCAGCATTTACAGATGGCCTATCAGCACTTACAGTAGGCTTAGCAGTGCTTGCAGACTGCTTTTTCTTCTTTTCAATTTCTTCTACCGACACTGAGTTATCTTGCACCAACTCATTTTTATCTTGATGATGATCAACTTTGCCTCCAGTATTAAGTATATCATCATCAGAGGGACCATGCTTGTGAATGATGGAAGGAACAGTACCAGTTTTCCACTTTTCAACCAAATAGAACTCTGTTGGAGAATCAGCTTCCTTTGAAGATTTATCTACTTCAGAATCCTTTTGTAAACCTGCATCAGTATTAGTGGATGTTCCTGCAATGATAGGCTCATAATTCATAGATTTGGTTAGCATATCAATGTTAAACAACCAGTCTGGTCCTTTGGTCTCAACACTAGGAGTCTTTTCACTGAATTGAACATGTAGGTTCTCTTCAACAATTCTAGTCCTCCTATTGTATACTCTAAAGGCTTTACTATTTGTGGAATAGCCTAAAAAGTATCCATCATCAGCTTTCTCTGAAAACTTGCCTAGGTAGTCTATGGTATTCAAAATGGTAACAGGACACCCAAAAGGTTTTAGGAATGCAATCATTGGCTTCCTACCATGTAACAGCTCATAGGGGGTCTTGTTATGAGGCTTCACTACCTTACTTCTGTTTTGCACATAACATGCAATTCCTACAGCTTCAGCCCAAAAGGTAGTTGGTAACTTAGATTCTGACAACATAGTCCTTGCAGCCTCAATTTGTGTTCTATTTTTCCTCTCAGCTACACCATTCTGTTGTGGTGTTCTAGCAACACTAAACTGTCTTTCAATACCTTTATCTACACAGAACTGATTCATCACATTATTCTTAAACTCAGTTCCATTATCACATCTGATTACTTTGACCTTATGACTTACTAGATTTTCTATCTTAGTAATGAAACTCTTAAGAATCTCACTAGTCTCACTCTTAGTAGCCAAAAAGTATACCCAAGAAAATCTACTATAATCATCAGTGATAACTAGGCAATACTGCTTATGGTTCAAGCTTCTAACAAAGGTTGGTCCAAATAAGTCCATATGAAGCATAAACAGTGGTTGAGATATGGTGTTTACAGTTTTGGTCTTACAAGAGGCTCTATGTTGTTTTCCTTTTTGACAGGCTACACACAATTCCTTACACTCAAAAACCTTTGAAGGTAACCCTCTCACTAAGTTTCCTTTTACCAGTTTATTGATTGTTTTGTAATTAAGATGACCTAGCCTTCTATGCCACAATATTGACTCATCAACAGATGCTTTAGCAAACAAACATAAGGACCTATTAGGAAGAACATGTTTAAGATCAAAACAGTATATATTTTCCTTCCTAGGTACCCTTAGTTGTATAAACTTCTCATCAGGCATCTTAAACTCAGGAGATAACACCACACACTCAGTTTCCCCAAAAAGTACCCAGTTTTTCTTATCACACATTTGAGAAACACTGAATAAATTGTACTTTAGTCCCTGTACCAAATAGACCTTCTCAAAGTCTAGCTTCCCTGTTCTGATTGTGCCTCTTCCAAGTATCTTTCCTCCCTTTGGATCATTGCCAAATGCCACATATCCTCCATCATAAGCTTCAAAATCTTCCAAATTGCTGCCATCCCAAGTCATGTGTCCAGAGCAACCACTATCAAATACTCCTTTATCTTTTAGCTCAGTTTGAAGATTGCCCTGCACATAAGATTTCAAAGATTAGTTCCTCTTTTGGACCCAATTCAGTACTGACTTGGGTCTGCCCTGTGCATCAAAATATTCAAATTTTGTTAGGTCCATTGATGCACAGTTGACATATGGTAAAACCTTTGTCTTAGGCTTCCATTGCCAACTTGCTGAGGCCTTAACAGCATAAAAATGATTTCCAACCACTGTATCAGTTATCACCTTTGGAATTTTTAAAACTTCTTTTGAATCAGTGGTGATTTTTGGCTTATCAGTGGTTTGACACTGCTTTGCCGCGGTTGGAATCCATTTTTGTGTAGCAGTGACAATAGATTTTGTATTCCCATTCCTCATCAGCACTGCTGTTGGAATCATGTTTCTGTTAGGATGAGGGTGTGTTTTATTTGAAAAGTTTTTATGATTTACCCTCCTCCAATGATTCCAAACTTGTGGTCTGTTTTTATTACAATTCCTCTGTAAATGGTCAAAACTACCACACACAAAACAAGCCTTGTTGACACATTGAAACTCATCACCTAGTCTGTTAGAAATTAGACCATTTAAGCTTCTTTGATTTCCCCTAGGTTTAAATTGTTTCATCTGTTCCCTAGGTATTTCTCTGTACTCTACAACTTTCTTGGTAACTTTAGCTCCAAATCTAGGTACAGGATTGACTTGTTTAGAATCAACTTTCTTAACAGGCTCTATTTTATCAGACTTAGTTGATTCAGTACTAACATCCTCAGAATCTGATTCCCAATCTTCAATTATGGGAGCACCAGATAACTTAGCAGAACATATCTTAGGTAATTCAGTCTTATTTACTTCTTCAACAGGTTTATTAAAACTGAATTCACTACTAAATGACAGTTCTTTAACTGGTGGTGCATGTTTCATTAAAGGGGGTGGTGGCATATCATTGTATCCTATACCAGTACCATCTCTAAGCAGTTTTTGACCAATTGGTTTTTGTACAAGATCAGAAGCATATTGTAATTTAGCAACCCTAACAATATGTTTTTCTTTTTCCTCTAGGGCCTTAACTTTTACACTTTCTGCTTCTGCTAGTCTATCTTTAAGCATTTTAATCTCTCTGTTTTTAAGATCAATTTCACCACCTAGTATATTAATCTTTTCTACATACTCAAACTCACATTTAATACAGAATTTTAGCTTCTCTTCCACACCCTCTAAACCAACTCTATATCCTAAGTTATCTAGAGTCAATCTCTCTACTTCTTTTCTCATACTCTCAGTGATAGCCTTTTGAGACTCTAAGTTTTCAGAACATGATTTAAAAGAACAAGTAGATGCTTTAGAATCATTAGATACCTCAGAATCTGAACCAGAAGATGAAGCATAGGCCATTAGAGCAAAGTTATGCTCTTTTGAAGCTTCACTAGCAAGAAAAGCTGCATTTGGACCTTCTTCAATCTGATCACTCCAATCATAATCACCAAGTCCATCCTGAGCAACCAAAGCTGAAGAACTAGTAGGTTCTTCTGTTGTCTTCTTAATACCCTCAAGTCCACACCTTCTCTTCGATTTTAAGACATAATTTACACTCAAACTCATACATCTTTTCTAATTATAT
>BPTQ01000009.1:284491216-284599843 GCA_019973895.1 Chrysanthemum seticuspe
ACACATATTCTCTGTCGACATTCTCATAAGCATAATTATTTATTATAACTCCACAACTTACAATTAACAAGAAGAAGAATTCTAATTCATAATTTAAGGCGCACTATGAATTATTCAAGAAACAAGTTCAGTCAAAGATATAATCTAGCAAACGAGTTGACCCTAGTTGTTCACCATAGTCTCGAACACTAGATCTTTGACAATTGTTCTTCTTCAGACAATATAACATGAGTTCTTTCAATTCTACAGACTTCTTTGAGTGTACCACTGACGAAGATTCCAAGGGTACGAGTTTGTACCACTTATAGTTTAGACCTCCTACGCTTACTCCGTTATGTAAGCGTACTAACTAATACGAGATACCCTACAACAACTTTTTCCTCTATGAGAAGGAAACTTCCCACTCCTACCATTCCTCTAATGGTAACAATCACTTGAACTATTTCGATTCTCCTTTTACCTCTAGTTTCGAGTGTCAGAAGAGAGATACCCTTATGGATTACTTAAACGTAACCTGAAACTAGTCATACTCAGCGATGAGTTTTTGAAGCCTATTGTATGTGCCATCAATCTTTTCTCCACTTTGAGCAGTGAAGGTTTCAAACTGATGCTTAAGCATGTTCATCCTTGACTTCTTGGTAGCTTCATTACCAGCAAACCTTAATTCAAGAGCATCCAATAGTTCTTTAGCCGACTCATACTGATCAAAGTCCAATGCAAATTCATTAGGTATTCCCATAGAGAGAAGACTGTGAGCTTTGATCTCCATTTTCCTCTTAGCTTTATCAAGTTCACTAACAATGGTAATCTCCTTACCATCCTCACCCTTCAAAGGAAGAGTATCTCCTTTTTCAACAACATCCCATAGAGCATAATCAATCATGCGAATGTATTGCCTCATTCGCATCCTCCAGATTTGATATTCACCATGTTTGAGCATGGGAACCTTAGAAGCAGTCACCATGTGAGTTTCTTCAGACATCTTAACTTTCTTGAGTACAATATAACAGACTTCTTCTTGTTAACAGTTTCTAGATCACAAGCTCTGATACCACTTGTTGATCCCAGTTGAGCAAACGATCTAATATAGAAACTGACTTGAACAAAGAACTTATTAAGTATCACGCGGAATTTAATACTTAATCTTAAGAAGAAGAACAATTAACATTCAACACCTCAATATTATTTATTAATACGAATACTCTTACAGTGTTAGGGTTTTGCAACCTTGAAGTGTATCGACCTTAGATATAAAACATACGTATATCTAACCTAGCCTAGGACCTCCTTTTATAGGTTAAGGAGTCCTATACAATATACAATACGTAACCTACAAGATAAATATCTTTTCCATATTTATCTGATACAAAAAACTAACCGACACTATAGAACTAACAGTGTTTACAATACTATCAGCAGTTACTAAATACTACTAGTCGCGGTTATCTTCATCAGTAGTTACTCTTCTTCTGTCCGTGGTTATCTTCAAGCTTGTCCGCGGTTCCATCACTTAAAGTAATTCATCATACAAGGAACCTAAAACCCAACAAAAAGTCTTAAGTCGGTCGTACCAAGCTTTTGGTGCTTGCTTAAGACCATACAATGCTTTCTTGAGTTTGAAGACATGATGTGGTTTCTCAAAGTCGGTGAAACCGGGAGGTTGAGCAACATACACTTCTTCGTTAATAAACCCATTAAGAAAAGCACTTTTAACATCAATTTGAAATAATTTAAAGTCATAAGCACATGCATAGGCAAGTAATATTCTAATAGATTCGAGTCTAGCTACCGGAGCATAAGTTTCATCATAATCAATACCTTCTTGTTGATTATAGCCTTGTGCAACAAGCCTAGCTTTGTTTCTAGATACTATACCATTTTCATCCATTTTATTTCGAAAAACCCATTTCGTTCCAATTATGGTTTGATCATTAGGTTTTGGAACTAATTTCCAAACATCATTTCTAACGAATTGGTTTAATTATTCTTGCATGGCAATTACCCATGATTCATCTTTTATTGCTTCATTTATGTTTTTCGGTTCTATGGTGGATACAAAACAAAAATAATTACTTTGATTTTGGGCTTGTGACCTTAAGGTTCTTTAATTAATTTGTCCTATGACCTTTTCTAAAGGATGACTTTTAGATTCTTTGATGTTGACAATCTCCTTATTTAATGGTTCATCTTCCTTGTTATTATTATTTAATTCTTGACTTTCTATCATTTGACTTTCAACTAAGTCATCATCTACCAAAGGTGATGTCTTAGAGGGAGGTGGACTTTCGTCGAATGTTATGTTCAACGATTCCTCGACTATCATTGTTTCTTTGTTTAGGACAATATAAGCTTTACTAGTTTTAGAATAGCCAAGAAATACACCTTCATAAGACTTTGGGTCAAACTTGGTGAGATAATCCTTAGTATTAAGAATAAAGCATTTACAACCAAAGACTCTAAAGTATCCTAACGTTGGCTTTTTACCTTTATAAAGCTCATATGGTGTTTTGTTTAAGAAAGGACGTATTAAGACTCTATTCAAAATATATGTAGAAGTGTCAACGGCGTTACACCAAAACTTTTGAGGAATGTGTTTTGTTCATTAAGCATTGTTCTACTCATTTCTTGAATTGTTCTATTTTTACGTTCTACTACTCCATTTGTATCACAAAAGTTTCCATTTGTATCACAAAAGTTTCCATTTGTATCACAAAAGTTTAGGGTTTAGGGTGTTCGTGGAGCGGAAAAGTTATGTGTTATACCATTTGTATCACAAAAGTTTCCAAATTGAGTTTCGTTGTCAAATTCACGACCATGATCCATTCGGATCGACACAATTTTAACACTTAGTTGATTTTGAATTTTCTTGCTAAGAATTTCAAATTTATCAAAAGCTTCATTTTTGGTTTTCAAAAACAACGTCCAAGTAAACCTTGAGTAATCATCTACTATGACCAAAGTGTATAAGTTGCCTCCGTAGCTTCTTATAGCGGATGGACCAAACAAGTCCATATGCAATAATTCTAGACACTTAGATGTTGACACCATATTTTTAGATTTATGACTACTATGGGTTTGTTTACCAATTTTGCAAGCGTCGCAAAAGTGTTGGTCATATTTTAGTTTAGGTAAATTCCTAACTAGCTCTTTTGAAGATAGGTTTTGTATAAGTCTCATATTAGCGTGACCTAAGCGTCTATGCCAAAGAGATGAGCTATCATCTAATGTTGTTAGACAAAGTTTGTTGTTATATGTTTTATCTATCTTCATGACGTATATGTTATTTTTCCTAACTCCTTTGGCTATGGTGATACCATCTTTTAGTATTTTACTACCATTTTCATCAAATAGTACTTTATACTTTTTATCACATAATTGGCTAATACTAAGTAGATTAAATCCTAACCTATCCACATGAGCAACATTTTCAATAGTTAGGGAGTTATGAGCGATCGTACCTTTGCCAATGATTTTGCTTTTGAGATTACTACCAAAAGTGACATTACCTCCGTCATACTCTTGGTATGATGAGAAGAGACTTTTGTTGCCCGTCATATGCCGTGAGCATCCACTATCTTTTATCCATTCATCAGGTTCCAATCCAACTTTCAAGCATACCTAAGAAGTAAATAACTCAAGCATTTGGTCCCAAATATCTCTTGGGTCCGTTTGGGTTAAACATACAATTTATTTGATTCATGTATGGAAATGATGGGAAAGAGTTCCATGACATGTAATCTGGAGTTTGATATGGTCTAGGGAAGTTTTGATTCCAACCATTGTGTTGGTAGTTGGGTTGAACGTTGTGGTTGCTCTTAGGAAAGGGGCGTTTGGCAAAAGGTGCTTTATATCGTTGTTGAGTAGTTTTTGATCTAAATTCATTTTTAGCAAGTCCTACTCCTGATGTAACAGCTGGTTTTAGTTTAACACTATCCTTGGTTTTCTTTGCTACTTTGACAAATTCAGTACGGTCCGTATTACGAACATTATGTCCTGCTGAAGTACCCACGGCACCATTTGTTTCAACGGACGGAACCCTTATTTTGGTTCCGTCTGGTCCGTGCTGTACTGCAGCAGTTTTGACAGATTGTTCGTCCTTTTCGGCCATTTTGTTTTGACTCTTTGGAATTAATACTTCATTAAAGCCTATCGCATTCATGTCTCCTGGTGTTTTATGGATTTTAACAATTTCATCGGCAAGAGCGATGTTTTTGTTAAACCTTTTAAATTTAGAAGTATTTTCGATTAAAACATCTTGTGTGAGCTTTAGTTTTTCTATTTCAAGATTAAGCTCTTGACATGATTTACAACCATCGTCATTTGCCTTTCCCTTTTCAAGTCGTTTTGCTTTTTCTTTTAACTCATAAACTTCATTTTCCAAAAATTCCTTTTTGGTTTTTAAAAATTTATTTTTAGTTATGATTTTTAGACTTAGCTCACACAATTGATTATATTGTTTTTGCAAAGTGTCATCATCAATAGAAGAGTAAGAAGAGTCGGAAAGTACCTCATTTGACTCATGTGCCATTAGAGCGATCTCTTCCTTGCTTGATTCTTCATCGTCTTCACTATCACTCCAAGCACCACTTACAAAAGCTCGTTGTGTTTTGCTTTTAGGTGGCTTGGGACATTCTCCTATGAGATGATTTGCATCACCACATCTAAAACACTTTCTTTCACCTTTACCCTTTTTGTCATCCCGATCTTTTCGGAATGGCTTCTTTTCTTCTCGAGGTTGTCTTACGAACTTTCCTCTTCTTCTAAAGAACTTCTTAAAATCTCTAACGGCCATGGCATATTCCTCATCTTCACTACCGGAGCAAGATTCGTCATAATGACTTGATTCCGCCTTTGCTTTTAGAGCAACGGATTTGATCTTCTCCCTTCTTCCTTTGATGATCTCCGAATCTTTCTCCATCACCATTTCGTGTACTTTGAGGTTACCGATTAGCTCGTCTAGTGACATTTTTGAGAGATCTTTTGATTCTTCAATAGCGGTCACTTTAGCTCTCCATTTGGGATGGAGTGCTCTAAGAAATTTCCTGACAAAGTTCTTACTACGAAAAGATTCATCAAGTGCTTTAAGTGATGTAATAATAGTATTAAAGCGAGCAAAGCCACAATCAATGGTTTCATCTTCAGGGATAACAAATTGTTCATATTGTTGAACAAGAAGATCAATTTTGTTATCCTTGACTTGTGAATTACCTTGATGTGTAACAATCAAAGATTCCCAAAAGTCTTTGGCGGTTTCACACATAAAAATTCTTTCATATTCTTTTCTAGGTAAAGCATTGTAAAGCATCATTTTAGCTTCATTATTTTTAGCAACTAATTTCTTTTGTTCATCAACAGAAATGTCCTTTGTTGTAGAACTAAAATCCCCTTTAACAATAATAGACCAAAGATCTATATCTTTTGACTTTACATATGTTTCAAAACAGTTTTTCCAACAGATAAATCCATTGGTTTCAAAGAGTGGTGGTCTTTGCATAGATTTCCCTTCTTTAAAGTTTTCAGAATCCATGGATCGTTTCAAGTTTATAAAATACAAATTATTTTAGAAATTCTTGAGCAACGAGGCTCTGGTACCAATTGTAGAAAACTAGAAGGGGGGTTGAATAGTTTACCAATTAAAAACTTTGTTTTGAAACTTATTGAAAAGATCAATTGATATTGATCTTTGATATGTTAATGCAAGCAATATGTAAAGAGTAAATAAGGAAAGAAATGATCAAACCACAACAAGTTGTTTATAGTGGTTCGGTCTACAAGGACTCTTTTTCCTTGCCCTACTCCACTCCCCGAGTCTCACACTCGAGAGTTTAACTTCACTAGTCAACAAGCTCCTTTCACCGGCGGAGAAAACCTTTACACTTCGCTTACACTATTTCCGACACTAAGCTAGATGTCGAGTTCTTTCCAAGGGTACAACTACTCCCACACACAATGTATTTTGAGGACTAAAATACTAACCACTCATACTCACAAGATTATGATGGTTTAATACAACAATGAAGTATGAATAGACACTAGATCATACAACACTAAACAAACAAGACTTCCAACTTCTCATTTGAAGCTTGAATGTGACTTGATCTTCTTTGCTACAAAAGAGATCACTAATATGATATGAAACCGAGTTAGAAAGGTTAGAGAGAAGATATGTATGAGAGTATGATAGAAAGGGATGAAAAACTACTTGGTTTGGCATTGCTATTTATAGCCAAAATGGACAGGAGCGTCCACGGACCACGGAACCCTTAAAAGGGTTCCGCTCATGTACCATTTTGGTACCGCCAGGTCTGACAACCAAGATATCAAAATCTTGCTAAAGTCAACCATATCTATGTAAGATTGTGTAAGATATGGAGAGTACAAATCCACACAAAATATCTAATGAAATCTTTCAATGATTTCCATGATGCATTACATGATGTCATGTGTTGTCTTTCTATTTTTAGAAATATGCAAATGCATAAGTAATGTTTAGTTTTTAAGAAACTAAAACATTCTAAAAACTACTATCATACATTATGCTTAGACTCATATTGAGATATGATTAGTCACAATGTAAATGCTTAAATGATGAAGATATTATTTGAAAAAGCTTGTTTTAATATCTATTAAACTTGACAAGCTTTAAGCTTTTATATAAATTAAATTTACTTTTGTCGTTAACAAAACTTAGGTAAAGATAAAAAATATGAATAACATTTAATGACGATATTTGTATTAACAATCTCCCCCTTTTTGTTGAGGACAAAATATAAATTTTATTTTTATAAAAGATACAAAGTTTGTGCAAGAGTTATAAAAATATTAGTTTTAGAACTTGAAAAGGAAATGATTATGATGGTTTAATACAAAGTTTGTGCAAGGAAATGATGGGAAAAAGATACAAAGTTTGTGCAAGAGTCCTACAAAAATACTAACCACTCACACTCACAAGATTATGATGGTTTAATACAACAATGAAGTATGAATCAACACTAGATCATACAACACTAAACAAACAAGACTTCCAACTTCTCGTTTGAAGCTTGACTGTGACTTGATCTTCTTTGCTACAAAAGAGATCACTAATATGATATGAAACTGAGTTAGAAAGTTTAGAGAGAAGATATGTATGAGAGTATGATATAAAGGGATGAAAAACTACTTGGTTTGGCATTGCTATTTGTAGCCAAAATGGACAGGAGCGTCCACGGACCACGGAACCCTTAAAAGGGTTCCGCCCGTGTACCATTTTGGTACCGCCAGGTCTGACAGCCAAGATATCAAAATCTTGCTAAAGTCAACCATATCTATGTAAGATTGTGTAAGATATGGAGAGTACAAATCCACACAAAATATCTAATGAAATCTTTCAATGATTTCCATAATGCATTACATGATGTCATGTGTTGTCTTTCTATTTTTAAAAATATGCAAATGCATAAGTAATGTTTAGTTTTTAAGAAACTAAAACATTCTAAAAACTACTATCATACATTATGCTTAGTCTCATATTGAGATATGATTAGTCACAATGTAAATGCTTAAATGATGAAGATATTATTTGAAAAAGCTTGTTTTAATATCTATTAAACTTGACAAGCTTTAAGCTTTTATATAAATTAAATTTACTTTTGTCGTTAACAAAACTTAGGTAAAGATCAAAAATATGAATAACGTTTAATGACGATATTTGTATTAACACCTTGGATGAACCTACCTTTAGGAGACTGAAAGCTGAATTAGGAATGCTTGACATTGAAAGTCAGGCATCTGAAAACCAATCTCAGTAAGTTCTCTGAAATGGTTCCTCTTCCCTGAACGAAACCCACAAAACATCCTCTCACTGAATGAGTGAGACTCATTCAGAGACACTGACAGTTGATATTGAGCATTGAATGAGTAACTAAATGATCTAAGTATCAGTTACTTAAATGTCCTAGGTTGGTAACTATGCCAATTTAATATAGGAATATATGTCTTACTGTCACGGGTCTCATCACTTACCTCATCCTACTTGGCATTAAATGCCTTCTCTCACATAAAATATCCTATGGATATTTTATTGCTACAAAAATGCACTTTTACTGTGCACTGCAACTGTTCCCTTGAAATACGGGATTTTACTGCGGGTAGTGGTGGGTGACATTAAATGTGGAATTTCAAACGTTTTCAAAAACCGTCTTTACATATCCACGTTTATGCAAAAACCACCCCTCTCAACACCCTATAAATACCCCTCATAAAATCCTTATAACACACACAAAAGATTTCTGCTATCAAAACTCTGTCAAAATCTCTTTACAAACCCGGAAATCCGTGTGTTCTTCAAATCCTTTCTGAAAAATCCTCTTTGTAAACCTTTACAAAAGTTTTTCATCACAATTTAAGAGATACAAAAACTTTCAATTGTTCTTGTCAAGTTATTCTTTTCAAAACCCTAAAACCTTTTTAATGGAAATGGCAAGAACACAATCTCTTCAGTTTGCTTCATAGTGGGTAGGCGATCTTAGCAACGTTGAATTTAAAACAAATAATGTCATAGGCAATTTTGAATATCCTCCAACTGTCCCAGCCTATAAAGACATTATGAAATTTTTATATAACTGCCCACTGAAAACGGCCTTTATTCAGTGTCCCTCTGTACTATACCAAAACCTCCTCAGGGATTTTTGGGCAACAACTAAGGCCTTTGACCCGACACCCTCTACTGATGAGAACAACCTTAGACCTCTCAGGGAATATCTCATCAGGTTTAGTCTTAACGGGGGACAACAATTCACCCTGGATTATAAAACTTTTTGCACCTCCACAGGGTTAGATTACAACAAAGGTGTTTATGTCGCTCATCCTGAACCCTCCACAGTGAAGGATGGGTTAAAAAAAATTGTTTTAGATCCAACTTTTTTGGACAGGACCCCAGTCACCAAAAGTTCATTTCCCGTGGCTTGGAGGATCCCATTCACTTTTGTGATTCAGGTCCTCGGCGGGAACCACTCATCCACTGAACAAGTTAACTCTATTCAGTTGATGATGGCATACTGCCTGATGAATGGGGTCACTGTCGACATAGGGGAGATCATTTACAGTGATCTCGTAACCAAGCTACAAAGCAAAACTAGGACGAAATACGTTTCGTATCCTAGGTTTGTCTCTTATGCTTTGCAAGTGTTACTGGGTACAAATTATCCTCAGGAAGAAAATTTTGGTGCTTTACCTGGCATCCTGAGCCAATCAAATTTTCAAAAGGACCCATCCCTTGTCACAAACATTGAATTGACGGCCCATATGGTTGCTGTAAACAACCAGAGGGAATCAGTTTCTCCTAACCCTGCTCCTATAAAGAGAAAGTGGAAGTCTCAGACTGGGACTAAAACCAAACGCAAGTCTCAGGCCATGAGGCTTCAGGAGCACAGCCGAAAAGGCAAAGAAAGCCCAAGACTGATTTGCCACCCATTGGTGACCAGGCATCATCCAACCCCGTGACAACGAAGGACACTGATACATCACAGTCAGTGCCCTTGGTCACAACCACTACTCCCCAAGATCAAGAGGGAAACATACAACCCGCTGGTAGGGGAGCGCCTTCCACAACGCCCAGTGATGACATTAGCAAATCCAAGCCTTTGTCTGAGGGCACACTGATCAATCCCAAAGACACAGAGAGAACCATACAACCCGCTGATAGGGATATCACTTTCACTGACTCTGCAAAAGGCACTGGAAAACACCCATCAGTGTCTCAGGGGTCTATGGGGGACAAAGACTCGGAGGGAAAGAAACAACCCGCCGATATGGAACCCAAAACCAATCCTGACTCTAGAGAAGGCACTGGGAAACTCTCACCAGTGTCTGAGGGGTCAAAGGGGGACAAAGACTCAGAGAGATTAATACCACCCGCTGATATGGAACCCATCACCAACCCCTATTAACCATTGCTGATGTTATTGGAATACTCTTCTCTGAAGATGAGCTTGCTGATACTGATGATGAAATTCTATCAGCGGGGAAGAAGTGGACGCTGAGGTTCAATCTGAACAAGAGCCTCAGCCTGATCCAAAGAAGCAAACTGAATCACCATTCCAGCCTGAAATTGATGACTCCTCTTCCTCCACTTATGAATTTGCAAGATTTGATAATGTTCTCCCACTTACTGAAAAGCAGCTCGTTCAGTGGATCACCAAAGCTTCAAGGAAATTATATTCTGGGGTCACTGAAACACTGTGGGAACATACTGAAGCTGGTGCAAGTTATGCAGATCTGAAGGCTGAGGTCCAAGCCTTTGATGAAAACGTTCATGAGCACAGGGATTTGATGTATGACAACATTCATAGACTGGATGAAAATTTGGCTAAATTCCTCAGACACCTTCAGGGTGTAGGCACAAAGGTAGATGAAATCAGGGAATCTGTCAAAGATGACTCATCACTCAACTCTAAAGTGCTGGAGGCTACAGAGGCGTACTTGAAACAATCCTCCAGCCTCGCTGAACTGATCGAAACGCTCAAATCAGCAAATGTTCAGGGTCTTCATTCTTCAGTCCAGTCCCTTCAAACTACATTGAGCTATGTGAACACTCAAATGGCTACGTTGGCTCAGACATCTACTTCCTTGGCCTGGAATCTTGGGCTGCGCATGACTGCTTTGGAAGTATCTCAGGCTAATTTGGAAGCTAAGGTCACTGGCATTCAAACAGATACTTCAGATATAAAGGCCATGATCACTGAAATTTATCAGGCCTTCAAGGGTCAAGCTGCTCAGTCCCCCTCAGCACCAACACCAACTCTTGCCCTCACTGACGCTCCGGCAACAGTTGAGGGGGAGAATATTGCTGAAGAAACTCCTCTTCACACTGAGGGGGAGCCAACACCACCAGTCTCAGCAATACCCATCTCATCACTTCCACCACAAACATCAACAACAACAACAACAACACTGACAGTCACAACACCTATCATGACAACAACACCACCCTTGGTTGCATCATCTTCCTCAGGCCAGGACAAAGGAAAAGGCAAAATGACAATTACTTAGCCTGAGAAGATTCCCTACAAAATCGGTGACACTGAATACCTTCTCACACCTCAACAGCTAACCAAATATCTTGCTAAAGAAGAAAAGAGATTGAAACAAGTTGAGGATGATAAGAAGAGTAAGGAATCACTGGTTAAAGTGATTGCCGAAGAAGTTGAGAATGTGGGAATTGATCCTAAGAAGCTCGAAAAAGGTCAGGCAGGATAAAGGTTCAAGGATGCTCAGGCAGCAATAATGGCTGAAATGAAACAACAGTTGGAAGAAAAGAATAAGAAAGCTGAAGCCCTCGGGCTAAGCAGAATTGAGCACTACAACTGGACGATGACAAGCCGAAGGCTACCTGGAAAGATCACAGATGTCAAAATCATCCCCAGATCCAAACCACTGGCAATGAACATCTACAGGGGGTTGATAAAAGACATTTCGAAGTTCATGATCCCCTAAAATTCATTGACTTTGGGATCACTGAACTCGATGAACTCGGTCCAATAATAGAAAAGAAGCAAAATGCGGTGGTTAAGGAGCTGATGAAAATGCTCAGTAAAAGATATGAAAGACTGAGGGATGCACCAGCACAATTGGGAATTTAGCCTGCCTTAACTGCACCTCAAGGATCTCAACCACAATCATCCACTGGCAAAAGGAAAAGGGTTGAGTTCCAGCCTGAGATAAAAGTGCCTGGATTCGAATGCAACAGGGAACTGCCAGAAGGTGTTAAGTTCGTGAACTGTTTAGTCATTGAAAAGCCTGAAAGAGGGCTATTCCACATTGATGTCTATGGAAACCCAGCATTTCAAAGATGGAGTGATATTGATTAGGCTGGTGTAGCTGCAATGCTGAGCTACATACCAGTGGCCTCTCAGATCCAAACCCCAACAAACATCAGGTTCTGTCAAGACCTGAATGCCAAGATAAGAGACCATCCTGACAGTGAAACACTCATCACCAAGAAAGTCAAGCTTGAAGCATTGGGAATCCATCTGGACTGACATCATTTTGATTTATCTTTTGTACTAGTGATAGGAACCTTGTAATTTGATCAATAAACGATGTATGTTTTGTTAAAATATTCAGTGTTCCTTATTGTATTCATTAGTACATTCAGTGTAAGAAGAAGCCATTTGCTCACTTACACTGATCAATCACTTATGCTATTTGTATATCCAAATAGGGGGAGACTGTTGGGTTCAGTAAATACCCAAACCCCTTAATCTAGGATTTTAATAGTGTTAGAAATCAGAAATTCCATAAGTTAAAGAGTCGGTCACCCCAAGTATTATCTAGCAAAAGCTAGCTCGCAGACTTGTCTCTATTTATGTTAGTTATTAAATAAGTAGTAGCGTAGATTAGTATAGGGCAACACCGTGGAGGAAGGACGGGTCTTTACCCATTGTATCCCTGATCCACAGGCCGTCAGGAGGTCGTTTAGTCTGTAACCTATAAATACCCTCTACCTTGCAAGGTAGAGGGTTGGATGTTCTTTTGGTAATCTAATATTCCACAAGTTTCTCTTACTAGAATATCCCACTTTCTCTCTCTCTAAAATCATCTATGTGCTTAGTGTGTTAACGTTATGTTATGTAAGTGAAATCCAATACTCTTCAATTGGTATCAAGAGCCATGGTTAGATCATATCTTTCACATCTTTGGATTTCTAGTGGTTTTTAGGTGGTTTTTGAGTTTGAAAAAGTTTAGTGGTTTGTGCATCATTTGGTTGATTTCTTGTGTTAAAGCTTGGATTTTGTTTGTACTTTTATGTTTAGAATCATCATAAGTGTTTAGGTTTCCATTTGGTAAGCTTGAATCATCTTGGTTGGGTTATTTTTGGATTGAAAAGTGATGTTTGTGAAGTTTTCTTGCTAGCGACTTGACCTACGGATTATGTTTCTTAGTAGCGACTTGCTTTACAAGTTTGTAGCGAGTTGCAGTTATTGGAGCTAGCGACTTAGGCCTAGCGACTAATAGTACAAGTAGTGGACTCTCCACTACGGGTAGCGACTTGGTGTTAGCGACTTGGTCAGTAGAGAGTTGCTATTTAGCGACTTGATTCTTTAGCGACTTGAATCTTAGCGAATTGCTGCCAAAATCTTGCTAGCGACTAGAGGATTAGCGAGTTGCTACTTAGCGACTTGGCTGTTGATTTAGCGACTTGGAAATATAGCGACTTAGTTGCTAGCGAGTTGGTTCTAAATCCCTAGCGACTTGGGGGGTTAGCGATTTGATACTAACATCTTAGATACTTGGTATTTAGCTACTGGAATTCTCAATACCTTGGGGTAGTAATTCAAAATAACACAACGTCATTCATCACTGATCCTTTAATCACCAAAGTACTTGCTCTCTATGACACCGCACAGAATAGTGAAATAGGATGCTTCCCTGAATGCTCTACATTTAATGATTCAGCATCGATTAATCAAAACAACTCAAATGAGTCACTCTTAATGTTTGCAAATGATGCTAAGAAAATGGAATGCACCAGTGAGCCCTTTCAACATCTCAATCAGCTTCTCAAACTACTGTTATCTACAACTATGGATCGAACAAGTTGTGCTATCCTTCGTCAGGATTTTCCCACTTTAACAAGATCTGTCTTACTTAACTTAGAACGACTAAGGATTCAAATTACCAAAGAAAAGTTCTCATCTGATGATTCTCAAGCCGCTCTTCAGACTATCTTCAATCAATTTCAGCCACTTATCCAGGGAGAATATTCCTCAGATTTTGATGACAACATGACTGGAATATCATTCAAGAAACACACGGGAATGGAAATTCATGAGTTCAGAAACTCATTTATTCAATTTATGAGTAATATGGAAACATACATCAAGGAAGCTGCAAAAGAGAATAATAAGCTGAATGAATTGAATGGGTGTCAAGAGACACTATGGAACGATTGTGACAAGTCATGCAATATACCAGTTGAACCAGTGAATGACACCGATTGCAGAATCTCAGTCGTAATAATAAGGGATGAAGACAACTGCACTGATCTCAAATACTCAGAGTCAGAAAAGGTATCAATCGATAAGGTACACTTAACTGATCACATAAATTCTCATGTAAAGGTACCTGACTCTTACTCTGAACATAACATCATGAAATCGATCTTGGTTGTGCCTGAATCTAATGCTAATAACATGATTGAAAAAAGGGTATATGATGAGCTTTCAAACAAATTTTCAATTCTTGAAAAACATTGTATCTCATTGCAAAGTGAAATACAACAAAAGGATGAAATATTTTGTGCAAAAAAACCTTGTGCTAATCAGGAACTTCCAGAATTTCGAGAATTTTTTGAAATTAATCAGTTAAAATCCCAGATTCAGGACAAAGATTCGACCATAGGCAATCTGAAATTACTTCTTTCAGAAGTCCAGAAACATGACTGTCATGAGATGAGTGATACAGTAGAATCTAGAAATTATGAACTAGCTCTATGTGTGTCCAACCTTCTAAGAGAAAATGAGCATTTAAGGAAGAACCTTGAGGAAACAAATTCTAAGTTTGCCAATCAATCTAACCTCTTGATGAAAGACATTGATGACCTCAAAGCCTAAATTCAGGATAAGAGCTTCAATATTGTTGCCCTAAAAAATGAGCTTAGGAAGTCTATTGGAAATAGGAAGAACACTAAGTTTGCAAAACCTTCAACTTTGGGAAAGTCAAATGTTCAGAACCAATCGAAATGAACAGTTATTAAACAACCTAATGCCTTTAGGTCTGAAAGAGTTAAACCATCGAAATCTAGGCTTACCTCCCAAGTTGATAATATTTCTGTTTTGTCAAAACCAGTCACCTCATTGCCTAATTCTGATATGATGAATCTCAAACCTCAGATGTATGTTCAATGCTCTAAGATCAGAAATACAAAAAGTACAACTAGCGCTCATGCAAAACATCATTTGACTGATCAATCCCCTAAGAAATACTCTAATCACAAAAAGACAAATAGTCAAAACAAGGTTGTGCACACATTCAGTTCAACTAACAGTTGTTTCAAATGGATTCCCACTGGCAGATTTTTTAAGTTTACAGGACTTAAACGAACTTACATTCCTAGATCATGCCTCAAATGGATTCCCACAGGAAAACTCTTCAAGAATATCGAACCTAATAGGATCCCCATTAATGATACGTCTGTGTTATACTGTGAAGCATCCAAATGTGAGATTAAACATGTCACTAACCCTTCTATGTGCAATTCTACATGTGCTTCCAGTACAATGTGCTCTCAGTCTTTTTCAGGTACAATGCTAAACTCAATCAGGAACATCATGACTTGGTTTCCATCAGAAATGAACATGGCTTATTCAGGAGCTATAGCATGCCACAACTAATGTACCTATTACTTTGACTCCTATTCATCTTGAATCAGGACTCGCTCCGTTATATATGTGTATATATCTTTAAAAAAAAAAAAAAAAAAAAAATTAAATTTTTATTAACTTTGTCATTTTCGTCCATCTAATAAAAGATTTATTAGCTGTCATCGATAACATCTACGATCCTAGAAATATCATTCAATAATGATACGGGATCATAGATGAAGTTCGAACATCTAATATCTTCAACAAAAAAAAAAGGGTTGGTTAATGTCAATCAATAGTCTTTGTTGACATTGATTGAGGGGGAGATATTTTGTGTATAAGTTTTTCTTGATTATCTATGCTATCTGCTTCTGTGCTGGTTATGGTGTTTGCTTTGTTGTAGGTTGTGGTCGTGTCTTGCTTTTGTGATTATCCTTGTGTACCTATGTATTGAGTGCTTTGCATTGAATGTTTATTTGATTCATGGTTATCATTGTGATTATCTATTCTATCTGATAATTATGTTATGGCTATGGATTATTTATATCTTATATGCAGAATATGATCTAATTACACCATTTAATGACCATGTTTGCTACTTACTGTTAAAAACACTAGAGACTTAGTCATAAAATATTTGATAGCGACTTACCACACTTGCCTCTAAACCACAGGGACCGATGGTGTCAATTTGCCATAGTCTCCTCCTATACCCCTAGCGACTTAGTTTTTTTATATAATTCTTAAATAATTTTTTTTTTCTCTTCTCTCTTTTCTTCCTTCTCGTCTAAAACATTCGGCTTAGCGTCTTAACTGTGGTATGATTCTAATCTCTCATTATTTGTTCTTACATACGCGTTTGTGTTGGGTGTCTAACTCGTCCTTTTATCCAGATCCCTACGAGCTCGTGAATCGTGACATTTGATTCCCACCTAGGTTCGAATTATCATGTTATCGTGTTTTGTTGTAATGATGATGTTGCAAGTGTATTAATTGTTTGGTATAACTGATCTTGAGTGCTTGATAATGTGTTTCCATGAACTGGTGTTGTATGATTGGTGGGTTGAGTAGATTATTTGTTGAGATGATAATTGTTCCTGTTAGCGACTTTGGTATTGTTCTTGATAGCGTTTTAGGTTATCTGTTCATCATGGCGAGTTAGATCTGTTAAGTCTGCTCAAGATAGCGACTAAAGTGTGTTGGTCTGGGTTGATTAACTGTTGCAATAAATTGTTCTTGATGGCGACTTAACACTGTTCTTGGTAGCAAGTTAGTTTAAATGTTCATCGTAGCGAGTTAGTACTCAACTTAGCGACTAAGCTGCTGTGGCGACTAAGTGAATTACTTTCTAGCGACTTGGGTAGCGACTTAGTTGTATCTTTATTATCAGCGACTTGTCTTTACGAGTTAGCGAATTAGTAACGTTAGCGACTTAGTAAACAGATTTGTAGCGACTTGGTTATGTTACTGTTCATGGCGACTTGTCTTTACAAGTTAGCGACTTAGAGAGTAAAACTGGTACCGACTTGACTGTGTTACTGGTGATGGCGACTTGTCTTTACAAGTTAGCGACATAGTTCACTTTCAGGTAGCAAATTAGTCCAGTTTGGCAGCTTGATCATTTATGTCTTGAGACTTGTTTGGTGGGTTTTTCTTCTCAGGGTCTAGGGTTATTAAAATGTTTAAAGGCAATTTGCTAGGATAATCTCATGCTTACAATCTTGGTTCAGGATTTCCTGTAACAACTTGTATTGTCAACTTACTCTTGGTAACCTGCTATAACATTTTGTTTAGGCAAGTTGTTCTTGAACTCCCTTGTGGCTATTCAATGTTACATATTGTTTCACTCAATCTGCTATATCACTTCTACATTTGTATCTTGGTTCATGACATTATTTCTTTGCAAATGTGCGTTTTAACCTTTTAACTCCTTAACAACTCGTCTCGTGATAAATGTATCAAATGGTGTATTCAATGTTGTCTCACTAATCATTTATTATCTAACTCGTTCCCAATCATTACTTTTGATTGTATGTATACTCAGATCATCAATGGCAAGTTCAATCCCTGATAAGAACGTTACCCCTTTGGCATCACCCAAAGTTCTTTCAGACGAAGAAATCCTTCCTAGGAGTCAATGGGCTGATATTGGAAAGAGTAACTGTTACGTGGACCTACAAAAGTTGCAACAAAATCCTATACTCAAAGTGTCTATTGATATCCTTAAGAACACTAACTTCTTCGGTGCCATTACCAAGCAATGCTCAATTCCTACCATTTACATTCAACAATTCTGGAACACCATTCAATGGGACAAAATCACAGCTCAATACTCTTGCAAACTGGATGATAGGGAGTTCACGATTGATTCAGCCATTCTTAGCAAGGCTCTTGGAATCACCCCATGTAACCCCAACCTTCGTTCCGAATCTCCACCTGGTGCTGACGATCTAATTGTCTTTCTAATTGGTTTGGGTTATCAGAACAACATCTTAAGGGCTTCTGACATAATCACTTGACACATGTATCAACCCTGGAGAGCTATTACAACTATTCTCAACTTGTGCTTATCTGGCAAAACATCAGGGTTCGATAAAGTGAGAATTCCCATCTTGCAAATCCTATGGGGTATTGTCAATAGGGTTGATGTGAATGTCTCAGATCGTATTTGGGAAGAATTTTCTTTATCAATACACACATTCATATCTGATAGAACAAATTTTCAGAACAAAGCTCAAGGCCGAAAGAAACAGAACAAGCTTGTGATTCCCAGCATCAGATTTTCAAAGCTTGTTATCCAGTACCTGCAACAAACTCACAACTTCAATCCTAGGATTGAATCAACTCTACATAAAGCAGAAGATGAATTTGTTTTAGGTAACCTGAAATATGTTCCTAGAGGTAAGGATAAAGAAATATTTGGATTACTAATTCCTGATACTCTACTCACGGATGATATCAAGAAAAGGGACTACTTCAAACAATTCATGAAAATTGTTGCCAGATCATCTGTTAATGTCACACCCACTCCCTCACAACCCAATGCTCCCAAGCCCATCTCTGGGTCAAAGGCATCTTATGCCTCTCTTCCCAAAATGAGACGCGAAAGATCACAACAGTCAGACACCTCATCCAAAAAGCATAAAGAAAAGAAGAAGAAGGTGGAAAAGGAAATCGATGAAAATACTGAGGGGGTAAGGGATAGCACCAAGGTAGTTGATGATGATGATGCTGCTCTGGAACTTGGAATTCAGCAGAGCCTAGAGAGTCAGAATATGAAAGCCCCAGTTGGAGGAATTGTGTTAAGAGAACCTGATCAATTGCCTCGACAATCCACATCAAACACAAAATACAAAGGAAAAGGGGTTGCTAGCGTTGAAACTGAACAAGCCGCTCACATGCTTTTAACGATCTCATCATCTCCATCAAGCACCACCAATCAATATGAGCTAAAGATAAGAACTGAATCATCTCCTGCTAAAGAACAATCTGGATTGGACAAAGTACCTGAAACGTTTAAAGAATATCTTACACTAAGTGAGACTCGGTCTGGTCAGAATGTTGACGCTCTATTGCAAAAAGGCTCGCAGGAGAATCTTGAGACAAGATCTGATTAGACCTTGCAGATGGATGAACCAAATCTGTCTACCAACTCTCTATCTTCACTTAAGGATCTCGATACAGATTTCACTTTCGGAGATCAATACATAAATGACAAACCCTTAGATACTGCACAATCCATGTTTACGGTCAACATTCAGCAAGATACATCAACCATTCCTCCGATGTCAGCATCTTCACTCACAACTGAACTTCCACCTCCCAAACCTGCTCAATTAAATGTACTAACACCACCTACATCTTCTCTTACCCCTGAACCGGTCATTACAGTTGTTGATACGGATGCTCCACCTGCGTCACCACCTCAAATTCTCACTTCAGATCAACTGCTTGACAGAGCAGTAAAAAGGATAGAAGCTCTTGAAAGGCAACTTCCGAAATCTGTTGATTCTCTTGAGGATCGTGTCTATAGATTAGAGCATCTCAACTTCGATGAAGGGGTTGCAGCCGCCATTGAAGGGGAAGTTAAGGATGCTGTGGAATGGGCAATGGAAGCTCCTCTTCTTAGACAGTTCAAGGACCTTCCTATTGCCGATATGAGAGCTGCTCTGTTAGAAAAGATGTATGACTTTGAAGAGGACAAGCATGAGGTCCACAAGAAGCTATATGAGGCACTTGAAGAATCAATTAAGTACGACAATCATGAACAGTACTTGATTGACATCAGGGAAAAGGAAGCTAAGAAGAAAAGGAGGGCCATTGTGTTGGAAACACTACGGAAAGACCATAAAGATCCACCTCCACCTCCAACGGGGGGTGCTGGAATCTCTGGAGCCGGTAAATCTTCTACGATAACCAACACACCTCCACCACAACCACCATCATCACCGCCAAAACCTTCCAATCAATCAAGTCCTACAAAAGAACAGAGTACTAAGAAGAAATCTGCTGCTTGGACGACTGTTGATTCTAGGTTCACATCCACATCCACCTCTATTCCTGATGATCAAATGGTTCACGAAGAGTCGCACGTCATGGCTGATTCAGAACTAGATGAAGATGATGCATCAACAAAGCATATTCCTAAGCCATCAGAAGACTGGTTTGATGCTTACATGGCTGGGAATCGCACTAGCACATCCAGAGTGGCACGTTCAAGGGACACAATTCAAAGTTGCATTGTTGAAGATAGACCTCCTTCTCCAGAACCTACATGGACCATCCCAGAGTCTGACTCGATCATTCCTGACAACAATTGGGCATCAATTATCACCAATAATTATGAAGTTCCAGCTGAAGACTCTCGTCTGCACTACACGGGTGATATGGGAAGCTTCATTAGATGGTTTTGTGAACGGAAGAGTATCTCATCCATAACTCCAAGAGATCTCGAAGGACAAGCTTATGAAATTATCAAAGTCTTCCACTCAGATGCAAATCATCTTCATTATCAGATGGAAGAATGCCATAAGATGCTGAATGACCAAGTCAGTGAGCAAATCAGTCGCTTCAATGTCAAAAAATCTCTTCCTCTTGGTGGTGAACCTGGTCAGATGACCATTCAGGCTGAATTCTTCTTCAATCATGACTTGGACTATCTGTGTGCTCGCTCTGCTGAAAGAAGACCAGCTCTATCAATTTCAAAGATGAAAGCTGCAACCTACTCTGATCAGGGGCTTGAACAGATGGTTCCTGATCAATTATGGGCTGATGAAGAACGAAAGTATGATATTGCCGCTTCATATGGTATCTCTCACTGGTGGTTCAAAAAGAAGAAGTTCTACATCGAAAGACATGGTGCTGATAAAAGACGCAATGATGTTCGATCAAAGCTGCAAATCTTAAGTGTTTTTCGTGTAGAGATCTTCCCTATCTATGGATACGAGTATTTGAAGAAGATAGTCCTTAAAAGAGCAGACTTCAAAGAGTATACTATTGAGGAAAACGACTTCAAACATCTTCTGCCAAATGATTTCGAAGATCTCTATCTCTTGAATCTTCAAGGACACCTTGAGCATTTACCTGTCCGTGAGAAAAAGGCCCTCTCTGCAGCTGTCACTCTTTGGATCAGGGGCTTAGTCATTCGAAAACGAGTTGAGGACTTTTAGATTGGCATAGAAAGCTACCAAACCAGGATCAACCTTACAAGTCCACAATGGAATGCAACTGGGCATGAATTTCATCGCGAATACAAAGTTCTTGACACCCCTAGAGCCGTCATCTTCACCGACAGATATGGGTCTCGCATGCTTATGCGTCTATGTGAGCTCTACAAGTTTAGTGATGGTACTCTCAAATTGGTTGAAGAAGAACTTGACACCAGAGTGAAAGAAATCAAAATTGAAATGAAGTCCTGGGAAAAGACTACCTTTTGGACTGATGATGACAAAAAGCGGTGTGAAGATTTCATTGCTGCAATCAGGCGAAGACTCAAGACTCGAAGGATCTTCCGCAGTCTTGAAAGTTTTGTTGGTGGTAGGCTTCGGGGTGGTCACTACAAACTTCTTCAGAGAACTGAATGAAGACATCTTCGGGAAGCAGCTTATGTTGTGTTTTAAATATGTGTAATATGTGGTGTACTAACTGTGAACAACTGTAATGCATGTAATAGTGCTAGGTTATGTACTGTGGTTTCCCCTTGTAAAAAGGGAAACATTTGTGTTGTCCACTTCTGATCATATAAAACCGGACATATTTTTCTCCAACAAATATTTTATCTCATACATATTTAAATCACTTGAGATCCAAAATCTCAAAGGATTTAAAATTTTTGATCGGGGGAGAAAATGTGATATAAATATGAAAGATGTTAAAAGATAAGATGACAAATTTTTTGTGCATACTTCTCTCTAATATGTGCTAAACAATTTTCGAATCTCGAAGCATATATTAAGGGGGAGAATTTTCTTTGCAAATTCAAGACATCAGGGTACACAACTTTCAATTTTTCTAAGGTACCTTGATTGTATGGCTTCTAATCTTTTGGTGATCATATCTGCACTTCATAAAGGGTTCCCTCCAGTATGTGCAAAACCCTCTTTCAAACTTAGAATCACATATTGAGGGGGAGCAAAATCATGAAAATCTCATCCTTCCCCAAAATGCTTTATCTACTTGATTCGATTTGGGAAGTGATGTTGATATCTTTTAGAAAATGGTATTCAAAGAAGTTAATTCTTCCTCTTGCCTCCATGTGCAAAACGATTTCAAATATTTCATGCACATGTTGAGGGGGAGCACTTATTCTAAAAATATCAAAAACAATTCAGGTACAAAATGTTTTGATAATATATCACAAGTATCTGGATTGATTTTCAAATGGTTTTCAATTGGTTCCAATGGCAGATGAACAATACCAAATAGACCGACCAACTTTACTTTATGTACGGTGATATAAGGATGATAAGGTTAGGTATGTGTTCCCATGATCCGCCAGAACCGGAGGGATCTACCCAGGGACTATCCACTAGTTAGTGTAGAGTTCTTAGGTATGATGATAAAAGGAGAAAAATGAGATATGGGAAGAGTGCGGACTGAGACTGAGCTAGTACTAAAATAAACCCAACAAGGTTCTAGCTATGAAGTCTCGGTAAGCACTGAAGGGGTTGAAGAATTAAAAAGAATTGAATGAGAAAAGGGTGAAAACAAATTGCCCTCCATATATTCAACCTTAGGGCAGAAACTGGGTTCAATTCATATGCTACTGATGGTAACATCGGTATTGAAGACAAGACGTCATGGACCCAGTGACGCACTGCACTTCAACTTTCCAAACCACTCAAGTTCCTCTTAAAAGGACTTGTTTCATTCTCACGGGGAACCAACATTATCTATCGACTTTCTCTTAGAGATCGTTGATATTGAAAAAGGAGACCCTCTCCCTAGTCTCCGGCACAGGATCCAAATATGCACAAAATTGAGTCTAGAGCCACGAGATCATCAATAAATCTCATTAGGACACTTTCAATGAAGACTCTCTGTTTCACACAATGTGGAAAGAGAGATTATATCTTGAGTCCTACGCATTATCCTTGTGGTATTGCCAGAACATCTGAGTGATGTGGTATCATATTCACAATGAAGATGGAAAGCCTTCTGGAGCCATCATCAAACAAGCTCCTGGTAGGTGGCATGTGAGATCTATAAAATAGATCAACCATGTGACAACTGAACAGAAACAATGGGGAGATTCAATCTCTTGAATCAATCCTGGTTCAGGTTATGGATTGACGGATACCTTTGAAAAATAGGTCTTTGTGCTTAATAACTCTTTTCTTTAGCACATCAATCGTGTACAAAATTTTCAAATCAAAAGGTGTTTTTATGATTGATAATTGATTTTCAATAAAACCTTCGTTGTATTGCAAAAACAATTTCTATTGAGCAATACACGATTGTTTTTCAAATCTCTTTTCATCAATCAGTGGACTTAAATTCGCTGGTTCACTCACTCCGTGTTGTCTTCTTTAAGACGTTCCGGTTTGAGAACAGCTAGAGCAGCTGCGAAACCCTGTCAAGGAAATTCTTCGGAATTATACCTGATCACAGGCAGTACATGTACTGATCAACGGGGAACCTTGGGCCCTGTACCTCAATTCAACTAAAGTGGTCAAAGACACTTTTGTACGCTTTATTGCTAACTGTTGTATGCAGGTACGCCCGACATCTGCAGCTGATCAGAATGAAGCGGTCAATCCATAGCCGCATGCTCACACAATACATTCATCTCTCAAGAACTCATGATAAGTGCATCAATGACTCTGATATTTTCACTCCATGCTTCTGCTACGCTGCTGCCAATATCATGAATCAACGAAAGCTTCCGTTACTCTGATGAGAAGATATCATGATCCAGAATGTGAGCATGTCGGTCCGAATGTCACAACATCACAAAATTCCAGCACCACAATGGATATCTCAGAGATTTTTAAGTAGCTGATGATCTCAAAAGCTGGCTCAAATTTACAATCACAGTGGATCAGACACTCTACCTCCACGAATTACTCATTTCTGTTGTTCAATATTGCACTCTCCACAAATGCACTTGGTTTGATTACTTTGTTGAAAAGAAGTCTACGAGCTCATGAATGAAGACTTCCCTGAAAGCTAGGATACACAATGTAATTTATGGGGTGACCTCCCTTAGGGGGAGATTGTTAGAAATCAGAAATTCCATAAGTTAAAGAGTCGGTCACCCCAAGTATTATCTAGCAAAAGCTAGCTCGCAGACTTGTCTCTATTTATGTTAGTTATTAAATAAGTAGTAGCGTAGATTAGTATAGGGAAACACCGTGGAGGAAGGACGGGTCTTTACCCATTGTATCCCTGATCCACAGGCCGTCAGGAGGTCATTTAGTCTGTAACCTATAAATACCCTCTACCTTGCAAGGTAGAGGGTTGGATGTTCTTTTGGTAATCTAATATTCCACAAGTTTCTCTTACTAGAATATCCCACTTTCTCTCTCTCTAAAATCATCTATGTGCTTAGTGTGTTAACGTTATGTTATGTAAGTGAAATCCCATACTCTTCAAATAGAAAATAGCCCAAGTGTTTAGTTCGTTAAACACTAACAGGTCACTGAGTGCATAGTCTCTCAGTGAGTCATCTTCAGGATACTCAGTATGAGGCGAAGAAGAAGTCTCTCCACTCAGTAAGGCGAAACTTAAAAGGTGAAGACTGAGTCAAGAAGAAGATGATGGATTTAGTGAGTAATGACAATAACTCACTGAATCCCTAAGACTCCTCTCCAACTACTTACACTGAAGACAAACTGAAGTAGAAGACTGAAGGATGCAAAGACTGAAGAATGAGCGGGACATGGCGGGATAAAGTTGAATCAGATAAGACGAAGTACTTATCAACCAAAGTCAACTTTCCCTGAATAGCAAAAGATCAGGCTCAGTGTCATCACTGAACTTAGGAAAGTAGTCTTGTCTCTTACCTAGAATAGTCTTTGTAAACAGAGACAAAATACATCAGTATTTTGTCTTATGTATGATGTCAGTTTGTCACTTAGGAAAGAGTCAAATATCGTACATGTATAAATAGCATAAGAGATGGAGTGAAAAGATTAAGCTTGTGAATTGTAAAAACACACATACACGCAAGCCATCTTTTCACTCCTCCAAATACAACTTAGTTCCTGAGATAGTTCAGTGAGCTCTAAGAGTTATGCTCAGACTTAGCCTGAGCTTAGAGAGGAGTCACCAAACTTTGTCATTTCAATCCCAAGTACTATTCCGCAAGTACTTGGGTAACGTATTCTTTTTGATTAATTTCTAATAAAGAATATGATGTTGAAAATTACTTTGTGTGTTTTACTTGCTTTAATTTCAATCATTGTTCACTGTTAAATTGTTTTAAGTACTTAATTGTTTTTAAACGATAGTGAATAGGGAACAACGATATGACTATATTTCTTAAAGGTTTCAACTAATAAATAGAATTAGAAACTCTTGTGGCCAAAGTTTAGAATCTTAGAATAGGGGGACTTATGTTGCCATTTGAGCTAAGTGGAATAAATATAAAAGGAGAAAACTAGTCTCATTTGAGACTTATCCAGGATTTTGAATAGGTTACCTTAAGGTGAAGAAAGGTATTTGGTAAAGAAGAAGGCATATCAAGAACATCTTGAATTGAGCTAATTCTGGACTTGTGTTGGTGATTATTAAGGTTAAGAGACCTTCAATTTCATATCTCTAATCAAGTAAGTAAGTTCCCCAATTCATGTGATTAGGGTCTTGAATTTAGAAGTTTAAAGTTGTAATAGAAGATGTCCAATTTCTTGAAATTACTAGTTATAGTCTCTGTTAGGTCACTTGTTTTACAAACACAAGTAATATAGAAAGAGATAAGGCGATTGAACAAGATCCAAACACACACACACGATAAAGTAAGACCAGTTACGCGTAGAGTATGTGAAGAGAGAATAACTTGAACAACCAACCTTCAAATGAAGGTTTACATAGAGTATTTATAGGAGGAAAGCTAGGGCAACACTCCTAGTTTCCATCCTTTCCTTAATGGACTAAGGCCTAGGCTCATGGGCCTTCTACATAAGCCTAAGGCTAATTACAAACATAAAGACCATAATAAAGCTAACTATTACATATTAATTACTAACACTTGATTATGGTTTAGGAGTGATTCCAACAATCTCCCCCTCAAGTGTTGGTGATGAACGGTGAAGGCGTTGATGTAATAGTAGCTCTGACGTCTTCTGACATTCTTCTTACTTGTGAGAAGAATTGCCTTGATTTGAACAATCTCCCCAATGTAGAGTGATAGTTTTCCTTGAGCAGTTATGCTTTGACGTCATCATTAACTTTGTTCTTTGATTATTGTTCTTTGTGGTGAAAGTGATAGTATGTTGTAGTCTGCATCAAGTCTGCCTCAGGTCTGCTTCGCTGCTCCAGTGTCTCCACGTCATTCTTCAACATGCTCACACGCTCTTTGACGTTGGAATTCAATACTGATGAAGTTCTTTAAGTCTTTAACTTTGTAGATTCTTTGATTTGACGAAGAATCATTCTGACTGTTGTGTTGCATTTGAATAGAACTTCCATTAGTGATGATGTTGGCGTGAGCATGAGAAGAATCAGCACGATCATCCCGCTCCGGAGCTTCCATAAGAAGAAAACATTTCAAACGGTTAGTAATAAGCGGATTCCGACACTTACAAGTTTGAACTTCGAGAGTGTTAACAGCATAGTGTGAAAACACAACTCTAATTCTCACAAAGGCCGTTCCTGAACTGGAGTCCCACAAGTGAGATAACGCGATGTACCGAAGTACATCTATAGTTCAGATGAGTCGCTGAGGTACACCGAAGCATCACCTCACGACTGTAGACCGTTTGAGACACACTCCGCGTAATCCACGGGGAGTTACCGAAGTGACCTGCTGTCAGGGCTGTTTGATGTTGACCCTGGTAAGAGTTTCCATTCAATCACTGAGGATCACAGATGTGAACCTCTCATAAATGTTCTCGACAGATTGCTAAGATCTGTGAAGGACTCGATATGAACCACTGATAATCTTATTTGTTGATCAACAAGTGATTAAATGTCAAGTGTTCCTAAGAGATCTTTTGATGAATATCGTGGCTCTAGACTCAATAGTGCGTTTTGGTTTTCCTGAGCGGAGACTAGGGAGAGGGTCTCCTTCTTTAATACCAGCGATCTTTAAGAGAAAGCCAATAGTTTACGTAGGGTTCCCTGTGAGAATGAAACAAGCTTCTGTTGAGAGAAACTTGAGTGGCTAAGAAGGTTTAGTTCATGCGTCACTGGTCCATGACGACTTTTAATCTTCAATACCAGTGTCACTAAGTGACAACCAGTAGCATATGAATTGAACCCGGTGTTTGCCCTAAGTTGAATAATCTGGAGGGCTATTTCTTTTCACCCTTTTCTTTGCATTTCTTTTTGATTCTTCAACTCCTTCTTTCTCCGATTCTCATTTTCTCCTTTTTTATAATCGTACCTAAGGACTTCTAAGTACTAACTATTTGCGATGTCCTTGGGTAGATCCCTCCGGCTCTGGCGGATCATAGGACGGTTATTCCTAACCTTAGTCACCTTATAACTCCATGACTAACCTATGTTGCTATTAAAACCACAGTTGTGAAGAATCTCTCAAAGGGTTTGTTAATGAAAATCATGTTTGAACCACTGTGAGAGATAGGATTTTGCATAAATACTCCCCCTCCACATGTGCTTAAGAGTTTTAATGGTTTAAATGCGCAGTGAGGAAAGAGCGAGCACATTCTGAATTGATCCACTGGAGATAGACAATCCCCCGCGAGACACGGTTACGTTGCATAGTTAAAGAGTTACATTGTCAGCTTTTAGGTGACAACTAGCTCTAATAACTACCTTGAAGGTGTAGACAAACCTCGAAAGGTTGTCAAACCCGACAGAGTTCATGTCTACAAAGAGTATCTCGAATGGTACTTTCTACTTGGACAAGTCCTTTGCGAGACACGTTTACATTACTAGCGAACTAGCTTGAAATTATTACCCGTCCAGGACAAATCTTTTCGAGTTACTAACAGTTTTAGTACCGTCAATTCGTTGGTTAAGTCTGAAGTATACAGATTCATTTGCATTTTGCACAACATATTTCTTATCACACAATTTTCTCCCCCTCAAAAATGGCATATCAAATGTTATTTTTGAAAAGTTGACAATAAATATGTCCATTTCGAGTGTTGCGGGAAGATGACCACTATGAACAATTTGTGAACAAAGTTTTAATGCAAATACTCCCCCTCAACAAGTGATATAAATGGTTGAGGTTTTGAAAATCTTACAGGGGAAGTACTTGTTCTTTTGAGCAAAACCTTGAAAAATGAAAAGTTTAATAGGTTTTACTCAAAAATAAGAAGCTTTCGCTCCTTTTATAAGGATTGTGGCACTGAAGCGTACCACAGGGTCCTTTCTTGACAAGAACGGGTTGTACACTGGTATGTGTGCATAAGCCATTGACATATATAATCACACATCCAAATTTATAATGAAAGAACCAAATCAAGGGGTACCAGGAAGTCCAGTGATGTCGCCAGGAGTGCGAACAGGGCGTTGATAGCCGGTGATGTTAATCCTGGGTCGACCACCAACAAAGCTTTCCAATGTTCTGAACTGATCCCTTCGAAACAACCTTTCATCAATCATTCTGATGATCCTCCTCACATCCCTGCGATCCTGAGAATTCCATCGCTTAGGAGACCCAATCTTTTGACGTATGTCCTTCAACCTATATGCCAATCCGTCCCTAACCATCTTCAAGGTGTGATCCCCAAACTTGTGAAGTTCACTACACGCCATTAAGCAATTTCTTTGTAGTTCACTACGGTAAACGACGCCGAAAGGTTTGCTGATGAGTGTATATTGTGAGAGTTGGTTGATGTCGGGAAGATCTAGCTGAGGTGGTGTGAAGTTGACAAGGGTCTGATAAGATTCAACTGCCAGCTGAAGATCTTCTACACGTTCCTTGATGACTATGCGTCTGATGAAGATGAGCAATGACTTGATGAATTCACGTTGTACTTCGGTTGAAAATTGTCTCATGCGACCTTGTACTTTGGCAAGGTACATGTCTTCGATGTCGTTGATAGACAAATTCTCAAAGTCAGCTTCAGAGAAAGCATAGTCCCTTTCATCTTGTCGTTTGACCACGATATTCTTAAGGAAGGTGTAGTCCCACTTAGATGATAGAACAACATGTTTGATGGCAACGATATCCTTAGTACTGAACACCGCATGTTGAGACTTCTGAACCTGACAGCTTCGGTAGTAGATTCGTCGGCGTTCCGGCCAATGATGAATCCCGTACATTGCATCTCGGTCGTATGCTTTCACTTTGTCAGAGAACAAGTGTTTGGCATGTTCCTCAATGGCTATGCAGTTCGAGTATATAGCTGCTGGAAATGGAAGTGTCAACGATGTAGCGTATTTCCTTGAACCATCGCCACCATGTAGAAGAAATTCCAGGTCTTTGTTGAAAAAATATCTGGATGGAATCCTAGGTTCAGTTGTTTGGCCAATTGTTGGTAGAGGTCTTGACCAGTCGGTGTAATATGGAGGGTTGTCCCGTTTAGTGAAGTCGATGTTTGCTTCTGGGTTGAGCCAATCCATGTTGTTAGACATGGCTCGAGCAATGTTCTCAAGGTGATATTCGACCTCGATGGCACTTTCGGAGCTGTCTTTTAACAGTTGAAATGCTTCATTCTTGATTTGCCTCAACTTGGATTTCGTCATCTTCTTCACCTGGAACTTTTCTTGCAAAAGTTTTGCATGCTCCAATGTATTACCGTCTACCAAATTCTGACCTTCTTCAGGGTAGGGAGTGTTGTTAACAAGAGTAGAGAACCATTCAAATTCTTCAGTTTTATCGTCATCTAGCCAAGATACGACGTCAGTTTGAGGCGTCTTCTTCTTCTTCTTTTTCGAAGGCCTAGATGATGATGCTGGTTTCGGAACTTGTTTGGGAGAGGTGGGTTGTTGTAGGGGCTCAAGGACCTCTTCATCGTCACCACCCGTATACTCAAATTGATCACCGGTTTTCTGAGTCAGGGTTGGTAACTCAGAATCGTCCTGAGGTTTATTTGTAGAAGAACGAGGAGGGGACTTTTGTTGAGTAGGATTCCGTTGGAGAGGAGGTAACATAGAAGATGATTCACCAGACTTCTTCTGACGTTTAGCTTTATCATGCTTATCCTGATCCTTGTCTTCATCGTCTCTAGGACGTTTAGACTTTTCAGCTTCGAATCTACATGCTTATTTGAGTTGGTAGTCCAGCAATGCTTAAAACAACTTTCCTTCCTCAAAAGTAAATGTCCCAGATCGTGTAGACATTTGTGTGACAAGCTTGGCCACCAATTCATTATCCGAGAAAACAACAGGATCAGATGGATTGATTGTGACGGTTAAAGGTGTGGATCTTATAGTTTGCTTGGCTATCTGCATAAGATTCGGATATAGTTGTCTGGTAAACATCTCCTTTGTGACTTTAGGAACGATATCCAGAAGGTACTTGTTAGTGTAACCTTCGATCATTTCGTTCAGTTCCTCTTGACGATGACTTTTCATGAACTCCTGGATAAACTTCCTTTCTCCTTTCATCTTTTCATTCTCGTCATACAGATGCTGTATGTGATCAGCAAAGAAATTCAACTTCTTGTTGAGCACGTCTTTCTTTCTGACTTGTTTGACAACATTCACAATTCTTTTATAAGTGTGAGAAATCCAAGAACGAGGTGGTTTCTTTACTGATTTGGATGATGATTTGGTTGATTTCTTTGATGGTGGTGGTGAGGAGTGAGATGATGAATCTTATGAGGAGGAGACATGAGGAGGCTCGGGGTCCTTTGGAGGTACAAAAGTATCCTCCTTGGAACGAGTTGGACTGTTGAGAAGAAAGTCATCATAATTCTCTTCGTCATCTTGTCCAGATTTAGCCTTTTCTTCCGTCTGATCCTTAGCTTCTTCATCAGTTTTCTCTTTCTCAGTCTTATCCTTTTCTGGTTCCTCAATGTTATGTTTAGTAGACACCTCCACAAGCATTTGTTGTTGCACAAGAGTGGTGGCACCAGATCCCTTATCAGGTCGATTAACCGCATCAGGACCTGGTGAAGAGTGGGCAGCACCACTTGATCCTCCGGGGCCACCCATTTGGTCTTTAGCAAATTCTTCAGCTTTTTGAAGGTGTCTGACGATTTTAAACTTCTTCCTGTAGGATTGATCCAGTAGCTCTTCTTCTTCTTCAGAGCTCTCATCATAGGGCACAAGTGCAGGAGTCTTCCCTTTTCCTTTATCAGCTTGAGGACTTGGAGGTTTTGGTACTGAAGGATTGTCATCCTTTGAAGTTTCAGAGTATGTAATCTCTTCATCTGTGTCAGTACCTTCAGAGCTTTCGTCCAAGAGCTTTCTTTGCGGTTCAGGTGTGGGAATAGGTTCAGCTTCTTTTACGGGAACAATCCTTTTACGAGGAGGATTCCTTTTGGGAAGCTTCCTATAACTTTCAGAACTTACTGCACTTCCAGCACTTCCTCTTCTGGTTCTCCGAGTAGGAGTTCCTGAAGGTTTTTCATCAAGATGGCCAACTTTACCTTCTTTTACTGCTACTAGATACCTTTTGTACGTCTCAAGCTTCTTGATTTCTTTAGATAGAAGGTGATCAGGCAGCACGGCACCCTGCTTTTTAGTTGTCGATTCCTTGATTCTGATAGAAAGGATAGGTTCGGACAACAAGTCGTGATTGTCAGGGTCATTGAGCCTCTGTGGAATATCAGGATTGAGTCCAAGTGCTCTCTGGATCAAAAGTTTTATGTATCTGACATAGGGAATCTTTGAGCTAAGCTTCTTGTGAAATAGCATCATGTCCTCCCATATCAGTGCTTCGATTTCGATGTCCTTCTTATTGATCAAAGACCAGAAGATTTGCAGTTCCATGAGCTTTGGATGCTCATAACCACTGTCACGACCAGAAACAGACTTGGTAATGATGATGTAGAGGGTTCTCCACGGTTGAGGAATGTTCTTAAGCTCCATGTGAGAATGCTTAGTAACAACCCCTGAAGCTTCATCATAGCCAATGTCAAGAAGAAATTGCAGAACTGTCTCCTCAGTAGGTGTGGCAAAGAAGTCGGTAGCCTCGATTTCAGGAATGAGAATAACAGCCCGCAAGTCAGCATGAGTGATGGTGACTTGTTTGTGATTAAGTGTCACAGTCACAGCACTTTGACCAGTGATCCTCTGCATAGAGTTCCAGAATTGCTGAATGTAGATTTCCGGAATAGTTGCAGAGTGTGAGAGCATGTTCTGGTATGGATGATTCCTTAGAATATCCACAGCAATGAGACAAGAAGATTCTGAGCATGTGAGGGTTTCAAAGTCAACCCTAAGGTTATTCTTTCCAATCTTTCTCGGATAGCCATTTGGGAAGATATCAGCAATAGTGAGACCCTCAGGTGCATCCACATTCATTTGAGCAGCCATGTCGTGATCTGAAATAACATTAGCCAAAAGAACCAACATATCGAAAGACATAATGTTAGTCAACAGAAGGTTTTATTGTCTAGTTATTGAATGTACAGTGTCAATGATTGTTACGAGTCCTAAGTCACTTGTTTGTCCAATAGTTTAATGACGTCGTGAAATGTTTCGTGAGTTAGTTAACTTTAAGTTTTAAAGTTTATGTTATCACTTATTGTTCACAACATATCAAACGATTAAGTTTATTAGTGACATTATTGGATTCGTGACGTTATGATTAGTTTATTTACAAGTTTGTACACGTAACAATTCATAATGAAGGTCAATCCAGGCTTAAGCGTAGTTTTGGCAAAGTTAAGCGTAACAGAGATGATATACGTGTAGACGAAAGCTTACGCGTAGGATCCTAACTTACGCGTAAGAGAAGTTACGCGTAGGAAAGGGGGCCTTATGCGTAGGCGTATAAAGACCTTACACGTAAGGCTTACTCGTAAGAGTAGACCTTATGCGTAGAGTCACTGTTTACGCATATCCTTCACATGATACGCGTAGTCCCATTGTAGAACCTTATGCGTAGTAGTTACGCGTAGGATTTCTCTTACGCATAACTTCCTACGCGTAAGGTAATACTTATGCGTAGAGTAACAAGGACCTTGATTCTGAGTTTTACGAGTAACAAGCCTGAAATAAAACATCATAACATCAATTTTAACACTTAACATTCATTCAATTACAGATTTAAACATAGTTACTCATTTAAACTGTTAGGCGTAGAAACACTTATGCGTAGGTCAAAACCCTAAGGGTTATGAATTACGCATAAGAGTTTTAACCATAGGATTAGCACCAATTCAATTCTGGTAGGTCATTGATGTTATGAGAGTCTAATAACGGAGTTATAACATCTAAATCGTGGTGAATCAAAAATACCCAAACTTTAGAACTTTAAACCCTAATTCCTAATTCTGAGTAAATCAGTGTTTCTGGGTAGTTATAGAACCTGGAAATATTTAATACAACACAACATGAACATTACACAATAACCTTTTTGACTAAAATCATTCACATTTTAAAATACCCAAATTTTTGCATAAACCCTAATTTTCAAAATCACTCAATTCGAGTTTCTGGGTTTGTTTTGAGGATAGAAAACATATCATTGATGTTATTAAGACATTTTGACATTATCTTTTTAACCACAAACACATAACACATGATCATGTGTTCTTACGCATATGCGAAGAACACAAAATCAACCATATAAGTATTTTTAACCGTTGGATTCGTTTGAAAATCAAAACCAATGTTTAGAAACGTGTTACAAACGCAAAAACACTTACAGATTTATGTTCAAAACTTCTTATTTCTTGAGTGAATTCTATGCGTAGGATTAGTAGGTTAGGAGTAATAAATGTGAAGTGATAAGTTAGGTGGAAGAGTTTTATTGAAAATGACTTTCATCTTTTGACAGTTTTGGTCCCTCCACCTATTCCTTTTTCATACAAAGCCTTTTAACTTCCATTTTGGTTACCAAACAAAGATTTTTAGAAAGAAACTTGACGATACTCCCCCTCGACTTAAGAAATATTGAAAGGTTATAAATTTTAGTTCGAGGAGTGTCGTAAAACCAGAAATTTTTACCACCATTGATAAAAGAAACAACCGGGATTTGATAACATGCACGTACACAGATGTTTTGAAACAGTTAAGTGAAAATTCTCCCCCTCAACACTTGATCATAAGAATACTGACTTTTGAAAGATTATAGTGTTGATGGAAGAAATGTACTTGCCATGCTTAGAGAAAAATAGATAGAAGAATATTTTTGTTGTTTTATTAGGTTTTATATTTATGTATTTTGTTTTTGAAAAATTATTTACAAAAGATGTTTTGGTGTTTAACAGGTTTTTAAGACTATTTTAAGAGGTCATCCAATTCCTCTTGAGTCAAACACCTCATACCAATCCAGTGGATCAGCTCATTAAACCTAGCGGGAGGCAAGGCTTTGGTGAGAAGATCTGCCAATTGGTATTCAGTACCCACAAAGTATAATTCAACGGTACCCTGTTCCACGTGGTCCTTGATGAAATGATAGCGAAGATCGATGTGCTTTGATTTCAAGTGCTGAACTGAGTTGCACGAGATTGCAATAGCACTCCGATTGTCGCAGTACATCGGGATTCTGTCAAATACGTAACCATAGTCTTTGAGTTGTGTTCTCATCCATATGATTTGAGCACAACATGCGGACATGGCTACATATTCTGCTTCGGTTGATGACAGCGATGTACAATCCTGCTTCTTTGATTGCTAAGACACCAGTTTATCACCAAGAAATTGTAGAGCTCCTGAAGTACTTTTCCTTGAGTCTAAGCATCCTGCGTGGTCAGCGTCTGAAAAAAGCTATTAGTTCAAAACCAGAATCCTTCGGATACCAGATCCCCAAGTTAATGGTTCCCTTGATGTATCGGAGGATTCTTTTAGCCTCAGAGAGGTGGGTTTCAGTTGGTCGGGACTGATAATGTCAGCTTTGGCTTTGAGCTTTCCAAAATCATCACGATCATTATTCGGATAGCAAAGGGATCCAAATACATGAAAGTGTTTGAGATTCGGTTTATGGTTGTGGACAAGCTCGAAAGGTGTTTTGTTGTGGCGTTTTGTGATCATAGAACGGTTTTGAGTATAGCATGCAGTAGATACGGCTTCTGCCCACAAGTAATCTGGAAGTTTAGCATTGATTAACATTGTTCTTGCAGCTTCCACTAACGTTCGGTTTCGTCTTTCAACAACTCTATTTTGTTCAGGTGTACGTGCAATAGATGTTTGATGCTGAATTCCCACTTTCTCATAGAATTCATGAAGGGTTTGGTTAACAAATTCAGTTCCTTTGTCTGTTCGAATTAGCCTGACGGTGTTGCGGAGTTGAACCTGTATTTTCGTGAGAAAGGTGATGATCATTTGTGGAGCTTGGTCTTTGCTTCGAAGAAAGTAGACCCAAGTCCATCGTGAATAGTCATCAACAATTACTAAAATGTAGTGTTTGCCATTGATCGTTTACACGCACATCGGGCCACACAAATCCATGTGAAGAAGATGAAGCACATGCTGAGAGTTGTGTTCCACCTTTGAAGGAAAATGAGCACGAGTGCTTTTCCCTTGTTCACAGGCTGAGAAAAGGTGATCTTTTGAATACCGGAATCGTGGGAGACCTTCAACTAGTTTGTGTTGAGCAAGGTTGGTGATGGTTTGAAAGTTTAGATGTGAGAGACGACGGTGCCAGAGCCAGGATTTTGTTGATGTTTCCTTTGAAAGTAAGCAGATGGGATATGAAGCAACCATGTCTTGCATAGAGATAGTGTAGAGACTAGAATTACGCGAGCCAGACATAAGGTCATTTCCTTGTAGATCACGAATGAAACAAGTTTTCTCCCTGAAAGCAACCTCCAAATCTCCATCACAAAACTGACCTACTGAAAACAGATTATGACCGAGGCCTTCCACATAGTAAACCCTGCTGATTTCGATGTTCCCATTGACATAATCTCCGTAGCCCATGATAGCTGCGAAGTGATCATTCCCGAACCTGACAGTGCCAATGAACTTTGCAATAAAGTTTGATAACAGTTTAAGGTTGCCTGTCATGTGTCAGGAACATCCGCTATCAACAATCCAGAGAATGATCTGTATCACCTGCATTACACACAGACGACACAGATGGAATAGAAGTAGATGTGGAACCCGAAATGTTAGTGGGTTCCGAAGCAGGTATATGAGACATGCACACATTAATGACTTTAGGCATCCATTTAAATCCTAGTGTGTTATATATCCATTTCTGCCATCTATAACTACTCTTTGCTTTAGTCTTAGTGAATGCACTGGGCGGTACTACATTCTTAGGAGGTGAAACTGGAGCTACAATGACAGCAATGTTTGCATTAGAATCTAAAGAAGGCGGTCTTCCAAGCACAGACTTAGAATGATTAGTGGGCCTAGAGGTATTCCGATTCTTAGGATTCCGTAAATGAGAGATTATAGCTTTAGCAAAACATTTGTCATGACAATCATAATTCATACTTTTACGATAAATAACACAAGGTGCATCAGACTGAATATCAAAAGTGCTTAAAGGTTTAGCATTCGTTACATCACTATTTCTATTACATTTGCCAGACGCAACATCTATAGTGGAAGCAACGTGAGTCTTATTCATAGTCCTAGGGTGTTCTTCTACTTTAGCATTCCTTATTGATCTTTTCTTAGGTCGCAACTTCCTATTCTTCGATTGAGTGCTCCTAGGCTATGAAGTGTGGACGTTTGGAAAAGACGCAACTATTCCTGTTTCAGTAGAAGGAAGCACGTTAGCAACTTGTGATTTGGCAGTAGGGATTCTAGGTGCACGATTACTAAGTGTGACTGGTGCTAATCTCTTAATGATGGTTGGCGGAAGTTGTTCATACTTTCCTAACATTTCTCTTAGCTTAGAGATAGTGTGAATCAAATCTTGATTTTCAGACCGAATATTACCAGCAAAATTCATGACTTCTCTAGTGTGAGCAAGATAGTGATCAAGTTCGTTTGATGCTTCATGTCGAGTCTTATTGAGTAAATCAAATATGACACCATATTCATGTTTAACTTTTACAAGTTCTTGTTCATATTTTGAGATTTGACTTTTCAAAGACACGTTTTGATCATCCAGTTGCTCAATTTTAGGATCAGAAGATTTTGCACTCAACTGAGTGATTTTCTTTTGAAAACTAAGTTGATGATTGTGAATATCTTTTTCACACCAATGAAGACGACGTTTTGCATTGTAAAGTTCGTTAAGTAATTGTTTATTTTCAGCTTTTAAGGACTCGATCTGAAGCACATTATCATTATTCTAAACAGTTACCACAGAGTCAACAGTATCAGCAGAGATATAATCAGATGCATGTGGCAAAGAATAGAATAACACAACATTATGGATATCAGCACAGATAACATCTTCCAAGAGTCGATCAACATCTTTTCTCAATAGTTTCTTTTTACGTTTAGTATTAGAAATAGATGTTTCAGTTTTCTCGAAAACGACCTTCATTACTCCAAGTTACTTATGAAAATCCTTTTCCCAAGCTAATGCACAACTTTTCAAATTTTTAACGTTAGGTAAAAGATTTTTCTGAAAAATGTCTCTTTGTTCTCGCGCCAGAGGCGGTTGAAAATGATCAATTTTGATTTCAGAACGATATTCTATCTCATGTTGTAAAATTTTGAGGTCAGCCATGAAAATGTCAAAATATCGAAGAATTTTTCGATTTTCAGGTTTTGAGTTTACTTCACTGATGGAAGGTAAAGGACCATAAGTTTGTGCATAATCTGGTTGGGGATTAACATTAGAAGACTCAGGTGTTTTGATGATAACCCTTGGTGTGTTAAAAGAATCCATTGGTGTAACGAAAGTGACCGGTTTTGAATAATTAAAAGGTTTGTTGTAAACAACAGTTTTTAATTTTGATCGACTCTCGTCTTCTGCATCTAATTCCTCTTGACGATGGTATTCAACAACACTCATAACAGTATCATTAATTTTATATTCTTCACTGGAAACTTCAGGATTTGGTTTGAATGTTTTTAGTGAAAGCTTTGGTTTGTAATCAGCTAGATTTGGTCCATATCCTTTTGGATTGGGTTTTAACGTAAACTTTTCAATAGCTGTTACTGATTCACCATGTTTGTAAACAACAGTTTTAAACTCTTTGATTTTGTTTTGCAAACCGATAATTTCTTCAAGAAGGTCATCTACCCGATTCGTTGAATGTTTTTTGTATGCAGAGAACTGTTTTTGACAAGTTAACAACTCGGCCTTAGCTTTTTGATTTTCCAAGGTGAGAGCGTTAATTTGCTTTTTATGTTCATGTTTCAGTTGTTCTATTTCAGACAACAAAGCATTCTTCGAAGCGGCTAGATCACGCATCTGTCTCTCTAAATATTTTTCGTTTTGATGAGATTTAGCAAAAGCGGCTTCAAAACCTTTTTCACGGTTTTCTTGAGTTTTGAAAAAGTTGAGTTGCATTTGTAAGCATTCAAAATCCTTGGTTAACAGTGCATTTTTGCTTTTTAAGTCCTTATTTAATGCATAACATTCATCCATTTTGATTTGATGGTCTTGAATTAAACGAGCAAAATCTGGATGAGGCAACAGTTCAGCTTGTTCAACGTGAGTCACAACATGATCATTATTTAGATCCTCAAGAACAACCACGGAGTCAATTTGATTATCAAAGGAAACCATAAGGTCATCTTGATCGTCAAATGTAACTACAGGGTTAACTTGAAAATCGTCAGAATGAGATGTAGATGACTCATTTTGAACAGTCTGATCCGTGCCGGATTCAGATATTGGCGGAGATATTAGTTCAGATATGATGATGGTTTGTTCGGGTACCTGAGACAAGCCATCAGTGTCATACACTGGGCCTGTTTCACTCATGTGTAACTCATGCATATTAGCCATCAACATAACAGCTGCATTGGCCTGCAAGTCCTCCATATCATCATCTGAGTCTGCATCTGCCATAAAGCTCTGTTCTTTGTTTGTGAGAGATCCACCAGCTTCATCCTTAAGAGCCAAAAGAAGAGCCTCTTTGAAATAAGCACTGCCCCTAGTCCTTGGCTTTGGGCATGCATTAGCCAGGTGTCCCTTCTCATTGCAGTTGTAGCATCGAAGACCATTCAACCCATTCTGAGCATTTCCCTTTTCCACCACTTGAGCTCTGTTGTTATTCCTACCCATAGCATTAAACCCTTGACCACCTCCCATTTGATGACCATAACCACGATTCTGAACTTCAACTCGTCCATTGTTCACAATAGCCTGATTTCGTGTATTGGATGAGGAACGAATACGATTGTTGGATTTGTTTGTATAACGACTAAAAGCATTAGCAATCATAACAAATTCCTGTTGCAATGATTCGAATGGATCAGATTCCTCATTAGTTTGACTATGAAGTGCTTGATCATTGTTGTTGTTGTAAGGAACCAATTGATTTTGTTGAGATTGCTGTGATGGATCGTTTGGTGTGACTGAGGCAGTTGGTTGAGTTGCTTGTTGAGGAGGATAACTTTGTTGAGCATATAAGGCAAGTTGTTGATTTTTCGGATGTGTAGGTAGAGAAATTTGAGCACGGAGAATCCTTTCCTGATCAACTTCCTTTTCATGAGGCTTCAAGTAATCGTACAACAATCCATATGTAGAATGATGCATATTCTTCGCTTGACGGAGAAAAATGACATACTTCTCCTATTCAGGACCAAGACTACTCAGGAACTTAGTATTCACTGCAATTCTTGGCATGGTGATGTTGTGTTTATCCAAATCATTGATGATGTCTGAAAATCGATGATGATAAGTGATAACGCTACACGCGTCGTTCGGGGTCAAAGGAACTTCCTTTTCTTCGAGCAAGTTTTATAACACCCTAGGCAGTGAACCTAATCGTTGTAGTGTAGTAATTAGGGTAAGCCACGGGTATTGATATTGTTCTCTAGGGGAATAGGAATGCTAGTAGGGAGTTACTACGCTAAGGTTAAGGTTGAAAAAGATTATTTTTATCTTTTTATATTTTATGAAAAATGGAAAGGTACGAATCTCGGGTATTGGATTTGGGGGGTTGGTATTTCTACCGATTACTCTACTATTATCTAATTATCTAAACTAAGGTTGTGGGAGTCTATGTCTAATTAATGTGTGCTCGTATGATAGTTTAAAGATGTGTTTACTTAGTTTGTATTACTCCTTAATTATCTCCTATTGATGGTTGAGTGTCACGTCTTATTCCTAGTTGCGTTGTGTTTCTAAAGTTGTAGGGTATGCGTTTCTCCCTAACTCTTTGAACTTACCAAAGGGTCTTGTCTACAAATCCACTTAGAGATTATAGACTCCTACTCTAAGGCGCTCTTCGGATGGTTTAGCCTACAATCACTCAGGTAATCATACTCTAAGGTTCACAAAGATGAATCAAGCATTAAGTACACAACGAATGACCTATCGCATTACTAGATCATTAATCAACTAAGATAAGAAACAACCAATCAATATTTAATAATTAAGTTTCATACTTCCTAAGCAAACACACAAATAAATTAGCCGGACATGGAGAACATGCAAGCATACACACAAATAATCAAAGACATAATTGAATTAATGAAGCAAAGACTTATCTTGGTGTAAGATAGGGTTAAAAACCCTAAAATACTGTACAAGACACCTTAGGTTCGGTTTTAGGTTTTTACTCCAAAGACTCTCCACACAAAGACTGAAAAATTCGGATTCTATATATAAGATTACAATTGCGACGGCGTCACCTTATGTTTAGTGACGCCGTCGTGTCGCCGCCATTAGGGTTTCGTCTTGGCCACGTTAACCTTGCGACGGCGTCACCTTATGTCCGTGACGCCGTCCTCTTCAGCTTCTGACGTCGTCTGGATCGCATCTAGGCCGTCTGAGTAGCGACGGCCTACTCTTTCACAACTAGACGCCGTCTCTTGAAAACACGAGTTTTGAGTTCTGACCCGTCACAATAATTCTGGGACAGCGTCGCAAATACCTGACGCCGTCGCCTTATACTTTCAGCAACTGTGAGTGTCTGATTTCGACTTTGGCCATTTTCTTCATATATTCGCGCCTTTCTGTCCAAATAAGTGCCATTCCAGCATTTTGCCTTCACGAGACCTAAAAAGTGAAAAGGAACGATATTAAGCAATAACGGATACAAAAGTGATCAAATAAGGACTTAAACGACCCCTCAAAATGGTACCTTTTAAAACCTTATCAAATATCCCTACACTTGTTATTTGCTTGTCCTCAAGCAAATGTGCTTTTATCCAATTAATTTATAAGTTAGGGGTCATGAAGCATTAATTCAAAACGGTCCACAACACATATAAGCCCCGCAAAAGTCATAACAAGCACGGAAATTACATACTAGCACCTCACATGGGGTGTTTGGATACTCACATCTCTCTCAGGTGTATAAATGAAATATAACAATATAGGAAATGGAAGATAAACACTCATTAACCGGTCCTAGTACATAGATTACCATAGGCTTGAGAATAGATCAAACCTCCATCGCTTTGGCGTAAGCACCTAGGAAAGACTATCAAAGAGGTCTTTTAAAGGGTTGTAACGTTAGGCTTACGGTAGGGAAATAAGGGTTTGGTGGGATAGGCTATTTAGTGGTGGTAAGTCAAAAATCTTTATGTTAACTGCATATGAAGAATGGCGTTGCTAAGCCAAGACTCGACACTCTAAAACTCTATGTAACGGAAATAAACAAACATAAATTTAAAAGATAGATGTAGGATGGTAGCCCGTATGTTTTTTTTTTTTTTTTTTTTTTTTTTTTACTCTATTTTTTTTTTCTTTTTCTCTTTTTTTTTTTTATACACTTTTACTCTACCATCCCCTACGGTAACATCAAAATACTAGGGATTTACAGGCATATCCCTACACTTGAGTTTTTATTACTCTAACACTAATTTGACCCGATTTTAAAAGATCAAAACACTTGGGGTACATTATTACGCAAACAAAGGGAATTTGAATTAACGTTCCCTTCCCGTCATTTCATAAACTTTAACTTTTCCCATGAATCCCAATCATCCCAAAACTGTATACAAAGGATATGACTCGACTTAGCAACTTATGCAAGCAACTAGATAATTGAACTAAGGGTTTAAGGTGATAACAAATAATTGCACTAAAAGTGAGTGCATAAGGGGTAGGCTAAGGCGATTTGGGTGTATATTTGGGGGTGGGGTGTAAACAATGCTCTTCATTGATATTCCGGAAAAACCGAAATATCACGAGAACCGCGAAAAGGATAGGCTCTGAGGGGTTAAATAGGGGTATCGTGTACTAAAGATGAGTACAACGCAAAGGGTGTGGGGGAATTACTCAACCGATGTGGAAGAAGTAATTATATTACAGGTATCAAACAAGGGTTATCCTAATGCCTCTTATCATTTAGTTATTCCTAACTACACAAGTGTAGCCTCACTTGCGATCTCGGAATGCATCACAAAACAAGTTCTAGAATCTAATATACTACCGGTTCACACTCTAAGCATTAAAGATGAATGCTTTAATTCCTACTAATCTAAGGGCGATCCTCACATTTTGGGTGGAATTTGGGTGGTAAGGGTTTTTGTGCTAGTCATATAACTTCCTATCCGTGAGACGCTTTTGTTAAGACTAATGGCCCACTCCTATATGTCATGAAAAATTTTAAATTTGGTGCCAAAATTACCCTAACCAACATTTTCTCATGGTTTATTACACAATCACAATTAGACAAAGCAAATAATCAAGGATAAGCATAGTTTCAAAGTTCCCGTTTTATTTTCCCTCCCTACACTTAAACTGAACATTGTCCCCAATGTTCCCCGAAAGTATCAAAGTTATGATAATGGAAGGTAATTAAAAACGAAAGAAACTAATACTCCCCTGATTAGCTCGGTAGGATCCGTGTAAAGTGGTGGTTAAATTCTTTTCAAGAAGAATTATTGCGTGAAAAGCTCCTTCCAATCTTATGTAACTTCTTCTCGACAAACTAAACCTGCACACTTAAAGAAAACAAACGAAACCTTCGCGTAAAATCGGCGGTAATAATATATATAAGACTCGATTTAAACTAGGATATAATGCTTGTGGAATGGATGTTTACAGAATTTCTAAGAAAATTAAGACCTGGAAAATTCCAAAAATTTATAAGTAGCTCAGAAAACGAGAAAAAGTAATCTGATGTTTTTACTCCTTCCTGACGCCGTCAGGTTGCAATCCTGACGCCGTCAGGTTATCCTGACAAAAACTGGTCTGCGATTTTCTGGAAAAAATTCTGGAAAATTTACATCTTTAGAATCTGGAAAAATTTCTGCAAAACATCCATTATGACTCGATACAAGCATTTGACTCAAACAAACAAACAAAAATATCTTTTAATTAATTGTTATTCTCATGTTTACGTTTCTTTTGAAAACGTGTGTAATCCTCCCTACACTTATCCCTTATGTAAAATACCTTCATATGTAATTAAGACGAAGTTGAAAACAAAATAAAGCATTTTTACAAATTTAAACATGAGGATAAACAATTAATAAAAGATATATGACACTAACAAGCAAACAATTAAGCATGGGTTGCCTCCCACGAAGCGCTTTTCTTTATTTAAGAGTCTTGTAGCTAGACTCATAGTCGTGCTCCTACGTTTTCTCACCACTGCCCTCTTCATGGCCTCTAATGGGGGATTCCATGTTGTAGAAGTGCCCTAAAATGCGCTTCTCTAGGAGTTCATCTTCTCCCCATTCGGTCCTGTATTCCGGTCCTAGGCTCAAACAATCCTTGTAGAATCCGAAAATCTTAGCCATAACATAATCAATACCTTTCTCCCTATCCTCATCATTCCTATAATAGACCGATAGTTTAAGTTCCTTTTCATCATTAGAGAGTGATGAAAACTTCTCAATCTTAAACGGCATTTGGTAAGCTATGTCATCAGTCTTATTCTTGAACCGCACTACTCCTAATGAGGGGTCATAGGTCATCCCGGTGCTTTCTATGAAAGGTTTTCCTAGAATAACATGGGACAAGCTAGGGTCTATGGCCGTGCTAATATCATCCACAATTATGAAGTCCGTAGGAAACGTGAAACTACCTACATAAATGGGCAATCCCTTAACTCTACCAAGAAAATTGCAACTAACATTAGGATCATTGGGGTCTTGCCTAGTTGGAATAGGCTTCTTCAATATCCAATTGTAGTAGGTGCTAGTCATTATATTGATTGGGGACTTGCGATCAATGTAAGCTTTTGCCACAAAAAGGTGTCCTATGACACATGGTATGTTAAGATTCCAAGGGTTCCCAAACTTAATTCGAGGACTTTTCCTAACATACATGTGCCGGATGTCACGCACTAAGTGAGGGTGGCGAGATAGTTCTTCTTCCGTAGGAAATTTGTTGAAATAGTCAATGTCTACTTCATCTACTTCCTCGGGTATTTCCTCATCCACTAGTGTATAGTCTTCTTCGTCATCAGGTTCAACTAAGGCGATGGTATTGACGAATTGGACATACTTTAGCTTGCTTGGATCCTTAATCTCTATGCCTGAAGGCTCGGGAGTTGAGATAGCACTAACCTTCTTATCACTAGCTATGGCTTTCAAAAGGTTGTCTATTTTCCTATCCATCTCGGCTTGTTGATTATTAAAGCGGTCCGAGAGCTTAGCCATTTGGGTTTCTTGGGATGCAACTAGGTTTTGCAACATCCCTTCGATGTTTTGTTGGTTAGGACCGTTAGGAGGGGGCCATGAGAAATCATTAGAAGTGAATTCTTTGGTTTGTCCCCAATAAAAGTCGGGCTTGTTTTTCCATGCTTCACGGGTTTCATTGAAATTCCTAGGTCCGGGTGTTGTAGGGAATCTTCCTCCCACTCCATTAATACGCGAGGATGCGTAGTCAACTGAAGCATGTTCGGGGGATCGGGTGCTAGTGTGTGTGTTATGAGGATCACAAAACGGCTCGCATGAGGAAGAAGCTTTGTTCACATGGTGTGAAGATTTAGGATTTTCGTAGGAGCTCATGAGGAATTTAACTTGATCTTCAAGTTCGATCATCCTACGGTCGGGAGGAGGCAAGGAGATTGCCTTGACGGTTTTGGGCAGCTCACGGGGGTCATCCCAACTTTCGTTGTCATAGAGGGCGAGGTCCTCTATTATTTCCCATGATTCTTCTGCGGTGAGATCACTAAGTTTTCCACCGGCCGCTTGGTCAATGGATCGCTTAGTGGGAAAGTTGACATGATCATAAAAAATTTAGACTTGGAGCCAAAGATCGATGCCGTGATGAGGGACTTTATGAAGTAAGTCCTTGAATCGGGCCCATGCTTCGTAGAGAGATTCACCTTGACGTTGTTGAAACATCAAGATGTCATTCCTAAGCTTAGTGGTTCTCCCCGGTGGGAAAAATTGAGCAAGGAAGCGAGAAGTAAGATCATCCCAACTTGAGATGGAGCCAGCGGGAAGTCGCTCAAGCCAATTACTAGCTTGGTCCCGTAGAGAGAATTGGAAGAGACGCAGGCGCGTGGTTTCCCGAGTAGTAGCATCAAGATCGATGGAATCGACGATTTTGAGGAAATCCCTCAGATGCTGATTTGGATCTTCGGAACGAAGTCCATGGAATGCACATCCGTTTTGCACCAACCGGATGGTCTCGGATCGCAGGGCCGTAGTTTGGGCTTGGTCGGGAAGCTCAATGGTGTTCCTATAGCCTAGGTGGCTTGGTCTCGAGTATTCACCAAGAGTACGGGCTCTTGGCGGGTCATTTGGTGGTGGGTTGATGAATGGTAGTGGGTTATCACCTTCCATGATGAAAAGTGATGGAATTACGAACAAAGGTCACGAAGAAGGGGGATAGACTAAGAGAAATCTAAAAATAAGAAAAAAGTTTACTTGATAGGAATCAAGCAAAGAAACCTAAACGAGGTGGACTACTAACTAGCTATTCTATTCCCCGGCAGCGGCGCCAAAAACTTGATAACGCTACACGCGTCGTTCGGGGTCAAAGGAACTTCCTTTTCTTCGAGCAAGTTTTATAACACCCTAGGCAGTGAACCTAATCGTTGTAGTGTAGTAATTAGGGTAAGCCACGGGTATTGATATCGTTCTCTAGGGGAATAGGAATGCTAGTAGGGAGTTACTACGCTAAGGTTAAGGTTGAAAAAGATTATTTTTTATCTTTTTATATTTTATGAAAAATGGAAAGGTACGAATCTCGGGTATTGGATTTGGGGGGTTGGTATTTCTACCGATTACTCTACTATTATCTAATTATCTAAACTAAGGTTGTGGGAGTCTATGTCTAATTAATGTGTGCTCGTATGATAGTTTAAAGATGTGTTTACTTAGTTTGTATTACTCCTTAATTATCTCCTATTGATGGTTGAGTGTCACGTCTTATTCCTAGTTGCGTTGTGTTTCTAAAGTTGTAGGGTATGCGTTTCTCCCTAACTCTTTGAACTTACCAAAGGGTCTTGTCTACAAATCCACTTAGAGATTATAGACTCCTACTCTAAGGCGCTCTTCGGATGGTTTAGCCTACAATCACTCAGGTAATCATACTCTAAGGTTCACAAAGATGAATCAAGCATTAAGTACACAACGAATGACCTATCGCATTACTAGATCATTAATCAACTAAGATAAGAAACAACCAATCAATATTTAATAATTAAGTTTCATACTTCCTAAGCAAACACACAAATAAATTAGCCGGACATGGAGAACATGCAAGCATACACACAAATAATCAAAGACATAATTGAATTAATGAAGCAAAGACTTATCTTGGTGTAAGATAGGGTTAAAAACCCTAAAATACTGTACAAGACACCTTAGGTTCGGTTTTAGGTTTTTACTCCAAAGACTCTCCACACAAAGACTGAAAAATTCGGATTCTATATATAAGATTACAATTGCGACGGCGTCACCTTATGTTTAGTGACGCCGTCGTGTCACCGGCATTAGGGTTTCGTCTTGGCCACGTTAACCTTGCGACGGCGTCACCTTATGTTTAGTGACGCCGTCGTGTCGCCGCCATTAGGGTTTCGTCTTGGCCACGTTAACCTTGCGACGGCGTCACCTTATGTCCGTGACTCCGTCCTCTTCAGCTTCTGACGTCGTCTGGATCGCATCTAGGCCGTCTGAGTAGCGACGGCCTACTCTTTCACAACTAGACGCCGTCTCTTGAAAACACGAGTTTTGAGTTCTGACCCGTCACAATAATTCTGGGACGGCGTCGCAAACACCTGACGCCGTCGCCTTATACTTTCAGCAACTGTGAGTGTCTGATTTCGACTTTGGCCATTTTCTTCATATATTCGCGCCTTTCTGTCCAAATAAGTGCCATTCCAGCATTTTGCCTTCACGAGACCTAAAAAGTGAAAAGGAACGATATTAAGCAATAACGGATACAAAAGTGATCAAATAAGGACTTAAACGACCCCTCAAAATGGTACCTTTTAAAACCTTATCAATAAGACTCTAGTGTCTCTCCAGGTTCAATCATGAAGTGTTCATAAGCCAAGTAAATTTTGGATTCCAAATCCTCCGGATTGAGTACAGATCCTTCCATAAGAAGATGAATATGGTCCCACATTTCCTTTTGCAGTCTTTTGAGCATCAACACTTCGAAGAATTGGGTTAGGTAATCCTAAAAGGATATATTGCATTGCAAGCTCATCAGCTTCATAGTGTAGAAGTTCTGTTGGATTTAGATCTGCAACAGTAGCAATGTTTGTTTGTTCATCTCTTGGTGGAATAGCAGTAGGATCTCCGGGTACAATGACAGTAGGCATCTCAAATGGACCTTCTAAGATAACCTTCTTTAAGAAATTTCCATGTGGCTTCTTCAGATCACAAAACCTAAAGAACCTTATCACCCATTGATCGTAGTTTCCTGGAGTGAGCATTGGAGGTCTATCAAGTGATCCAGCTTCATGAATTGATTGTTGGCTGCTTAACGCTTCACACATCTTTGCAAACCAAGTGGGTTCCTTCATAGTGTTCCTTGATGGATGTTGATTGAATTCATTTGTGTAGGGTTGAACTTGAAGACTTGGCGGTGTTTGAACCGTTTGTGGTGGGGGAATTGCACCAAGTTGTGGAGTATGTTGTTGATTAAATTGTTGCTGATAAATTGCTTGTTGTTGATTCCATTGTTGATGTTGTGGACTTAGTTGTTGTTGTCGTTGAGGATAAGTGTAAGGGAAATAGTTAGAGTATGGTGGTTGAGACATGTTGAAAACTTGTGTTTGTAAAAATGGATCTTTGTAGTCGAATGAACCTTTGATGAAGAAGTATCCTTAGGCGTAGAAATCACAATAGCCAAGTAGCACTTATGCGTAAAAACACCAAAGTTACGCGTAACAATAAGAAGTTATACGTAGATTTAGCTTACGCGTAAGTATGGAAAAGACACTAAAGTTATGCGTAGACAAAAGTTAGGCGTAGAAAGTTAGGCGTAGGATTATCTTATGCGTAAGACTGGGCTTAGGCGTAAGAAAAATCTTATGCGTAGGATTTCTACGCGTAAGCTTATGCTTATGCTTAATTTTAGGGTTTTATCCCAAGTGATCTTTTACACTTCACAGTGCAAAAGATATCCAAAGTCGACGTATTTTCAGGCTTATCCAAGCAAGAAAACACGGAGTAAACCACGAAAACGAAGATCAAACCAAGGAAAATCTTACGCGTAGTTTTAGGGTTTTGCTACGCGTAGGATTACTCGTAATTTTGATTTTGCCCAAAGATGTTTCTAAACCAGTTTTTGTGTGATTAAATAGCTTCAATAACACCAAAAGACACAAAAGTGTGAAACTTGATGAACCAAAGCCTCTAAAACAGTTATGCGTAGAACGATACCCACGAACAAAAACAAGCTTAAAAACTTGGATCCACGAGTAAAGTTTGAAACTTTTTGCCAAAAACAAGTATTTTAACACCTTAAAACGTTGAAAGTACAAGAATCTTGGATTAAAAAGTGTAAAAAACAAGTTTTTAAGCGAACCAAAGTATCAAACGTGTGTTTTAAGCGTAGGACCAAAACCCACTTCAAAAACAAACACGATTCACCTAACTAGTAGGCGATTGATACAACTGTTAGGTCACTAGTTTTATAAACACAAGTAATATAGAAAGAGATAAGGCGATTGAACAAGATCCAAACACACACACACACGATAAAGTAAGACCAGTTACGCGTAGAGTATGTGAAGAGAGAATAACTTGAACAACCAACCTTCAAATGAAGGTTTACATAGAGTATTTATAGGAGCAAAGCTAGGGCAACACTCCTAGTTTCCATCCTTTCCTTAATGGACTAAGGCCTAGGCTCATGGGCCTTCTACACAAGCCTAAGGCTAATTACAAACATAAAGACCATAATAAAGCTAACTATTACATATTAATTACTAACACTTGATTATGGTTTAGGAGTGATTCCAACAGTCTCTAATTAAGATTAATTGCTATTTAGGGAGCTTAAGGAAGTGGTGACTCTACTTGGTAGAAACCTATTGATCAATTGGAGGTAAGTATAGTGGGTTAATGTTGTTTCATATTAAATATGAATTATTGATTTTTGTTATAGTTGTTGGAGCTTGTTATAGTAACTTGGATCCATAGCTTTTATATTGTCAAGTAGTGTAAATACCCAATTAAATGTATGTACTTATGTTATAGATGCTCCATGAATCCTTTCTTGTTGTTAAAGCTTTACTTGTACTTAACCCATTTACTTACTAAGAAATTCAATCAAGTTATAGTTAATGTCGTTTTGTAGGTCCTAGCAAGGAGGATAAAGGTAAGAAACAAGTGTAGAATTGACTTTGCTTGAGCTCCTAGTTGAGCTAGTCTTTTGGAACCAAGGTGTTGAAGTTGGAAGCCCCAAAGAGTCGACTCACGTTTTGGTATACTTTTTGGGTCATATGGTCTACCTTTTTACTAATGGTTGTAATTACATTTTATGTTGTCTAAAAGACTTAAATCAATAGTGTTAAGCTTTTTAGTTATGGGTCAAATTATTGGTAAATGATGTTTGGCGCAATGTCAATTGCTTATCTTGAAGGTTAGAGTGTCAAAATATTCAATGGTAATAGTGTTTATAAGTGTTTTGAAGTTTACTTGTGGCCTTGTTAATGTTGTTGAAGTGAAGAGTAAAATAGTTGGGTCCAAGTGCAGGAAATCTGCACTATTTGTGCAGGTCTGGGTTCCAGACGACGTCGCCAATAAGGTGACCCCGTCTGGTTAAAATAGTTCTGAGCCGTCAGGTTATATCCTGTCTCAGACGGCGTCCCAATTTAAGGGTGACAGCGTCGCACCTGAAGCTGACGCCGTCAGGTTTAAAATGTTCTGAGCCGTCAGGTTTAAGTTGGTTCTCTTGATCTGACATCTCTTTAAAGGCGGACGGCGTCACGTATTGTGGGTGACGGCGTCCGCCCATCTGAATGAACTAATTGAGTCCTTTATTACAAATCAAATTAAAAAGGAAAAACTTCCCGAGTCTTCCTTCCTTCGTAGTTCATACTTAAAGTTATTTAATAAGAATGTCATGTAAGTCGTTTAGTTCAAGTTATTTAAAAAGTTTTTAAAATTACCGTTTTGGGGGCGTAACACCTAATTACTCATCCTATCGTGTAATGTTCATGTTTTATTACTTCCAACTGATTCAAGTGGGGGTTTAAGTCGCTAGGACAACATTTGGTCAGTTCGTCCTAACCTATCATCAAAGGCTCCTACCCTAGGTTAAGATTCTACCCTTGATAGTCGAGTGGTTTTTAGTCGCCTAAGCCAAGTCATTAAGTAACCTACATGAAAGATTCGAGATAAAGAGTGCCTGGGCGCTAGCATCTTAGACACTCATCCCTAACTTCTTAAGTTCATCCAAACGACCGGTGATCATTTGGTCAGTTCGCACAAGCGAGAAAGGGTCGTCAGTTGGTCAATTCTTACCCTCCCCAACTCTACCTAACTACTTAGGGTCAGTTGGTCAATTCTCCTAAGCAACTAGATACGACCGCATTTCAAAACTACCAAAGCTTGGATAACTACCAACGAACTATGCATGCATATACTAGAAATAAGTATACGGAAGCATGAAAAAATAAATAAAATAATCAAGGAATCATAATTAGGCTAGCACCAAAGGTGCTTAGCCGATCATATTAAAAGAAACTAATAATTCAATGTTTAACATAATGAAAGACATGAATCGAAAGTAAAAGATAAAAGATCGCTAATGCTTATCGATATGGAGTGATTCCTCCCTTGGAGATGGCTTCATATGCTCCGAATGATCTGCCTTTGGACCCCTCTTCACGTTCTCTGCCTTTGAGTTGTGAGTGAATGATGTGAAATGCAGAAATTAGGGCTGGTATTTATAGGCACGATCCTAGTTACGGCGTAACTTGATTTGAGAGTTACGCGGTAACTTCAATAATTCCTCAAATAATGCTCTCGTTAAGCAAGTTACTGTAGCAACTCGTACATTTTCATAAGGCAAAATCACTAATTTGCCCTTTGACTTTGACTTTTGACTATTTGACTTTTACCATAACGTAAAAGCAAATACGATAGCCGGTAATAACGGGTAATTTTTCAAGTTAAATATTTCACTTTGGTTCGAATTATTATACTTTGAATATTTTTGTTCACCTATAGCTATAAGTAATTATTTAAAGTTGTTACTTTATTAATTACGAAAGTTTAATCGTGTAAACTTTCCTCGCGGTCAACACAAGACTAAGATACGTCCAGGTGTTCAAAATACTCTATTTTCACCAATAGTCATATTTTATATGAACTATTGCCACCTTGTTATTTTACGTAAACATTTTACTCTTTACGTAATAAGCGTGCTCAAACCTACGTTATTAGGTTTTAACAACATAGACGCACCCAAATAGACTTATCACACCCTTAATATACCTAGTTTGAGTATATTGATAAGTTTCGACATTTTCATAAGTATTATATTCTTATGAAAAAAAAATATATATATATATATATATATATATATATATATATATATATATATATATATATATTCTTATGTTACCCGGTTTTAAGTTTCGTGACTTAAGGGCTTAACCTTATAAATTACCGGGACCAAACTACACCCCGTAATATAAGATAACTATCAAAATTTATACACATTTATCACCTAGCCACGTTTTATCACCACTTAGACAAGTGGTTGTGTGGTGTCTCATTCTCATGCTACTAGATTACATGTTTAACTTTCATGATTAATCACCAACCTTATTACTAGTATCCCATTCTTATCACCTCATTTGTACAAAATAAAAATCTCTCCAACCTCCCTTATCTCTCCATCTTGCCGTACAACAAGAATCACCACCATAACCATCCTTTTGATTTCATGCTTGAAGTTATACATCAAAATTGAAGGCTTTAGGTAGCTTCATAGTAATCTTTGGTTTATTTGGTGATATCATGGTTGGATTAAGAGTTATACAAGAGGTGTAAGGGATGAAGTAAGAGGTTGATTACAAGATGATATAAAGGTTTATCAAGTTTGGGTAAAGATTGAAAACAAAGATTTAAAAGGGTTATAAGAAGAGTGGGTTGAAGATTGGAAGGCTAAGTTGGTAATTGAAAAACTTAGGATAGTGGTTCTTAAGTTCTTATGATTTTTGATGACGTATAGCCTATATTCGGGTCATGAGCCCGACCAAAGCCCAATACTAATAAGCCCAGCACGAACTGGACTACGCTGATAAGTGTTTGGGCCCACGAAGGCCCAAGCCCAATGTTAATTACGGAACACGATATCGGATATCTCCTAATTATGGAGATAATCATTCCCCAACCGACTTAGGCGGGATACGCCGAAGGTTGAGGAACACGGAACCAACAAGGATTCCGTACGTATATAAAGGGAATCACATCCCTCGTTAAAGGTACGATTTACAAACCCTAGTTCTCCTTTAACCCTAAACCGATTACTTACTCTCACGCCGGAGGAGAATCGTGGGAGACAATCCCACGATAAGCCTAACGGTGTTTTCTGTTTCTTAGTGCGCAGGTCTCAAGTAACAATCATCAATTGATACAAGAGCCGGAGCCCAAACAAGGAACGTCCATCTTTTGTATCAACAAGTGGCGCCATCCGTGGGACCATTCACTAAGAACTAAGAACTAGGATGACGAAACATGGAAATCAGCGATCGCAAACAGACCTTACGGGAAAGAAGCCGCATGCCGGTTCAGCTTCCAAGCAAACTTCTGGGACAACCAGTGTTGCTAAAAACCAGGGATCAGGCCAAGATTTGGTCTTCCCTCTGGTGGAACCACGCCCGGGGACAACCCAGGCCACGGTAACCACCGCTAGCGCAGGAGATCCACTGCGCACTCCTTTTGCCACTCCATTCCAAACGGTGGTGGAAACAAATTTCACAAAAGCACCTGATGCGCCTGATAAAAATAAGGGTATAGTGGTGGAAACTGATACTCCTACTCTAGAAGGGGTTGTGTCAGAACTAGCGCCAGATGAGTTCGTATCACAAAACTACGAAACCTTGGCTGCTCTTATGGAAAAGGAAGCAAAGAAGAGGTCAGGTCGGAGTATGCATGCCCGACTCGATTTCGGCCCAGAGTTTGAAACATCCCTATCGCGCCGTCAGAAGGAGAAGCGCGGGAGGGATAGCTGCTGGCCCCCAGTGTTTAACAGAATTGGGAGGAGAATTGAGGATGATGAGACATCCAACTCACAGCATCTGGAAGGAAGTGAGGAGGATGAACGGCGTACCGGTGTCCATGCCAGACTTGGTAGCCGGAGAATTCAGGACAGACTTGGGCGACGATACTCCCCAAGTAATAGCCTTTCAAGTCCAGATTCTGAGGACAGTCGGCGCAAGCGCCGAAGAAAGAAAAATTCATCTTCTGATAATTCCTCGGATAACGAGGATAGCGATACAGGACATTGGAAGTCCAGAAACAGATATAACGACCAAGAGGAGGAAGATATATCTCTCCCGTGACGTCGTCAAAAGGTGGATGCGTTCACTCGACGCATCAGTGATTTCTCAAATAACAAAAGGAGGCGCATGCCTGCCAACGTGAAAACCTATGACGGAACAGGTGATCCTGATGATCACCTAAAATTTTTTGAATCAGCCGCTACAATTGAAAACTGGCCACAGCCTGTATGGTGCCACATGTTCAACTCCACGTTAGTAGGAAGTGCGTGGAACTGGTTCAACAAGCTTCCACGCAGAAGCATCAATGGTTTTGAAGAATTGAGAAAGGCGTTCCGCCTAAACTTTACTCAACGGAAAAAATGTGCAAAAAACCCCATTGAACTCGCCAGGGTCAAACAGCGCCAAGGGGAATCCACAAGCACTTTTATGGAGCGCTTCAAAGATGAATGCATGCAAGTTAAAGCATGTCCCGAGGTGCTCAAAATCTCAGGGTTCATGAATGGGATCAGCAACCCAGAACTTATCAAAAGGTTGAACGACAAGATCCCCCAATCCTTTGATGAGGTCATGAAACGCACACGGTCTTTCGTCCAAGGAGAGGCTGCTGCAGCGGATAGCAAGAAAAGCTACTCGAACTACAGGTCACAGGAACAACCTGGGAGACAATCCACTGACCGGAGTAGTAACCGTAACAGGAATTATCGCAACCAGGGGAGTGGGCGCGACAATGACAAGTATATCCCACTGACAAAGACTCCAAAGGAGATACTTGCAACAGAAGGAGCAAACTTCCCAAGACCTCCACCAATGCGCACCCCGGAGGATCAGCGCGTAGGAGGTGGGTACTGTGACTATCACGGACAGAAGGGCCACACTACTAATGAATGTGTCCAGCTATGCCAACTCATCGACAAACTAGTCAAAGAAGGTCGACTGGACCATTTAGTCAAGAATATCAAAGAAGGGAAAGATAGACAAAAGACTGGGAATAAGAAGGAGGGGCCCAAGGATAAGGCTGATACTATTTACATGATACAATCATGGCAAAGAGTAACTAGGCAGAAGGTCAGCCAGAAGTTTTCCCATGGAAGTGCAATCACTTTCCCTACATTAACTACGAACGACGCAGTGGTAGAGCCGCTCATCATCGAAATTAATGCGGGGGGGTCACGACATCCACCGCATGTATGCTGATGGTGGAGCATCTGCAGACATAATGTACGAACACTGCTTCAAACAACTGCGCCTGGAGATACGCAGTCAGTTGAGCCCAGTCACGACAGCGCTGACTGGCTTCATAGGAGAAAAGATATGGCCTATGAGGCAATTACGACTACTGGTTAGGGTAGGTAATAACGACCACTCCACAACAGCATGGCTGGATTTTATGGTAATCAAATCCCCCTCGCCATACAATGGAATTATCGGAAGACCGGGGATATCAGCCATACGCGCAGTCCCGTCTACAGCACACGGGATGCTCAAATTTCCAGTGAAAGGAGGTGTCGTTACCCTCTACAATGCTGCCATACCACCTCAAGAATGTAACGCGGTCACATGCGAAACGGCACCCATTACAGCACAGTGCGCAACTTTGAAGATCGTTGTAAGCTCTTAGACTAGGTCTAATATTATATCTAGGAACACATAATAATGAAAGCGGAATATTCAAACATAGAATCAACATTATTATGAACAAGGTTTTTCATTATCATAAACTAACTAACTAACTATAATAAAGATCAAAGACTTGATCTGACACTAACTAACTAAACCCTAGGTGTTTTCCCTACGCCTAGGTTCCCACACACACACACACCTTTAGACGTCTACATCTTGTACGTACTCTAAAACTAATGACCCCATGTCTCTTTATATACTAAAGACATCTAGGGTTTACAAGAGGAATCATAATATAATTAGGAAACTAAATATTCTTTTAAGCATATCTTCTAGAATCTTCCAAATCCTCCATCTTTTTGTAGTTTCCCTTCTTGTCACTTTTAGTCCTTCATGTTTCATTCTTCTTATTTTGTATCATCAAATCTATAATAGACCCAACAATCTTCCCCTATTTGATGATGATAAAACAAACACAATTCTTGTACGAACTTCCCTAGACGAAGTAGCAGAAGTTGAGATCATTAAATCTCACCATGAATGAAACAGTCTTATCTTCCATGCTTCCCCTTGACTTGAACATGTCACTCAAACATCTCTTCCCCTTTTTGTTATTATCTAAATAGGGAACGTATGCAAATAATGATCTTGACCACCACGAACCAATATCATACTTCCAATCTAAGACTTCCAATGCTTCAAATCGCCCACCATTACGAATCATAAGAAAAATGGATTTAAAACAATAGAAAACTTCAACTAGCAGTAGTAATAATGATCAACAATAGTAAAAATCAACCACTTCCCCTTGAGTGATGCATGTACATCAATGACTCTTCAAAATCTGTAGGCTTTATGTAATGATTACTTGTGAAAAAAACCGAGTATAACGAATTTGATGAAGAAGTAGAATTTCCCAAACTTGTGTCTTAAATCTTGTACTATCCACGGAACTCCATACTTATACGAACAAAATATAAGTAGACCGCAATCCCTTGACAAGAATCCTCAACTAGTATGAGACACTGAGCACTACAATGTAACTCCTTTAAGTGATAGCCAATGTGTGCATAGAGCATCATAAGAAAAATCACACATTGCTAGATTCATCAAGCTATATGATAAGAACACAAACCTGTGAAACTCAACTACAACATCAAATAAATGATATTCAACCTTCTTCGTAATCAATTAATTCATAAGAATCAAATACGAGCCTTTTTGAATCCTTTAAGAACAAATAACCAAAAACCAAACTCCTTGTGTGTATGACCAATCTCCTGTGTGTGTGATATCCAAAAACCATAACAATCATCATGCTTGAATTCCCCTTAATTCCAAATCTCCTCGTAATAAACCATTAGACTGCCAATCCAAATAAGTTTTGCCATGCAAAAACCTTGAGCAGTACTTTGAGAAGAATCAGTACCTTAAGCAGTACTTTAAAAAGAAGCAGTACTTTGAACATAAACGGTACTTTGAACAAAATAACCTTACTGGTTCATATAAATATCAGTACCTTCAATCAATAACCAATTCACCAGTACTTTCATCCTAATGAGCAGTACTTTCGTGTCCAAGAGCAGTACTTTCGAATTCCAAGCAGTACTTTCGTGTCCAAGCAGTACTTTGCTTGTAGGGAACCAATAACGCACATCAGTACTTTGAAAATACACAGCAGTACTTTCAGCAGTACTTTCACATAAAAGCTCAGATGGAAGATCCCTTCGGTGGAAAGTTAGATGAGTATATAGAGAACATCCACCAAATATTTCGTCACGATCCAACGGTTAACGAAAAAGTTATGATCGTTTCAAAACAGTGCTGTTGTAACCTTACGAAAAATCAGCAGCAGACTTCGACAGCTTATAACTTTTGATTGAGAACTCCAATTGACAATCCCTTCGGTAAGCTTAAAGATAGATATACCAAGAAGCTCCAGTTCGAATTTTAGCCCGATCCAACGGTTCAATAAAAAGTTATGACGTTTTCAAAACAGTGCTGCAGAAGTATTACGAATTTTTGACAGCTTCGAATTTTTCTTCCTTTTTCTTCAAGAAAACCTTGTAGATCCCTAGATATCACGAGCCCCAGGCTCTGATACCACATGTGAAGATCGTTGTAAGCTCTTAGACTAGGTCTAATATTATATCTAGGAACACATAATAATGAAAGCGGAATATTCAAACATAGAATCAACATTATTATGAACAAGGTTTTTCATTATCATAAACTAACTAACTAACTATAATAAAGATCAAAGACTTGATCTAACACTAACTAACTAAACCCTAGGCGTTTTCCCTATGCCTAGGTTCCCACACACACACACCTTTAGACGTCTACATCTTGTACGTACTCTAAAACTAATGACCCTATGTCTCTTTATATACTAAAGACATCTAGGGTTTACAAGAGGAATCATAATATAATTAGGAAACTAAATATTCTTTTAAGCATATCTTCTAGAATCTTCCAAATCCTCCATCTTTTTGTAGTTTTCATTCTTGTCACTTTTAGTCCTTCATGTTTCATTCTTCTTATTTTGTATCATCAAATCTATAATAGACCCAACAGCAACCAAAACTCCAAATCTAAAGGTAGCAATCCATCCCGATTACCCCGAACAGGAAATATCGATAGGAGGATCATTGTCGGACAACGGCAAAGCATAAGCTGAGAATCCGACAAGGATACTCACCAATACGCCAGAAGAAGCGCGGTCAGGCTCCGGAGCGCGCGCAAGCAATCCTGGCAGAGGTACACAAGTTGGTAGAGGCAGGAATCATGCGGGAAGTCTACTACCATGACTGGCTTTCTAACCCAGTTATGGTAAAAAAGAGTGATGGTAGCTGGCGAATGTGCGTGGACTTCATTGATCTTAACAAAGCATGTCCACAAGACTGCTACCCCCTACCAGAGATAGACTGGAAGGTGGAATCTTTGTGTGGATATCCACTAAAGTGCTTCCTCGATGCATACAAAGGATACCATCAAATCCAGATGGCTAAGGAGGACGAGGAAAAAACGGCCTTTCACACAAGCCAAGGCGTCTACTGCTACACAAAAATGCCCTTTGGCTTGAAGAATGCAGGCGCTACCTATCAGCGGTTGGTCGATAATGCATTCGAAAAATAGGTGGGACGCAACCTAGAGGTTTATGTCGATGACCTGGTCATAAAAAGCCATACGGAGGAGGAGTTGGTGCGCGATATTGAGGAAACATTTAAAACACTCAAGGAGATCAACATGAAGCTCAATCCTAAAAAATGCACCTTCGGCGCTACGGAAGGCATGTTCCTTGGATACCTGATAGAACCTGATGGTATAAAACCGTGTCCAGAAAAGACTAAGGCTATCATTGACCTTCCTTCACCGCGCACGTTGAAGGAAGTCCAATCTCTCAATGGAAAGCTAGCCGGTCTAAATAGATTCCTATCCAAGTCAGCAGACAAATCGCTACCTCTTTTCAAAACACTCAAGAAGTGTATAAAAAAGGGAGATTTTCGTTGGACTACGGAGGCAGAAGAAGCCTTCGCACAGCTCAAACAACACCTGGCAACACTCCCTACACTTGTAGCACCCCGACCAGGGAAAGAGTTGATCATGTACTTATCTGCAACTCATGGAGCAGTCAGTGCAGTGTTACTAACGGATAGGGACTCAGTACAAACTCCAGTGTATTTTGTAAGCAAAACGCTCAAGAAAACAGAGATGAACTATAGCGCAATGGAAAAATTGGTCCTAGCATTAGTCTTCGCCGCCAAACGGCTGCGCAGGTACTTCCAAGCGCACCCGATAGCAGTGATTATATAACCAACCGATCAAGCAAATCATCTCCAAGCCTAACGCATCAGGACGACTGCAAAAATGGAGCGTTTTGCTAGGTGAGCACAACATCTCCTACAGACCACGTACTGCGGTAAAAGGACAGGTACTAGCAGATTTCATCATCGAAAAACCAGACACTGATGATGCACCCGTACCAAGCAAGAAGGAACTGCCAGATCCATGGATCTTGTTCACAGATGGATCTTCATGCGTAGACGGGTCAGGAGCATGCCTCATTTTCACAAACCCAGAAGGAATGTAATTCACTTACGCACTGCGTTTCGAATTCACAACAACAAATAATGAGGCAGATTATGAAACCCTAATAGCAGGACTATGCATTGCAGCTCGAATGGGCGTACGTAACCTGGAAGCAAATGTAGATTCAAGGCTAGTAGCCAACCACGTGTTGGGCGAATACGTGGCCAAGGAGGACAACATGATTCAGTACCTCGACAAAACCAAGGCGATAATCCAAGGCTTCGACAGGTTTACCATCAAACAGGTTCCCAGAGGGGAAAACCGTAAGGCGGATGCACTAAGCAAAATTGCATCCACAAGCTTTGCACACCTATCCAAACAGGTGTTGGTGGAAACGCTGAAAAGCAAATCCATCTCAGAGATGGAAGTATCCACGGTAATAGAGGAAGACAACCCTACGTGGATGACACCGATAACGAAATTCCTAAACAAAGGAACGTTACCCCAAGAGCAGAAGGAAGCTCGCAGGATACGGCGTACAGCACAGAGGTTCGAAATTCGAGACAACATACTTTACCGATGCTCTTTTCTGCAACCATGGCTACGCTGCGTTGGCCCCCTACAAGCAAATTACGTACTGCGAGAAATCCACGAAGGTTCATGCAGCATGCACTCAGGACCACGGTCTGTGGTGGCACGTGCCTTGAGGTCAGGATACTACTAGCCAACCATGCACCGCGATGCTCGGGACTTAATAAGGAAGTGTAACGATTTCCAAGTTCATAGACCCGTTCTGCGCCAACCACAGCACGAGCTAACACCAATTACGACACCATGGCCATTCTACAAGTGGGGTATCGACATTGCATGCCCTTTCCCTGTTGCAGCGGGAGGGTTAAAGTTTCTCATAGTCGCTATAGACTACTTCACCAAGTGGATCGAAGCAAAGGCAGTAGTGACCATCACTGGCAACCAGGTAAAACGCTTTGTCTGAGAAAATACTGTATGCCGCTTCGGGCTTCCTGGGGAAATCATCTCGGACAACGGGAAACAATTCTGCGACAACCCTTTCAAGGATTGGTGCGAGAAGCTGAAAATCACACAGTACTTCGCGTCAGTTAAACACCCACAAACCAATGGCTTAGTAGAACGTGCAAATCGAAGCCTGGGTGAAGGAATTAAGGCACGCCTGGACAAGCACAAAGGAAGGTGGGTGGAAGAACTATCGCATGTTCTGTGGGCGCACCACACTTCAATCAAAACCAGTACAGGGGACACCCCCTTCTCTCTAGTCTATGGGACAGAAGTGGTCATACCAGCCGAAATCAGAATGCCAACTATCTGCACTGCTGAAATCAATGTGGCAACCAACAACGACGAGCGACGTATCGACTTAGACCTGCTAGAAGAAAGGCGCGAATGCGCAGCTATACGTGAAGCAAAATCAAAGTCAAGGATGAAAGGATACTATGACGCTAAAGTGCGAAGTGTTTCATTCAGACCAGGTGACTTCGTTTACTATGCCAACGATGCGAGCCATGCAGAAGACACAGGCAAGCTTGGACCAAAGTGGGAAGGACCCTACGAGGTTACTGAGGCATTAGGAACAGGCGCGTACAAGCTACGAGGCTTGGATGGTCGTGAACTGCCACGCACATGGAACATCTGCAACCTTAAGAGGTGCTACCTATAGGAATGGCTACAGCCCAGCGCACAGACGCTCCTGCACTTTATTGAAGTGCCCAATCAACATTTATGTATTTACTTTTTTGTTTTACTTAGTATAATGTCTTATTTATTTCTCATAAAAACTTGCAAGTATAAATAAAACATCGTGGTTTCTAGCTAACTCCGCGACACATTTTAATTTGTTATTTCCATATACTCTATGTCTTAACAATTTTTTATTTCTTGCCTACATGGCGTGCATGCACTAAATAAACCCACGATGTTAAAAGGATGAGTTCACCTACCAAACAACTCGTTGAGTAAGAGGGTTGCAAACCCATCAACATTGGATCACGTATCCTTGTTAAACACCTTGTTCTCAAGACGTTGGAATAAGTTTGTGCGCATCTCACGACAGGTGCGCAACAATGCATATGGTGCACGTTTAATAACTTAGGAACCAAAGACATTTGATTCCTTGATATGATATTTACAGTACGCTGCATATCACAACATACACGATTATGCTAGAAATTATCTCTTCAGTATACTATGATCTTCATACATGACTATGGATTTCTTATTCTATTCGCGCTTTGACCTTTAGAACATGTCTTATACGCAAATATAAACAGATAAGTACACACATTACAAGTTGCATTAATATCAACACGCACTACGCAAAAGCAGATTTTCATTAATAACTACAAGTTATTACAAAAGGATGTTCACTTTACGAAGTACAACCTACCAACTATTACAACGCTCAAGAGATGAGCTACTTACGTGGTTTGCTGCATCTTTAACCTCGATTAAACTCTTCAACAAATAAGCATCTTTACGAGCTACGGTAGCAACACTAACAGGCACCCCGTCAGAACGGGGGAGGTGAGTTGCGCCAATGCCACACAAAACGGCCTTACCCTTAATGACTTCCTTCTTGGCGAGCCTGGTAGCATGAGCTTCCAAGACCTCTTTCAATGGAACTTCCTTCTCCAAAGCGAAAGGGTTTAGGATATCTTTGGGACGAGCAAAAACATGCACTTGAAGCTGTGAGACATCGGGCTTCAAAAAATAGTCTGGCTGCGCTTCTGCATCATCAATACGATGGCGCGCTAATGTCAACCCTTCCATAATAATAGTTATGGGATAATCTTGGTCGCGTTCCATTTCAGCAATCATTGGAAGCTCCAAAGACTTCATCTTCTCCATGGCAGACACTAGCTCATCATAAGACTGCGCATTATAGCCAGGTACTTTTTCAGCAGGTACCTTCAATAGACCTGCCTCATGAAGCTTTTCCACAGCTTCTGCTTTACCGCGCTCTAAGGCGCACTGAACTACCCCACCAAAAGCATTCACCACCTCTTGTGACTCCAAGGTACTAAGAGCAGCGAGACGAAGCCCATGGCCTATGAGCCATCTACGCTCAGCAATGGTAGATAAGAGCTGGGGATATAACTCCTCATCGTATTCCAAGCTGAGCTTGCGTATTTTCATCTCTTGCGCTTCTAGGGCACTCTTCACAGTTGCACCGAAGTTTTCAAGCTGCAAAGTCAAATCCTCTTTGCCCTTCTCCAAATACTTCAGTGCCCAGCGCTGCGCAGACTTGTATCCTGAGACCTCTGCACGCTCTTGGCTTAGTTGGCCCATCAGCGCCATCTTTTCCTCAGCCTATTTCTGGGCGTACACACTCAGACTCTTTGCCTCAGCCTTGGCACTAGCCAACTGCGCCTCTAGCAAAGCAATGGTCTGATCCTCTTGAGTGCCTTGGCTCGTTTCACCAGAAATTTGAGCCTTTAGCTTCTCAACCAGCGAAGCTTGATGCGCAGACACCTGCACCAACTCTTCAACCAGTTGTTCCATTGGAGCACCCCCAGCAGACACATCCTCATCTTTTTGGCTATCCGGCTTGGACCGCGCGAAATGTACAGGACTCGCCCTTGAGGGCGACTCCACAGCCTGTTCAAACCTGCATACACGGAAAAAGAATTATTAATTTCCTACATAACCAAGGGGGTGCGCATAAAGCATTGACGACATCACTTACTGTGGGCCCGAAGCCTTAGCCGAAGGCGAAGATGACGCAACATCACTGGCGGAGGATTCCACAGTGAAGATCACGGGGCGTTTTTTCCTTGAAGAGCTCGCACCATCTTCTCTGAGCGCTCTTTTGCGTTTTAGCCCGGATTCTTGCTCCTCTTCTTCTTCTTCTTCCATAGGTTGTGCCACTACTACGGGTGGTGGCTGCGCTACTGGGGAGGGCACTCTGGGGCTTGGCACGCTTTGCAGCGGCGTCGCCTCTACTGCGACCGAGGAACTGGTCCCTGTTTCCCCCATGTTCATCTCCAGGGTACGCCCTGCAGTAGCCTCTAATATGGGCTCTTCTCCTTCCTTCAGTGGCCGCGTCCCTACGTTGACCTGAATCGGCTTCGCTAGTTGCACCACGGTGAATAAATCCATCTCTGCGCAACAGAAGACAACAAGTACATAGGTTATATAATGTGCATAAAGGAAAAGAACGCTCTTACATTAATTAAGAAAGGGGATGCGAAGGAACGAGCACCCACCCTAGCCATTAGCGCCTAAGAAGGTTGGCACCTCATCTGGCATACCAAAGTAATTACGGCTAATGCCCATATGCACCAGAAATTCCTCAGGATAGGAACTAATGGGGATGCGGTTGGCGTTTATCAGTTCCGCATCCTCCACGACATATGATCCAGGCAGGGGGCGCTCATCCCTCGGCAATGTCCCCTGGGTATAAAATTCAAAATGCGGTGGGAAGCACACGTCTTCTACCCAGAAAAAAGTATCTCTCCAGTTCCTGAGTGCGTCCAGTTTTTCTGTATAACACTGGAGGCGCCCAATGCGTTTAGCAAATGATACCCACCCGTGTGACCACGTTGTGTGGTAGAACGCACGGAATAGGTGGATAGTGGGGTTAACCGCCAGTAATCGGAAATTCACCTCGAAGTTGGTGATCTTCGCTGCACCGATGCAGTGAAGCTGGGATAGGTGCAGCTGATAATAATTCAATACGTCGTACAGAAATAGGGATATGGGTACACGTTGATTCGCAAACTCGAAAAAACGTGTGTATACCCCTACTTTCCCTTCGGGGAAGTCTGCAATAGATGCTCGCGCATCCGGAACGACCGGATGCACGTCAAGTGGTATAAAATACTCCGAGGTAAACTCTAGAAGTTCACCCTCAGTTATATCGAAGGTGAAATCAGATAACTGCTTGACCATGGTGTTATTTTTTAAAAAAGGCGTACGCGTGGTTACCTTCGAAATATGTGATTTTCTGTTTTGCAAATGCAAGGTTTCTTAACAATGGCGGATTTGGTTTTTCACTGTGAGAAACACAGTAAAATGAGGTCGCCGGTTATATAAGTGTCCTCATCCACGCGATGAGTGACACTTGGATCCCACTATCACCAACATGTGGACCAGATCACTTGATGTGACGCTGCTGCAGTTAATTTCCCCTGAATACCGAGGCGTCCATTTTAAAATACTATGTCTGGATACAATGTATCGACAGATATCTTTTTCGGCTTCTTTGCTACGCTTCGTAGTTTTTTAATGAATGAAGTAATTAGTCTAGCATCCGCAGTCCATCACTGCGCATACTAGACTGGGGGGACATGATGACGTATAGCCTATATTCGGGTCATGAGCCCGACCAAAGCCCAATACTAATAAGCCCAGCACGAACTGGACTACGCCGATAAGTGTTTGGGCCCACGAAGGCCCAAGCCCAATGTTAATTACGGAACACGATATCGGATATCTCCTAATTATGGAGATAATCATTCCCCAACCGACTTAGGCGGGATACGCCGAAGGTTGAGGAACACGGAACCAACAAGGAGTCTGTGCGTATATAAAGGGAATCACATCCCTCGTTAAAGGTACGATTTACAAACCCTAGTTCTCCTTTAACCCTAAACCGATTACTTACTCTCACGCCGGAGGAGAATTGTGGGAGACAATCCCACGATAAGCCTAACGGTGTTTTCTGTTTCTTAGTGCGCATGTCTCAAGCAACAATCATCAATTGGTACAAGAGCCGGAGCCCAAACAAGGAACGTCCATCTTTTGTATCAACAATTTTCATCCAAGAAGTTGAAAGATTATATTTAGTTCTCAAGTATTTTATTTATCTTTGATGTAATTTATACCTTGTACAAGTAGTATATGTAGTATGGCATGATTGATGTTGTACATGAAGTTTGTTATCATGAAAATAAGCTAAAACAAGCCTTAGGTGGGTTTTATGAGTTTGAATTCTGCAACAGTCCTAAAGATTGATTAAACTGATCATCTCAGTAAACTTTTAGGTTAATTCAATAATAAAAGCTTGTAGATCTATGTCTTATGGTCGTTTTTCCAGGTGGCGCACCTCATAACTCATCCCGATGAGTAAATGAGAGCCAAAATGGCAAAACATGTCAAAATCTGCACACCAGATTTCATTTGGGAAAAGCCCATGGTTCTGGTCATTTCTGGAAGTTGACTCAGTTTTATGAAATGTAGCTAAGACATAAACTTGAATTTTGGCGAAATCCGCGCGTCAAAACAAGTTGTAGAACTCAACTTATGGTTGTTTTGGCAGGACTGAATGTGCAGCCAAACTTTCTGCAATGAAATATAAGTATATACTTGTAATTAGACTATTGATATAAGTAAAATTTGGACTTTAGACTTGATTAAGCTTGAGAAGCTGTTAGAGGAAGTAAAAACTAGAACTTGAGCTTTTGAATCACTTAAAAAGGACTTGTGGTTAAAAAGTTATGCCTAGTTAAGTGTTACTAAAAGGAAATATAGTGCTGAAACAAGAAAGCTTGCTGATACGATTTTAAAACAAGGTTTTGACCCTTTTCTGGTCCGAATCAGCAAAAGTGTAAAACACGAAAGTTGCTCAGAATGACTTTTTCTACAAAAACTCAGGAGCACATAAGTAGAAAGTGAACGACAAAGCTTAAAAACTACAAAAACTAACCGGACCTGTTGTATACCGGAAAACAACCTTTGTTGAGAAACTTTAAGAGATATCTTGATTCCTTGAGGCCAAAACAAAGCTAAGGTTAAACCAAGGTGTTGTTTCAAGATATTTTAACTTAGATACATCCTTAAGAATGTCCTTGATTTTTTGTTTGACTTAGCCGCACGGCTAATATAAGTTTAATGGCCCGAAACTTGTTTTTAAAACTTGGTTCATTGGATTAGACTTTGCTAGACTTTGACAAACTAAGTAATGACCATATGTCATGTTAAACTACTTCACGACACACAACTTATATCATAATATCGTCACACAAGTCAATCAATAGTCTTTGACGAAACACGACACATGTTTTATATAACATTTGTCTCGTCAAATACTTCACTTATAAATGATAAGTACTACAATAGTAGGGAATTTCATTATCATAAAGAGGCCTCTTCGGAGTGTCGTATTGACGAGTTGTGGATTTACGATTTAAAGTGTCCTGGCTCCTCATACGTTCACTACACGACCTCTTGATTTTGATAGCCCGAACGATGGTACGAGGGTATTTATAAAAGGGTTATAAGCTAAACAACACTTAATGGATACATCAACTTAAGATTCATGTACAACATCATATTGAAAGCAAACAAAATACATATACTTGTACACTTATATCGTACACTATACTAAAACGCGAATACTATGCTTTCGTAGGTAATCATTAAAGATCGTGGTCTTGCCATACTCTATTGTTGAAATACGTTATATCGTTACACTCCGATGCTGATCAGTACAGTGAGTTTCATAGCCCCAGCTTTTGTTTAACTGTTTTATAAACTCTTTTGGGGGAGATACATGCTACTGCTTTTACTACATGCTAAAATGCTTTATTATGGACAATTACTTGCAAACTGAATGCCTTGACTGTATTATTGCATGCCTAAGTTGTTTATGCCAAAACTCCCCAACATCATGGACCACTAATCACTGGGAGTGAGCACAAATATTGTGGATAGGCCTATCGGGATTGACGAGTCCCGTTTGTGTTAGCCGGATCGGTAACCAAACGCACTTTATTTGAATTATCTAGGTATAGGGCAAAATACCTACCCGGGGCAAGTTATTTATATATATATATATCGTCCGGTGATATATATACAACAGTCAGTCGTGAGTGCCACGAGCTTAGAGAAATAATAACTATCAAGAAGATAATTGTACACATTGCAATTATATTTTATACGAACTATATTGTCCACTACTGTTTTCAAACCTATGCGGTTTCTATCGTTTGTATTAACCGGTTAGGCAATCAAACGCACTATGGGCGTATAACAACGTAGCCCACTACTTTCATAAATTTGTGATAATGCTACACGCCTCGTTCGGGGTCAAAGAAACTTCCTTTTCGTCGAGCAAGTTTTTCAACACCCTAGGCAGTGAACCTAATCGTTGTAGTGTAGTATTAAGGTAAGCCACGGGAATTGATATCGTTCTCTAGGGGAATAGGAATGCTAGTGAGAAGTTACTAAGCTAAGGTTGGGGTTGAGGAAGATTATTTTTTTATCTTTTTATGTTTTTAGGAAATAGAAAGGTACGAATCTCGGGGTATTGGATTTGGGGGTTGGTATTTCTACCGATTACTCTATTCGTCTAATTATCTAATCTAAGGTGTATGTAGTCTATGTCTAATTATTTGTGTGCTCGTATGATGATTTAAAGATATGTTTACTTAGGTTTTATTACTCCTTAATTATCTCCTATTGATGGTTGAATTGTCACGTCCTTATTCTTAATAGCGTTGTGTGTCTAAGGTCGTAGGGTATGCGTTTATCCCTAACTCTTTGAAACTACCAAAGGTTATTGCCTACAAAATCTCTAGGATTTATAAACTTAACACTAAGGTACTCTTCGGATGGTTTAGCCTACAATGACTCTAGGTACTATAAGCTAAGGTTCAACAAATATTAATCAAGCATTAACTACACAACGGATGACCTATCGCAATACTAGATCATTAACAATTAAGATAAGAAACAAGCAATCAATATTCAATAATTAAGTTTCATATTCTCTAAGCAAATACACAAGTAAATTAGCCGGACATGGGAAACATGCAAGCATACACATAATTAATTGAAGACATAATTGAATTAATGAAGTAAAACACTTATCTTGATGTAAGATAGGGTATGGAACCCTAAAATACTGTACAAGACAGCCTTGGTTTGATTTAGGTTTTTACTCCAAAAGACTACACACTGAAAACTAAAAAATTCGGATTCTATATATAAGATTACAAGTGCGACGGCGTCACCCTTTGATTTGTGACGCCGTCGGGTCGCCGTTATTAGGGTTTTGTCTTGGCCACATTAGTCTTGCGACGGCGTCACCTTATGCTTGTGACGCCGTCCCCTTCAGTCTCTGACGTCGTCTGGATCAAATCTAGGCCGTATGAGTTGCGACGCCCTACTCTTTTAAAACCTGAAGCCGTCACTTGTAAATGAGCAATTTGGCTACTGAGCCGTCACAAAACTTGTCCGACGGCGTCACTAATTGTGCTTGACGCCGTCACCTTTAGTTCCAGCAGCCTGAGTGTCTCGAATCTTGACTTTGGCCATTTTCTTCGTATATTCGCGCCTTTTCGTCCAAATAAGTGTCATTCCAGCATTTTGCCTTCAAGATACCTAAAAAGTGAAAAGGAACGATATTAAGTAATAACGGATAAAAAAGTGATCAAATAAAGGCTTAAACGACCCCTCAAAAAGGTACATTTTAAAACCGTATCAAATATCCCTACACTTGGTATTTGCTTGTCCTCAAGCAAATGTGCTTTTAGCCAATCAATTTATAAGTTAGAGGTCATGAAGCATTAGTTTAGAACGATTCACAACACATATAAGCCCCGCAAAAGTCATAACAAGCACGGAAATTACATACTAGCACCTCACATGGGGTGTTTGGATACTCACATCTCTCGGGTGTATATGAAATATAACAAGTTGGAAATGGAAGATAAACACTCATTAACCGGTCCTAGTCTATAGATTACCATAGCCTTGAGACTAGATCAAACCTCCATCGCTTTGGCGTAAGCACCTTGGAAAGACTATCCAAGAGGTCTTTTAATGATTGTAATGATAGGCTTACGGTAGGGAAACAAAGGGTTTGGTGGGATAGGCGATTTAGTGGTGGCAAGTCAAAAATCTTTATGTTACAAGCATGCGAAGAATGGCGTTGCTAAGCCAAGACTCGACACTCTAAACTCTAGATAACTGAAATAAACAAACATAATTTAAAGATAGGTGTAGGATGGTAGCCCGTATGTTTTTTTTCAGCACTCTATTTTTTTCTTTTTTTTTTTTCTCTTTTTCTATTTTTTTTCGATTTTTTTTTTCATACACTTTTACTCTACCATCCTCTACGATAACATCAAAATGATAGGGATTTATAGGCACATCCCTACACTTGAGTTTTTATTACTCTAACACTAAATATGACCCAAATTGAAAAGATCAAAACACTTGGAGTACATTATTACGCAAATAAAGGGAATTTGAATTTAACGTTCCCTTCCCGTCATTTCATAAACTTTAACTTTTCCCATGAGTCCCAATCGTCCCAAAACTGTGTACAAAGGATATGAATCGACTTAGCAACTTATGCAAGCAACTAGATAATTGAACTAAGGGTTTAGTGTGATAACAATAATGCACTAAAAGTGAGTGCATACAAGGTAGGCAAAGGCGATTTGGGTGTACATTTGGGGGTGGGGTGTAAACAATGTTCTTCATTGATATTCCGGAAAACCGAAACATCACGAGAACCGCGAAAAGGATAGGCTCTGAGGGGTTAACTAGGGGTATCGTGTACTAAAGATGAGTACAACGCAAAGGTGTGGGGGAATTACTCAACCGATGTGGAAGAAGTAATTATATTACAGGTATCAAACAAGGGTTATCCTAATGCCTCTTATCATTTAGTTATTCCTAACTACACAAGTGTAGTCTTACTAGCGATCTCGGAATGAATCACAAAACAAGTGCTAGAATCTATTATACTACCGGTTCACACTCTAAGCATTAAAGATAAATGCTTTAATTCCTACTAATCTAAGGGTGATCCTCACATTTTGGGTGGAATTTAGGTGGTAAAGGGTTTTTGTGCTAGTCATGCAATTTCCTATCCATGAGACGCTTTATTAAGACTAATGGCCCACTCCTATATGTCATGAAAAATTAAAAATTTGGTGCCAAAATTACCTAACCAACATTTTCTCATGGTTTATTACGCAAATGCAATTGGATAAAGCAAATAATCAAGGATAAGCATAGTTTCAAAGTTCCCGTTTTATTTTCCCTCCCTACACTTAAACTGAACATTGTCCCCAATGTTCCCAGAAAGTATCAAAGTTATGATAATGGAAGGTAATTAAAAAAAGAAAGAAACTAATACTCCCCTAATTAGCTCGGTAGGATCCGTGTAAAGTGGTGTTTACATCTTTCTTCAAGAAGAACGTTTGCGTGAAAAGCTCCTTCTCATCTTATGTATCTTCTTCTTGGTAAATTAAACCTGCACACTTGAAGAAAACAAACGAAACCTTCGCGTAAAATCGGCGGTAATAATATATATAGGACTCTACTAAACTAGGATATAATGCTTGTGGAATGGATGTTTACAGAATTTCTGAAAAATTAAGGCCTGGAAAATTCTAAAAATTTATAAGTAGCACTAAAAACGAGAGAAAGTAAGATAAGTTGTTTTTGCTCCACCTGACGCCGCCAGGTTGCGATCCTGACGCCGTCAGGTTATCATGACAGAAACTGGTCTGCGATTTTCTGAAAAAAAAAATTCTGGAAAATTTATATCTTTAGAATCTGAAAAAATTCATGCAAAACATCCATTATGACTCGATACAAGCATTTGACTCACACATATATATCTCTTTCAATAATCGTAATTATCATGTTCACGTTCTTTTTGAAAACGTGTGTAATCCTCCCTACACTTATCCCTTTTGTAAAATACCTTTATATGTAATTAAGACGAGGTTAATGACAAAATAAAGCATTTTCACAAATTCAAACATGAGAACATGCAATAATGAAAAGATATATGACACATAAATAAAAATGAAAAACAAATACACATGGGTTGCCTCCCAAGAAGCGCTTGTTTTTGTTCGAGTCACGAGCTTGACTCTACCCTTATTTAACGGATAAAGGGGAGGTTTTCCCTACACTTAAGCTTAAGTGCTGGTGATAGTAGTGATACACACCCTTAGGGTGGAAATTTTCTACGTGAGGAGAGGGTGATGGGTGATTTATATGCGCAAAGGAGTGTGCTCCATTCATTATAACCTTACCTAAGTCTATTGGTGTAGCGGGTGAATCAAATCTCTCTCCTAAAAATGGATCATCTTCTACCAACTTCAAAAGATTCTTAGTTAAGGATCTATCTTGACCTAATAAACCCGGTTTAAACCCATAATGTTTCTTGTTATCAACCATGAATGGGTGATATAAGTGTGTAAGGTCATGGGTTACTCCTATATTAGCTTCCACTCTACATGGCCTAGAGTCTACCACCTTTATCAAGCAACTACCCGGATTATTTATTTTGATGGGTGGATTGGGGCCTAATTCAATTCCAAGATTCACATCTAAAGACGGAAAATTGGGTAAGGTTTTTGGTTGAGGCTTCGGTTCATCAAAATTAGGAACTTTCCTAGGACTAAGAGAGAGGTCATGAAAATAAACATCTAAACCTACATTCTCTAGTGGCATTTGGTCCAAAGGTTCTATATCAATCGGGGTTCCTATAGTATCTTCTACTTCTTCCGGGTAAGTTATAGACGATGTGTGTTCCTCAAGTGATGGTAGGGCTTGTGGGCTTGGAGTTTCCACCTCATTCTCCATTATATCTAGATCTCCTAAAAGTTCATCATGTGTTTTAGTATGATCTAACCCAAATACACTCCTAAGTATCTCAAATCCTTCTTTAGCCATTTCAAATTCTTGGTCCGATTCATAAGAATTATTCTCAAAAATTTGATCACTATGTTCTATTTTCCTAAAGGATTCCTCACGCGTGTCATATGTTTTGAAATCTATCCCACGCATGCAACTAGGCAGTTCAACTATAACCATCTCACAATCTTGTTCGGGTTTAAGTTCCATGTTCTTAAAAACTAGGTCTTTTTGATCATGATGCCTAATGTTGGATAAATCCTCCTTATCGATTTCCTCAAGTTGTGACAACTGATGGTTTATGCTTAGGAGGCTTTTCTCAAAAAATTTCCAGATGGTCTCACTAAAAGGAGTTGATTCTAACAATGATCGTTGAATAGAAGCCACACAAGCACAAAATTTATCAAATCCATCCAACCTTACACCCGTCTCCTTTTGGATATCTTTAAGATCACTCACAAATTCATTAGAACAATAAAAAGCAATCCAATCTGCGAAATTCAATTTTTCCTCATTTGTTAATGATTCAAATGCAACTTCACTTTCCATAGCGACAAATGAAAAGGGTTTTACGAACACAAACACAAAGAAGGGGGATAGACTACAAAGAAGCAAAAAATGAGAAAAAAGCTTACTTGATAGGAATCAGGCAAGGAAACCTAAACGAGGTGGACTTCTAACTAGCTATTCTATTCCCCGGCAGCGGCGCCAAAAACTTGATAACGCTACACGCGTCGTTCGGGGTCAAAGGAACTTCCTTTTCGTCGAGCAAGTTTTTCAACACCCTAGGCAGTGAACCTAATCGTTGTAGTGTAGTATTAGGGTAAGCCACGGGAATTGATATCGTTCTCTAGGGGAATAGGAAAGCTAGTGAGAAGTTATTACACTAAGGTTGGGGTTGAGGAAGATTATTTTTTTATCTTTTTTATGTTTTTAGGAAATAGAAAGGTACGAATCTCGAGGTATTGGATTTGGGGGTTGGTATTTCTACCGATTACTCTATTCGTCTAATTATCTAATCTAAGGTGTATGTAGTCTATGTCTAATTATTTGTGTGCTCATATGATGATTTAAAGATGTGTTTACTTAGGTTTTATTACTCCTTAATTATCTCCTATTGATGGTTGAATTGTCACGTCCTTATTCTTAATCGCGTTGTGTGTCTAAGGTCGTAGGGTATGCGTTTATCCCTAACTCTTTGAAACTACCAAAGGTTATTCCCTACAAAATCTCTAGGATTTATAAACTTAACACTAAGGTACTCTTCGGATGGTTTAGCCTACAATGACTCTAGGTACTATAAGCTAAGGTTCAACAAAGATTAATCAAGCATTAACTACACAACGGATGACCTATCGCAATACTAGATCATTAACAATTAAGATAAGAAACAAGCAATCAATATTCAATAATTAAGTTTCATATTCCCTAAGCAAACACACAAGTAAATTAGCCGGACATGGGAAACATGCAAGCATACACACAATTAATTGAAGACATAATTGAATTAATGAAGTAAAACACTTATCTTGATGTAAGATAGGGTATAGAACCCTAAAATACTGTACAAGAAAGCCTTGGTTCGGTTTAGGTTTTTACTCCAAAAGACTACACATTGAAAACTAAAAAATTCGGATTCTATATATAAGATTACAAGTGCGACGGCATCACCCTTTGATTTGTGACGCCGTTGGGTCTCCGTTATTAGGGTTTTGTCTTGGCCACGTTAGTCTTGCGACGGCGTCACCTTATGCTTGTGACGCCGTCCCCTTCAGTCTCTGACGTCGTCTGGATCAAATCTAGACAGTCTGAGTTGCGACGCCCTACTCTTTTAAAACCTGAAGTCGTCACTTGTAAATGAGCAATTTGGCTACTGAGCCGTCACAAAACTTGTCCGACGGCGTCACTAATTGTGCCTGACGCCGTCACCTTTAGTTCCAGCAGCCTGAGTGTCTCGAATCTTGACTTTGGCCATTTTCTTCGTATATTCGCGCCTTTTCGTCCAAATAAGTGTCATTCCAGCATTTTGCCTTCAAGATACCTAAAAAGTGAAAAGGAACTATATTAAGTAATAATGGATACAAAAGTGATCAAATAAAGGCTTAAACGACCCCTCAAAAAGGTACATTTTAAAACCTTATCAACTTGATATCTTGTGATCAACTGTTTTGCTTACAAACCTATGAACTCACTCAACCTTTGTGTTGACACTTTTTAGCATGTTATCTCAGGTTCGAAAAGAATTAGCTGGCATGGCATGAGAAGGCGCACGGAAAATATTTTGAAGACGATGCATATATTATCATTCGAAAAACATTACAACTTTTATGTTGTACTTTTTATGATTGTACAAACTTGTGGGACCGGTTTGTAAACTCTGATATTTTAATCGAATGATAATTTATTTCAAAACGTCTCATTTAGAGTCGTTTTCTGTAACTTGTGCTGTGAACTATGAAGTAATACCCCAGTGACACAATCTTCCGCTGCGATAATTTTGGGGGTGTTACAGTTACCGTGTTACAGTTACGGCGTAACACTTGGGAAAGGTTACGCCGTATCTTCATACAGGTTACTTTTGCTAAGACTACGGCGTAATCCTAGTGAGGAGTTACGGCGTAATTGATGGAGGCGCAAAACATTTCTTGACCTAGATGATTACGGCGTAACCTTAGTTGGGAGTTACGCCGTAATTGATATAAAGTTGGTCTTATGAGTCAACGCACTCTCTACGGCGTAATGTGAGAGAGTGAGTTACGCCGTAGCTTCTTCACAGTTGGCATATTATCATAAATTGTTAAGAAAATCTCCAGATCCGCGTCTCATAAGCTCCAATGCTCATAATTTACCTCAAAGTGAAATATAAAGGAATACAAGCGTAAATCCATGTAAATGATATAAAATATGAGCATTATCGGGAGAAATTGACACTTAAAAGTCAGGACTATTTGATGTTATCAAAAGGCTATCTTATTATCTGATGTCGAGGAAATCCGATGGAACGACCTTATCCCTATTAAGATTAATATTCTTACTTGGAGATTGTATTTGGACCGAATTCCTACTCGGTGTAACCTAGATAAAAGAGGGATTGAGTTAGACTCATTATGTTGCCCGGTATGTGATGAGGGCTCTCGAAACATCACAACACCTCCTGGTGGATTGCATAGTTGCTAAATATGCTTGGGTCACGGTTTGTAAATGGTTAGGACTTGTTGACTACCCAAAAGATCTCCACTCTTTGATTTCATGGGCTGATTCCAACAATTTTCCTTTCAAAACTGCTCGATACTTTGAAGCAGTCGTTCAAACTACTCTTTCGTCCATTGGGCACTTTAGGAACATGTTATGCTTTGACATGAAGCTCCGATGAATGACACAATAGGCGATGATATCAAGCTTCTCTCTCATTTGTGGATCTCTCATAGAAGTACAAATTTTCAATCTTGTTGGCTTGATTGGGCAATTGACCCGGTTAATGTTTTGTTCTAAATTGTAAATCTTGTTCCCGTTTTCTAGCGGCTTGCTAGTTTAATAAAAATCACTGTTCGAAAAAAAAACTTAAAACTGTGAACTTTTTTTGACACAATTTAAAGTGTGAAAAATCTGTTGTGCCATAATTTTTTTCACTTATTAATATAACCAATGTTTACACATTATCAAGTGTTAATGAACTATTAAAATTTTACACATATTTTATAAGTGCGGAGTAAGAGATATGTAGATTTGACATTTTTGTTGTAGTGTTTGTGTTTTTGGATACGATTCTACCAAGATCGATTTAAAGCTGGCGGATCATTGTTGTATTTCATGTGATACTATGTCAATAAATAGATTTTGGACCATATTAGTTAGCCGAAAGTTAAAGGTAATGAAGTGATGCACAAACTGTATAGAATCTCTTTTAGCTTTTATAGATTTTTAATTTTTCGTTGCAAACCGATGATTTATAGTTCTAGCTAGTAAGAAACTCCGGACATCGCCGACAATATCTACAAGTGGATCATATGTTAGTAACAAAGTTCTCTGTTTTTTTCCGTGTAGAATCTAATGCTCTAAACACGTGCACCATTTTGAAGAGATATGATAGACATACATATATAAAAGATGCAAAGTTATTAATTTAGGGCATATCCTTAATCACTAGCATATACTTACTAAAATTCCACGTTGATTGCACTTTGATAGCTCGTATATATATAAGCTAAGAACATTTTAGAGTATTATTAAAGAAGCATATTCCCGGTATGAATCATTAAATTCCTAGAGGAAATAGAAATCACTGGTTCCTAATCGACTTCCATGAAAGAAAGTAGGTTCAACTCCTTATCCCTATTAAATTCCTTCTAAAGAAGACATCAATTATCTTCAACTAGGATTATTGCATATTCTCCAACAAAAACTTTGTCATTTATCCAAATCATATTTTAGCATATGCTTCTAAGTGAGCTTCGCGGAATTACTATGTACGTAAGATTGTGATATCTGTCAATCCGTCAAAGTGTTTCAGCTTGTCGGCATCGCTTTCCTCATTCAAGAAGATTATAACATTTCAATAAAGAGAATATAAATAGATTGAAAGGGAAACTTATAGGAGTATGTGGTTTGGCGAATATAGGACTTGAATTAGACAATAATGAAAAGATTAGAATGTTTATGAGGCCCTTCTAGAGTAAAACTACTTCCGGTAATAGTCAATGTTAGTTCTTAGTTCTTACTATATGATAGGAAGCTAAAAAAAAGAAACTGCCATTAACTAAGTTAACACACCAAATTAATAGATCTCGCACATGTACGTGAAATATAAAAGAAGTACGGGCAGGGCTCAACATAACATGGCTATTTTGCTCGTCTTCCTACTATCATGTATTGGAGGAATGTGATTCCCACACAATGTGGATTATAAAGATTACAATGTCTAGTGGGTAGCATGACGAACTTAGCGAAAAGAATAGTGAATTAAAACCATATATATTGTCACAACTCAGCAACAGACACAACATATTGATTTGTCCACATGCCCGAGGTTCTAAAATGTCCCTCGAAGAATCTAAGCCTTGTAAGTACGCATGTATCCACAAATTTTAAGGGATAAATGCAAAATGGGCATATACTCGCTATAGTTCCATGGTTGTGTGGTTCATGACCTAATTTAAGAACATTACTGGAGTCATAATATAATAAGAAGTATATATATATGCCCTGGAGGAATCGTTAAATTCATAAGGAGAATAATTAATACAGACTACGTGTGTTCCAAATCCATTTCAGAAAAGAGAAAGCATGGACTTGTCTTCAACTAGGACATGTGATACGCTCTATAGATGAATATATTATTATCCCGGACATACTTTTGTGCTTCAGAACCTCATGCTATTCGATCATTAGAGAATGATATTTTCCAGCTCCGTGGAAGCCAGTGCAAAATTATGATATATATCACATCGATAAGGCATTTGTGCCTCATCACAGAGCTATTGTCGTTGCACGCAGGGGCCGGGGCATTTCACTTCCACCTGTTTTTATTTTGTCCTAAATTAAAAAATTTATTGTATACACACATTCACCAAAGAAAAAGAGCCCTATCAAAAGTTTAGCAAATATTACAACAATATGTTGGACAGGAAACAAACATTTTTTTGCCTAGCATAATTTACCTAGTTACTTGTCGTGAACTCTTTTGCAATGGGGTAAATAACTTATGCAACACTAGATCATAAACATAAAAACTAAACATTTCCAGACTATGTTGCGATTTATGCTTTTATCAAGGATTGGGTTCCTAATTGTTTTCTATAACCAAAATAAGCCTTTGGCCTAGCATAATAAGTAGGAATTCTCATCCGAATTGGATTGATTGTATTTACGATCCAGTTACATCTTGTATGAACATATTGTAATCTTTTTCTAGCCTTGCTAGTTGCTTTGTATTATATTGCTGTTTGAAAAAAAAAAATATCCAAAGTGTATTATACGTACGTGACAATTAACCAAGTGATTGTGGGTTCAAGTCCCACATGGAACAAGGCGTGTAGAATGGGTTTGTTCATAGATTAAGGGACCAAAATGAAGTAACAATAACATGGGTGATCCACTATAAGTAAAAATGATGTATGCAGCTAGCTAATCTATGGACGGCACACGAGATCAGATGGTTAATGCATATATTACAAAGTTAAACTTGGCTATAACATCTGAAGTTCTTAACACGTGTTTTTAGGGACCTCAGAGAAACATAAAATACTTAAGACTCAAAGCATCAGAATTATATAAATTTTTAGGGATAAAATCGCATCTGATCGTTCCATAGTTAATAACATTCAGGCCCTCTAATCTCTTTTGTTAAAAAATAGATTCCGTTTTCCTATTCTATCACGTTGTGGGGTTGCATCTCTTACCAATTAGGTTCATGCAGGTCTGGGTTTCCATTTGATTTACAAAGCAATGTTTTACATAGTACACTAAATGTTGGAATTATTTCCCGTGGTGCGCGCTCCGACTTAAGTTATCTATATATCATGGAAGTCGAAGATTAGGATTTAATCTTTGTTGATGTTGTCTTGGTGGATGTAATCACTCTAGTTTCAATAGCGGAAGTTCGGATACCATTAATTGTTTGGATTTTGAGGGCATAGATCCAAAACGAATAAAACACTTTGCTCATCTGCTCGCGTTTTCTCTTTTCTTTTTTTTAGAAAGGCAAAAATTTTACTAAAACCCCACAAGTTCAAAATACAAAGTAAAGGCATCCCACCTCAAATAATCAAGCTAAATAAAGGAGGGGAATACAAGAAAATAAAAGCAAAACATTACATATAGTGACCCTTGATACATGGTACTAAACAAAACATTACAAACTGACACATAGCGCTTCTCTTTTCTATTTCTACATCACATAATGCATCGTTACATATGAACAAGTTCGTTATGAGTCGGATACATGCATCAATAGGGAAAGTTAAAATTCTGACTTGACTACATTAGTCTCTTCTTTCATTGCAGAATATGTACTAACAGGCCTGCACATGCATATTGATATCAGAAAACCATTGACAAAAGATGATATAAGTAGAGAAAAGAAGTGTATTATGGTTTATGCATTATGAAACAGTGCAATCCTACTCATACCCATGATTTCATCCAATGCGGATCACCCTATTTCTTGTAGCCTAGAAAAAAAGATTTTGTGGGTAACCTTTCTTTCCCAATTTCAGATTCTGTCATGTATAAAGGGATCAAGTATAGTACGAGGCTTAAAGTTTTATGCTTTTTGGGGCAGCCTTCGGGCGCCCGTTCGTTCAACGCAAATGTTCTTGTAGGGTCGGGAAAAAAAGGGCTTTTGGAGAAACATGTCATGAGTTTAATCCAAACTCCCTCCGGTTCGCAGGAAATATGAGGATGCTCCTTAGGGAGGGTCAGTCGACATTAAAAGGTGCACGAAACTTTCAAGGTTCTACGATGCAAAATGTTCCTTGAACATTACTTTTATATAACATATTCATAATGAATTTAATATTAATTACCTACCTTTCGGCTATTACTAATCAAATACTCCGTATAACATTCCTATCTAATTTTATGCTATTCTTGAATTTGTCCTTGCTTTTATTTCTTCTGCTTGTGGATGATAGGGATTTAAATAATACAGGGATCTTAAACATGTAATCTTTTCAATCATGTTGTTATAGCTATAAATGATCAGGATGAACATGTGAAATGACCTACTCTTGATTAGAGATTATTGGTTACTTTCTAAGCATGGTATAATTAAAAATTCAAATGCCAACACAGTTAATCAAATTTCAAGCACACAAACAAGTATAACTTGGGTGTTTGGAATTGCTAATTTTTTATACTTAGAAAAAAAGCAGAAAAACAGTTTTTCTTAAGCAAGTTAAGAGCGGCTTATTTCGTGTTTAGTTATTTGATGATAAATCAAATTAACTTTTTAGTCTCATATTTAACTTTAAATCTTTTATAAATGAACTTGGTTAAAATATATTTCATTTTTTATAAAATAAGCAAAAAGTACTTCTTTTATAAATACAAATTTTTAAGCAGAACCACAAGCAGGAAAAATAAGCAATCCCAAAAACCCACTTACATCGTATTCTCCTAGTATTTGCAAATAGTATTTGTTAGAGAACATGATAATATGTTCTTGAATGTATGCTAGTGCATGTTCATGGGATTCGAAAATGGAGAACCTTTATCTGATCTTTGGAATTGCATCATTAAATAGTTTAGTTTGATATGAAATAAAGATAAGAGACAAACCACTGCTACGATTTTGATTTTGATATGAAATAAAGCTAAGAGACAAACCACGGCTACGATTTTTATTTTTTGGTAATGCTAGATAGTGGTGAGCAACTTTTTCTTACTTGAATCTTTCAACTAATTTTAAATAAACTCTTGCTTTTGTAATAACAAAATTACTCAAATCATTAACTCATTTTACAGAATGATCAGAGAAATACATGGTCTCACTAAAATACCAACTTTTGTTCTTAATGCGATCCTATATCTTTAAAACTTTGCGGTTCTTTCCAATATAATTGTCTACTTTTCTTTGTAAAAAAATTAAAAATTTACAATTAAGCCTCTTCATTATATCATACATACATTTATTTATTTATTTATTTTTAACAAAGGAAATCAGTGGAAAAGCAGGTAATATTTCCCCAAAATTTAATGATACTTTTTCTTTCATTAATTAGTGACCCATTTGACAGTTAGCTTACATTTATCTATGGGCTAGTGACACTAAGCTAGTGACAGTTCCCATTTTTGAATTTATTTTACCATGATTTGCCTTCATAGCTTGTAATTTCAGTATGAACATCATACATCGCTAGATTTTTGTTAATAGCCTGGAGATATTAAAATGTCACTTGATCATCAAAAGAATCACATATTTACAAGAAAAATGGGTATCTTGGTAAACTAGGTTCTTTTTTTTGGTCATTTTGTGATAAGGACTAGTCTTGTGATTTTCCCAAATTACTCAGAGTTTAAGTTAAACATTTTGTAAGATAAATATGTTTCAAAAAATCTTCCATGTTTGTCGAACACTCTTTTTGTGTCATCATAAGTTTTTCCTGAAGGCTCCTATAACCACTTTTCATAAACGTACGTATAACACGTGGGGCACCTCCGTGAGAGTTTTATGACTCAATTAGTGGCACTTCTCCCTTAAAATATTTGATTACAAACTATAACAAAACATATTGTTACTTCATTTTATCAAACACAGTGATTCCATGGCATCATAGTGGGCCATTTGGCCCAATTTATATTTTAAGAAGAAACAAATTAATTCCATGGAAGGCCTTACGTACCTCAAAAGTTTATAAAACTCAGCTCTGTGATGAATTGATGTCACATATAAATTAAGACGTCGATCGTTTCAGCTTATTTGTCCTACCTTCAAGCTAAATGGAGTTGCTTTTTTGCTCTTCTAGTCAACGAAACAAATTAAATCACACACTCACTTATTTTAAAAGGTCACGATAAGCTCAATTTTGGTGGCTATACTTCGCTAAATTTGATCAGCAATACATATGTATAGAAATGGTGAAGTAGTTTTTATCATAGACAAGGATCTGAGTAACTTATTTTATTGGACGTAAAACTATAGATTGAAAATTTGATGTTTTACACCTTTTAGTTTTATTCGAGGACATGGATATTATGAAGGATTATGTACATCAGCAGTATTGATGTATAGGGCCATTTGCTTAGAGCCAGATCGACCGAAGGGGCATCAGAGTTCGTTACCATGTACTTCACACATTCAAACTTTTATAGGCATCTTGGCCAATTATCGACACATCATACATGAAAATTGCCAATTAATTTCCGGTGAACATCCACCATAAACATAGGCCCTAATTCCAAGTGGAAGGCAGCATAGGATAAAAAGAAAAAAAGAACACAGGATATTTTAGAATGTGCTGCACCTGAGAATCAGTACTAGCCACATCATTCAAAGTTAACCTTTTTCATTACACCATTTTCAAGTGTCCATAAATAATGTGATCATACACTTCTATTAGACACTCTCATCTCAACTTAACTCACAAGTGCTTAAACAAAAGTAGTAACTGAGTTGAGTTTTAAAAACAAGAATGGTGAAGTTCACAAAGCAGTTTGAGGGTCAGCTAGTTCCCGAATGGAAAGAAGCCTTTGTCGATTATTGGCAACTCAAGAAAGACATCAAGAAAATTCATTGTGAATCCATTTCTTCATCAAAACCAAAACAAAAAAGCTCGTTAAGGAACACCCTCTTCTCCTCTTTTCAGAAACTATCCTTATTTGGAAACCAACAAGATCGTGAAGTCATTCATGTACAAAAATCTCTCTACAACTGTTTTTATTCGTTAAACTTTGAACTATGTATCTTGATCCCATCACAGGGTCCCCTGTGTTTGGGCTGGTGTACTACATGAGCCCAAAGGCTGGCTTCATGGTGTTGTGTTTATATATATGTATGGTTTTCCTAATGTGGTTTGACTTATGTTCGTGGTACCAGGTTCACAGTAAGCTTGCATCAATGGCTAGCAGGAGATTTCTATATGAAACAGAATTATTAGAGCAATTTGATCGTTCTGAAGCTGTTAGGGAATTTTTTGTCCTTTTGGATCTTCAGCTTAACAAAGTGAACGAGTTCTACAGAAAGAAAGAAAAAGAGTTCCTTGATAGAGGGGAGTGTCTTGAGAAACAATTACATATTCTGGTCGAGCTCAAAACTGCACTAAAGAAACAGCACAAAAATAAAGCTAGTTCATCCCACCATGAAGATGAAGACTCCATATCCGCCACCATTTCATGTGGTACGAAATTAAAATCTTAAAGTAATCATTATTGTGGTATAACTAAATTTGATAAAAAAAATAAAAAAAGATCAAGGAATATATATCCCACTTTTCACTTCCTAAATTGTTCACTAAAGCAGTTAGTCTTCTTTTTTTTTTTTCTTTCTTTAAAATGGAAACAGATGAAGAATCCAATAGGGGCATTACAGACCAAGATTTCCAGGACGAGGAGAGCATAGACGAAGATCTTGACAATAATGCTATGCAAGTTCATAACTTACCAAGATCAGACGAACTTATGCATGCGGCAATTCCAAAAAAGACGGACGAACGGAAACGCTCTGCTTCTATTAGTCATTGCCCTGGGAAAAACTTGAAAATTCACATTCCGCTAACCAACCCAACACGAGCGTTTTCTTATCTACTTTGGGAAGATTTGATCAATCAATCGTCCAAAAAACATAATGCTCAAGGAAAAAAGCTTCATATTAATAAAACAAAGCTCCGTCATGCTGAAAAAATGATTAGGGGTGCTCTCATTGAGCTTTTCAAAGGATTGGGCTATCTCAAAACTTACAGGTAATATTTTAGTTTTACTACATGTCAATTCATTAGACGTTCTTGAGGTATATATCTAGCATTTTCACTTGCTGGTTTTTATGCCGTCCTCTATTTAGTACCCGGCCTTTCCTAGTCTAAGAAAATGTTGACGAAAAAAAAAAAAAAAAAACAAACACTCACCGTTTGCATTATGAATCCATTCTTGCCTATCTAACATGATCACATTAATAGAATATTCTATCATCGTAAGCAATATAGTATTCGTAGATTTAAAATTTTTTAACGATAAATTATTTGCAGGAATTTGAACATGCTCGCCTTTGCAAAGATTTTAAAGAAATTCGACAAAGTAAGTACATGATGTGGGCATATTTTCCAAGTTGATTGACAAGATCTTATTTATTTTTCTGTTCCTGTTTACAGGACATTTTAAATCATAAGCAGACTAGATCAGCCACCTTATCGTGTCTTGCCTTTTTTTTTCAGGTTACAAACAAACAAGTTCTACCCATTTACCTTAAAGTTGTCGAAAGCTCCTACTTTAACAGTTCCAACAAGGTAAAATTGAAAAAAGATGATCATTAATTTTTGTAGATTTAGTACTAGTAGTGCGTAGTGACATAGCCACATTAACATGTTAAAGAATATCACATATATTTGCAATCGAGTACTAGATATCTGATATGCTGAAATAAGTTCAGACATAATGTAGTGGCTTTCTATGTAGAATATAGCGGTTTCATTCATTTTATCATATTTTCATCTAAATGAGTTGCGTGTAAAACAGATTGTAAAGTTGGCAGATGAAGTCGAGGAGACTTTCGTGAAACAGTTTGCTGACGATGATCGAAGGAAGGCAATGAAATATTTGAAACCAACTCAGCGAAAAGAGTCCCATGCTGTCACCTTTTTCATAGGTGTGTTTCTTTACCTGATTTCCTTTAGTTAGTGAAACAAATAAAATGATGATGAAATAGACTAGAAAAATAATTGGCCACTTAGAATCAAAAGATGAAGAATTTTATGATAATATAGAAAAACAAGAAAACCCCTTTTCCAAATCATATCATCTTTCTCATGAGTGGGCATTTATGTGGTATATACCTTGGTATCTTTGTTATCATATTAACGCTAACATATTTGCCTTAGAAAATAGAATCATAAAAACAATGAAAAAAAAAACAAAATTGTGTCCATGTACATTTTGAAGTTGTAATTTTGCAATATATAAAGACTTAATACGTAGTGGTGTTGACACTCAACACTTCAGAATAATACACGCTCTCATTTACACACTCTCATTAACCGTAAAATAAAATAGTCAAAATAATACACACAACTAGGTTTTCAAAAAAGAAAATACACTAACTAAAATATGATAAATAAAAAGACGAAATTCAAAAATATTACTACATAATTAACGTTCATAACTTAAACAATCTGTAATAGTTTAGTGCACTTATGTCCGTAAGTAAATGCAAACCATGTATCTAAATAAAGCGAGTATTAAAGTGTCTCAGTAAGTGAGTACGATGTTTCAGAAAACGTATCAAGTGTTTCAGTAAACTAGTAAAGTGTTTCAAATAAACAAGTAGAGTAAGGATCAAATGAGAAATATAAATTAAGATGAGAAGAATGAGAAAGAACCACAACCACCAATTTTAGATGCATCAATAAAAATAGATGCATCTCTAGTTATTTCTTTTTTCTTATTTGAATTGTGTGGCTAGAATTGTTTCTCACTCTTCTCATTTCAATAATTCTTCTCACTAGATCCATTCCCTAAACAAGTAAAGTATGTAACTAAAACAAGCATGCATTTTCACCCTAAAAGTAGTTTAAAACGAGTAAAAGTGTGGCTATGAAACTCACCTTAAGCAAAGTAGTAATGAGAGTGCAAATAAAACGTCAAGAAAGCCGATAAAACTTTACGAGCAACCTAAATATATACGTTGCGTCTTAAATTTTAAAAATGATAATGTAAATATATAGATAATTTTTATAAAGTTATTATATTAATTATGCATTACACATAGAGTTAAAAAAATATTTTTTAACACACTACGCATAACTAAAAAATGACAGGTAAAATAAATATATAACTATCGTATTATTGAACAATAATATTACAGAAATGATGTGCAAGTGGGTAATTTGCCACTAGAAAATTAATCTTTAAAATGACTTTAGTAGTCAAAGATATAGATCTGCTTTTAAGGTGACTTGGAAGAGCAAATACACCTTTATATCTCCATGTATATGACAAACCCATTAATAGGTGATTGACTATCTTTTACCCTACAAAGCTAATTGCCCAATGTGGTACTTGGCTTTTTTGATTGCCACTATACATTGTGTACGTGGAAAACCAACACAGCATAGTTTTCTAGTACAACATATTGAAGTGTGATCTTTCTCAGCACCATATCTTAGTGTTTGTATAAGCGCGAAAACGTTTTGTTAATTTGTCTGATAGTTACAATATATGACCATGCCTGTCGTGTTAGAAAGTATTGCTAAAGTTTGGCATGAACCCTAGGCCGAAAGATACCTTAAGGATGTACTATTTGAAGATAATTGAATATTGAGTTACTAAATAATCTAGAAAAAGTGCAATTAGCATAAGAAAAAATACCAACGACCATAAATACTTTGCTAAATTTGTGTATTACTAATAGCAACGCAATTTTACCAACTTACTTTTTACCGTTTTCCAACCGAAGATTTGGAAACTACCTATGGAAACTATTTAATAACAAGGGCTTTTCCGTTGCTAATTTTGCAACGGATAGAAAACTCTAATGCTAAATTGATAAAAATGGAGCCATATATAGCTTGTTTAGCAACGAAGTTTAGGCGTTTCTACTTGTCGGGTTTTATTAATGTTTAATCATATTAATCTTTGTTTACGGTTTTTATAGGGCTATTTACAGGATGTGTCATTGCGCTCTTAGTTGGGTATGCCATCATGGCTCATATCACTGGAACATATAGACAACAAACTAACACAATCTACATGGAGACTGTGTACCCTATACTTAGGTACGAAATGATCTTATACATCAATATAAAAAAGATAAGAAATAAGCAGTGTTAATGATGAGAGGGACAATCTATTCTTTGTTTTGCAGCATGTTCAGCTTGATGTTTTTGCATTTTTTCCTATATGGATGCAACATTTTCATGTGGAGAAAAACCCGCATAAATTATAGCTTTATCTTTGAGCAATCGCCAAGGCGAGAACTCAAGTATAGAGATGTGTTCTTGATCTGTACCATATCGATGACGTTTGTCGTAGGGGTCCTGTTTGTTCATATTTCCTTGATGGACAAAGGGTATTCCTATTCTCAAGTTGAATCAATCCCCGGCCTTCTATTATTGGTAATGTATTCCCCTTCAATCTTTTTGGATGATTTTGAACTTTTTGTGTGGCATAGATTTAAAGATTCTGAAAACCGTTTAATGCTTTCTATTACAGGTCTTTTTGATACTGCTTGTGTGTCCCATAAACATCATCTACAAGTCAAGCCGTTACCGTCTGCTTAGTGTACTAAGAAACATTATTTTATCGCCTCTTTACAAGGTTGTCATGCTGGACTTCTTCATGGCTGATCAACTTTGTAGCCAGGTCCAATACTATCTTTAATCATATTATTATATCAATTGAAGCGTCAAATGTTACCTTTCTGTGAATGGTCCATCAGTTCCAAGTAGAGGCAGTAAAATTTATAAAGGGCGACAAGATTAGCAAATCTAATATATGCTTCTATGGTTACAAAGAAAAAAAAGATGTCTCTATTAACTACACACATAGCTCGTTCTGTTTCTGTGATTTTAAAACCACAATGAACTACAAATCTTGTATTGGTGATAAATCTTTATCATATTAGTACGAAATATTTTGACATAAATTTCATTGTGGTGAAACAGGTGCCGATGCTAAGAAATCTTGAATATGTTGCGTGCTACTACATAACCGGGAGTTACAAAACTCTAGACTATGGATATTGTGTCCAGACGAAAAATTACAGAGATCTTGCCTACGCTGTTTCTTTTTTGCCTTATTACTGGAGAGCTATGCAGGTATATATGGAAACAATGAGTTTTTTTGCTTAAGATACTTTACCATGTGATGGATAAAAATGAAACCACTGATATAAGCATGCCTGTGTGGGCACCACGTACTGTTCATTTATTATATGACTTAAATGCTGATAATTTAAATTCTTGTTGCTTAGTGTGCTAGGCGGTGGCTTGATGAAGGTGACACTGGCCATTTGCTAAATTTGGGGAAGTATGTATCTGCAATGTTGGCAGCGGGGGCAAAATTAGCATACGAAAAAGAAAAGAGTGTGGGATGGCTATGTGTGGTAGTGATAATGTCAAGTATCGCAACTTTGTATCAGTTGTATTGGGACTTTGTGAAGGATTGGGGTTTGCTACAAGTCAACTCCAAGAACCCTTGGTTAAGAAATGAATTGGTTCTTCGTAACAAGTTCATTTACTTCTTATCCATGGTATATATGCTTACGCTTGCTGTAAAGAAATGTTCCTCTAAAATCATCAATTTTAACTAAAGAAAAAAAAAATTAATTATTTGAAATTTTCTTCGCACATACAAATCTGAAGTCTGTCTATTAATATTTCCTAGCAATATTTTTGCAGGGTTTGAATCTTGTTCTGAGACTAGCTTGGTTACAAACTGTCCTACATTACAAATTCGGGAGCATCGATTACAGATTGACAGGGCTATTTTTAGCAGCCCTTGAAGTCATAAGAAGAGGCCAATGGAATTTCTACAGGTATACAGAACACAATTCATTGAGTTTAACGTCATAAGTTTAACAAACTTTCTGAAAATAATGAATAGTATGTTTGACCTTAAAAGTATAAAATTTTGCTTTACAATAGCTTACAAGTACATATATCGCCTTTGGAATGGTCCTGCAGATTGGAGAATGAGCATCTGAATAATGCAGGCAAGTTTAGAGCAGTGAAGACAGTACCGCTTCCATTCCAAGAAGTGGATGAGCAAGATTGATGATCATATATTCATATGCAAATTCTCTACTAGAATTGATAGTAGAATAGGTTCGATTCTTCGACCAAGCCACTGATGATTCACAAGGGAACCTCTTAGCTCACAAGTTGATGCAATAGGATCACATTTTGTTCTTCAACTTTCTTGTAGCTAGTCACTTTGTGCAAATAATTCATATTTGTACACAATTTTCTTTCTCTATTTAATGGAAACTCTAGTGCCTTTTTTGGGCTTATATATTAAAAATGTTAGACTTTATTTGTTCCAATTGGATAAGGGAAAATAAATTGTGTCTGGAACTGACAGCATATTACCATTCTGAATGAAAGCCCAAATTAATTTCATTGAAGAGCTCATGGAAATTTCACTACATGAAACTTCCTTATTACATTGTTGACTAATTAGTCGCGTCACTATAGTAACATTTAAGAACCAGTCACAAAATTCTCTCTTCTACATGTATCTGAACAAAAAGCTCATCAGTCACTAAAGAAGGAAATCATTCCCAACAAATCAGATCATCCTCTGATTGAATGACTAAAGTTAGCAATGACTAAGCTTTTCACAATCATAAAATAATCATGAGTTAGTGAATTTAGTATGATAATGGATCTAGGACTTGTTAACGACCACACATTATGCTCGATAAGGTGGGATATATATACAAAAATTTACGAGCTAATGGCAAAAATTGTAGTCACTAAATGCAAGGGTTGAAACCAAACATTGGTCACTGACTTGGGTCTTCTAACTAACTAAAATTTGCTGCTCATTTAGTGCTAATGGAAGGTAAAAAAGTTATAAATTTCGGACAAAATTAAAACTTGGCCACTGAGTTGGGCGTTCAAGGTTGCCAAGAATTATGATGGTTGAAATCGCGTACTTTTAGTGACCAAATTGTGCAGCAGGCAGTAGGCCAACTTAGGTGCAGCAGGGGCTTTATGGCCCCTTTCTTGTTAAGCCCATTATTCCGAATGCCCATATTATTCCTTCAACAGCTTTTCTATTTCATATGGTTCCATAAATGTGTGGTTTTTTTTTAATGTTTCAGACTACTTTCAGCACACCTTCTAACTATTTATGTAATCAAGTGAGCAACATAATCTAGTGTATTAACCCAACATCTAATATGGGCCATTGGAATAATGTGTTTACAAGAAAAAGGGCCATATATAAAGCCCATGGTGCACCTAATGAAGGTAGGGGTGTTCACGGATTGGGTAATATCCACAGTAACCGAAAACCGAAACTGAACCGAACCGAAAATAACTGAACCGAATTTGTGACCGAACCGAATTGGTCAAAACCGAACTGAACCGAACTAAATATTTGGTTATCGGGTTGGATATGGTTTTGGCAATGAAAACCGAAAACCGAATTCATATAAAATATATATTTTTTCTATGTAAATATATGAAAAAAAATTAATAAAACTCTTTTTTAGTATAAATATAAAATGATTTAAGCGTGAAAAAAATATTTTGTGCTAAAAATATATATAATTAAATAAAAAATAATAATTAAAATTATGTAATTCAGGTTATTCGGTTCGGTTTTCGGTTATAGGGGTTCGGTTTTCGGTTCGGTTGAATCAAATTTAATTTCGGTTCGGTTCGGTTTTCGGTTATACCCAGAAAAAAAATTAACCGAACTAACCGAACCGAATAAACCGAATAACCCGATAACCGAACCGATGAACACCCCTAAATGAAGGTTTGAACTAGGGTGAGCGAAAAAATCGAAAAGACCGAATAAACCGAAAACGAAACCAAACCGAACCGAACTAATAACCGAACCGAATTTGCTAAAACCGAACTGAACCGAACTACTAATTCGGTTCTCGGGTTGGTTATGGGTTTGGCAGTTTGAACCGAAAACCGAATTCATATAAATATATATATTTTATATATTTATATATATATTTATATATTTTTATGTATATTTATATACAAATAAATACTATTAAAAGGTTATCATAATATAATAAAACACTTTTTATGCTTGAAATATATTTTTTTTCTAAATATTTATGTAATTATTAATTTTTTCTTAAAAAATAGTGAAATTCGGGTTATTCGGGTCAACCCAAAAACCGAACCGAATTAGAATTCAACCAAACCAAACCGAAAACCGAATTTGAATTTGGTTCGGTTCTCGGGTTGACCTAATTTTTTTTTTAACCGAATTAACCGAACCGAACAAACCGATAACCGAACCGATCAACACCCCTAGTTTGAACTTTCATTTTCAGAATATAAGTAGCATTAGATTTTGTTTTCTTTTGACTTGTAGTCATAGATCAAAGGATGATGAATAAGATGATACCTCCATGGCTCCATACAATCATAGTGGCTTTCGATACCTTGTCCTCATAGTTTCAAACTCCAAATTTACAGCTTGCAAACAGTTCACTGATCTCCACTTTTAGCATCAATTGCTTTCTATCGAGTTCTAATATATGTCTGTATTCTCATTCATTAAGGCCCTAGAAATTATTCCTTAATTAGTATATTAGCCGAATCCAATATGAAGTAATAAAAAGGTAGGGTGCGTTTGGTTTGAAAAAGTGGAATTGGATTTGGATTTTGATTTTGTTTGAAAAAAAATGTGGAGAGAAAAATAATGATTATTTTAAAAATAATTTTGTTTATATAATAATTGAAATAAAAAATAATATAAACAATAGGAAATGAAAATGATGAAAAAAATGGGTTGAACATGTGGCTGAAAATATTTGAAAGAATAAACATGCGCTACTCAAAACCCACCAAATTGGTAGGGCTAAGACATTTGAGTTCAAAATTTATTAACCAAACAATTCACTCTTAGAGCATTTGCTATCATAAATTAGGTTATGCCATAACTCAGCGCCACGTCTGCGCAACATCAGCTTTAACATTTCATCTTAACTCATCAAAAAAACACCCGCAGTCATAACATTCCCAAGGTTAAACCTTAACTCAGCAACAATTTACAAAAACAACCCCTCATTTAGGGGCAGAAAAAAAAATAAATAAAAATAAAAAATAACGCACGTTAAGGGTAACGCCCAACCTTTAACACCCAAATAACATGGACGACGGTATGGTTAACATCACATAACTTGAAAATGTTAACCTTTAACACCCACTTGCAAGTTACCATTGCAAGTGCTCTTATTCATTACACTGCTAATCATATCTGCAATTTATTTTTTTTAAAGATGGAAACAGTTTCATGATACAAATCCATCCCATAATGCTAGGACGCATCAAGCCACAAAGCTAGGTGTAGAACTCACTCTAAAAAGCTAGCTCAAAGGAGGATGAGACACTTAGACTTTATAAACCACCAATGAATCCCATACTTTACGGATGTTGGATCGTAACAATACCCCGCACTTTAAAGAACCAACGTCCTCATTGGTCACAGCTATGTTGGTCACGGTTGACACCCTTCTTTTTGGGTCCAAGCCACCACTCCGAGCTTGTTGGTCACAGTTGGCACCCTTCTTTCTTTGGGTCCAAGCCACCACTCTTAGTGTTGGAACCTCGAAAGGTAGAACTAACTCTGATAACATTTTAATTGGTGGTTTATAAAGTTTAGGTGTCCCCTCTTCCTTTGAGATAGCTTTTTGAAGTGAGTTCTACACCTTGCTTCGTGGCTTGATGCGACCTAGTATGGGTTGGGTTTGTATCAATTGGTATTAGAGCAAGATTTTGGACCAATTATTTTCGTGAGGTAGTGTTCATCAAGGTATTGTTCATCCATAAAAAAAAATGCACACAAAAATTTTTAATGGCTAACAAGAAGATCGAGGGTCTGGAAACCGAGTTCGCATAGTTGGGTACTAAAATCAATGATAGGTTCATTGCAATGCAACAAGAAAGCAAGGCGATGCAAGAAGAGTCTACAAAGCGATTGGATAATGTGATGAAGGCCTTGGCAGCCTTGACCACTAGCACAAGTATGATCTAACCTAGGAATGGGAAAAACAATACTGGTCCACAATACGATGATCTTAGGTCTCTCATGAACACCCGAAATTTAAATGGGTCATGTGATCCGAAGGAAAAAAAGGGTGTAGGGTGTTGTGTTTCGGGATAAAATAGCAGCGAGTTTGAAGTAGGATCCAGGTTGAATGGGATGGGAAATCATTATACATGGAATCTAGAAGGGGATCGTTTGGGGTTGATCTTCGCTTTAGGAAGTTAAAATACCGATATTCGAGGGTGAAGATGCTTATGAATGTATATATCGTATGGAACGATATTTTGACATCGAAGAAATCCAGGAGATGGATCAGTTGTGGGCTGCAATTTTGTGTATGAAGGGTTAGACCTTATCATGGTATGATTGGAGTGAAGGAAGGGATCCGTTTAAGTACTAGGAAGGGTTAAAAAACAATTATTGGAACGTTTTCAACAATCTTATGAGGGAACACTCTATGAACAATTTTTAGGCACACTCAAGACGACACTGCTAGGGATTATGTGGCTTTATTTGAGAGATTGGCATGTCAACTTGTTGGAGTTCCGAAACCGGTTTTGGAGGGCACATTTATTAATGGAGTCAAACCTGAGCTTCATGCATCTGTTCGTGTTATGCAACCAGAATGGCTTCACCATGCCATGAAGCTGTCAATTTCTATTGATGAGAACAAGACTTGTTACAATGTCTTATGGGGAGGTGGGTCACACCGTTCAACAATAGATTAAACCACTTCCAAGAGAGAGAACATTAGAAGATTAACTGATTCAGAACGACAAGCTAAGAAAGCTATGGGATTGTGTTATCGATGTGATAAGAAAATTCACCTCAGGTCATCGGTGTCCAACTCAGATTTTACAAGTGATGCTGGTTGATGAAAGTGATGAGGAGGTTGCATCAGAACTTCGAATGAAACAATGGGATCCCATAACAAAGACTGATTAAGAGAAAATTTTAAGGCCGCGCCTTGAGGACAAGTTGTGTGTTTTGGCGGGGAGTAATGATACGATCCATCGCTTTTAGGCAATTTTCAACTAAATTAGGTTTTTCTATTATTATTAGTTTTCTTTTATATGTATTAGCTTGGTAGCCAAGCTAAAGTATTATGGTAAGTATAGAGTATCTCTATTATTTATAAGGCATAGGGTTATAGGTTTGGGTATGCAGATTTTGGAGTCGTTAGACATTGGGAGGTCACCTACATCTCGAAAGTAGGCACTATCTTTTATTTTATTTTCATTTTTTTGATATTTTAATAATAATTCAGTCATGGTTGGTCATTCCAAGTAGCAAAGGCAATCAGGAATAAGAAAAATTAGTTTATAAACTGAATATAGAAATGTTACAGATGCAGTTAATTAGAACTGCAAACAATAAACAGTTACAAGTAAAATAAACTATTTCTAAGTAGGCATCAAGTTCATCTAATAGAATAATAAATTTTTGTCTCTTAATTAGTTAAGTTTTGGGTTTATTTTGAAGCATGAAGGATTAGTGAGCTTTGCTCATCCTCAATGCTACATACGCTAGAAGCCTGTACCCAACCAACATTACACACAACGCGGCCACGTCCCACCACACGTGACCCATACCAAGATACTTGATCGCTGGAAAATCCAAAACGCGGCACTGAATACCTATCCCACACTCGTAAACCTCTTTTTCACCATATTGTACTTCCACTAAAAGCTTATAACAATAATGGCTAAATGAGATGTATTTCAACCAACTTATGAATGGTGGAATTCGTTGAATATAGTAACCACCGGCAAGCAAAAATACCAGCATGATCACTGATGATAAAGTCGTTGCTTGTTTTAGGTCCATAAGAATGGCTCCCAGGGCTAATCCAAGCCCTTGTGAAACGAGAACATTAAAAAGAATGATTAGAACTGTTAGGACGAATGTGATCAGTGAAGGCTTGAGGCCACCCATCCAATATGTAATGGTTACAAATATGGTTGGGAGAACTAGTTCCATTGGTAAGTCTCCGGCTATCCTTGCAAAGTAATAAGACGATAGGCGGTACATTGATGAGGAACGTTCTCTCATTAACATAGGGCGCTCTTGAGGGAATGTGAATATGGCATTGGATAGTGGGTAAAAACCCCAAAATATTGAAAAGAAGAAGAGAAGTCCCACCTGCATATCATACATATAGTTAGTATGCCTTTTAAGACCAATACAAATCTTTGTGTTTATGGATTATTCTTGTAACAAGTTTTATAAAGGTAAACCAAGACATGTACCAATAACTATATTTGCGGAGATAGAATAGATTAATCATCGGCAACTAGTGAAACTAACAGAAGTTGATTGAAGATATTGAGTGGTACATAAACAACGAAGGACAATCGTGGTACCTGATCTTGCAAGTGTGATGTATCTGAATGCCACCATAGAAACCCTGATAAGAATGAGACAGACATCACTTGAAAGATTCGTAAACCTGAGTACGATTCGTGTCTCCTCTCTCTAAGACCTCTTTTGAAAAGGACTTTAAATTGTGTCCACCAACTCGTGGTCCATCTTTCATCACAACCTGCGATTTGACACCACTTATATATATCTAGCTTTGGCATCAAACTATGTTATCTTTACATGATATTTATTAAGATCACCGCTAGATATCATTTTATGTTGCTTTTGAATGCTTTTATACCCACTACATGGCTGAAATCATGTGATAAAGTGACATGAAATTAACTGATTATTCAAAAGAAATTGTTGATATCAACTTACATCTTGAAGGTTGTGGTCCTCTAGCACGAGTCGTGTCGTCAATATTTCTATGGATATCGTCTTTAATTAGAGGGTGAAGCGTCTTTTTATAAGATGATATCAAAAACTGTTTAATCGTGTTGCAAGCTTCATGGCAATCGGTTCTACCTTGATTGTATTCTTGATGATCATTTGGGTTTGAATAAGGAGCCACACCTATAGATCAAGATTATAAAAAATTGTTCATTAGAATTTTGTTATCATATTTTTATCAACTTTGTATATACAAAACTAAAAATTCTCTTCATATCATATCTAGTTTAGATTTTAAAAAAGTTGATGCAAGTAAACTCTAGAGTAACCTTCAAGCAAGGTATCCTTATTTTACATATAGAACACTAAGAAATAAAGCATAAAAAGAAAACAAGAACATACAATGTATGTACGTACCATTAGCGAGATCAAGCAGAAAATCAGCAGGATTCATCAAACTAAACCCGGGCACATACCCAATGGAAGCAAGATAGTTCATAACCCGATCTGACTGACCGCTATAAATCGGGCATCCATCAGATAACACGACAACCTTATCAAACATCCAGTACAACCTACTGGATGGCTGATGGATCGTTGTAACGACACTCCTCCCCCCTCTAGCCAGTCCTTTCAACGTAGCCATTAATCGTAGAGCTGTGGTTGAGTCGAGCCCTGAAGTGGGCTCATCCAAAAGCAACAAACTCGGGTTCACCAGCATTTCTAGTCCTATACTAACCCGTTTTCTCTCCCCACCTGAAACGCCACGAATGAGTGGCCCTCCACAGATACTATTACGACACTTTGTTAACCCGAGTTCAATTATGATTAGCTCAGCTTGCTCTACCTTTTCTTCATGTGTCAAACTTTTGGGCAACCTTAACATGGCAGCATATGTTAAAGTTTCGATAACAGTTAGATGTGGGTATAACACATCATCTTGTGTCACGAATCCAATTTTTCTTTTCACCGAGCTAGAAAACGGCTGGCTGTTGTATGTTATGTTACCTGAAGTCTTTCCATATAATCTACCACCAAGGGCAGTTAGTAAGGTGGTTTTTCCACTGCCTGACGGGCCGAGCATGGCTAGTAGTTCTCCTGGTCGGACTACTCCACTTACTCCGTTCAGAAGAGTTCGGTTTCTCTTTGATTCGGGTGAAGTAAAACAATGGTCTTCTCCAGATTGTAAGTTTATAGTGTATGTCAAATCTTCAAACTACACAATTACAAACCAAGAAAAAAGGTTATTGGTTAACCGAAATGCGTACAGCAACCACTTTTGTTAGTTTGTATCGCCATATTAAGATGGCCGAATAGTTTACAAGTCTTTGCGAGTATCTATTTAAAAAAATTAGCCAATATACATACTGGGTTCTATCATCTACAAAATATGTTGATCTTTAATATTTGTCAATTATGTAAAAAAATATAACAAAATCATGTCTCATTGAACGTTTAGTCATAAACCTAATACTCATACGTATATGGAATAATATCAATCAATAGAATTATCTATAAATGAAATGTCTTGTACCTTAAGTGTAATAGGACGTAAAGATTCGCGTAGAAAAGGCAATTGTGATGGAATCGATTCATTTTGGTTAGCAACGTTAGATTCCAAGGTACCGTTCGTGTTTGTAGTCGACCCTGGTGGCTCGGCATGAACTGTGGAGTTCTCCATTCTTGTGTTAACATGAGATCTAGTAGAAGCTGGACTGCTAGTGACACTAGAAATAGTGGACTCAAGCTCAAGAATTGGCATGTTTACAAAGTTTTAGAGATGACAAACGAAAGCAGAAATGTTTAAAAATGGGATTAGAGCATGAATATGAGAAAGGTTAATTGGTTCACATGCAGAAAAGGAGTGGAAATATGTGAGCATTTAAAGAAAGAGAAGAGTGGGGCATAGGGAAGAAAAGTAATATTGGTGACTCATCATATAGCTACAGGTCTGTGATGTGTCGCTGTATTATAATTTTTCTTTTTTACTTTTTGTTAACTTAAGTTTATATAATTTTGACCTTTCAGTAATCATTTCTAAATTTGTCAATCACTTACTTTTACTCAGACGGTTTGGATACTGCTACTATATTTATAGTAATTTTTAAGATGTACGTTATTGCATGGTAACATGTTATCATTATAACTTCTTTACAACATAGATGTACAAAAAATAGCTTTGTGTCATTGGGGTTTCTTTTTTAGCAATAGTTTCTGATATTTTGGTCAACTAATTTAAAATCAGCATTACACAAATTCAAACTGAGTAAAAGTTTTCCTTTTACAAAAGTTTGACGTGACAATTTCATAATTATTTACACATGATGCTTATTTCATATTACTTATGTATTATCCAATTAAACCTAACTTTTACTATCACATTCAACCTAAATTTTGTACTAAATGCATGTAATTGAAATTTTTATCTGATTAATATTTTTTTGAGTATTATTTCATATTTTACAAAATAACAAATTCAAACACTATTTTAAAAAATACTTAATTTTAAGCAAAATCAGAAAAAACAAGCAATTCTAGTTTAACTTTTTTTCCCTTCTTTTTAAAGCGTTTTCGGATTCATAATTAATGAATTACTGTCTTAGGCATAAAACACAACACGGTATTTCAAAAATGCAATCATTACACGGTGACACCGATAAAGTTTCATCTTTGGATTTGCTATGCTTTATAATTGAAAAATAAAAATAAATGGAGAATAATTTTAGAACAATCAAAGATAAATAAGTGAACAATATATATAGTTTGGGTGAGTAGCACTTTTAACGAAGAGCAATAAATATGGCCCTAGTGAAAATCCGGTTCTCATTCAATTTATTTAGATGATTTTTTTAAAGATTGAGATCCTCATATATGTTTACTTTGAACATGAAAGTTAGCCTTGAGTTTTTTGTAAGTGAAAAAAAAGTAAGTCATCCTTGTAAGACATCTATTTTATTAAAAATTAAGTATCTTTTCACAACAAACCTAACATGATCTTTTATGTTCAAATTAAATATGAGAAAATTTCAATCACTTTTTTAAACAAAGACTTGGAGGCAATAGCTGTTATCGAGAAATTTTATATTTAATACATTACCCTCAAAATGCATCAACCAAAAATACTCTATTGAGAGCATTCTCTAGTGGATGGCATCGCTCGTGGTCACTATTTCAGTGTGATAGTGATGAGTTCGTGGTGGGCATGCTCGTGTTGTGGAAGCAAATAAAGGCTCAGAGGATAAACTATGTTTCACTGACTTGAATTAGTAGTGAGCAATTGTTGCGATGACCAACTGACAACTACAAATACTCTTTAAGTGTTTGGAGACTAAAGTTTTGAATACGAATGTGTACATTTCCTTTAAAAGAATTACTATGCATGTCCTTTCTGTTAGTGGATCATTATTTAGTGTCTTGTCTAGTTTGTATTGGGCCAAGCCCGTTTACATGTATTTACACTGTATTGGAACATTATTATGATTAAGTAAAATTATAGAGTTTAACATGATATCAAAGATATATCCCAACTGTCTTGAATAAACCCTAATTATATAAAATCACGTCTTTTTTTTCTCTTTTCTTTCGTGTGGTTGTCGTGCATCATTAAACCCTAACTCTCATTTTCCGTTTCCATTCATCAAACGATCAACATAGTTAATACGACATCACCACCTCCAATTACCACTCTTTCTCAATCAAATAAAATGCTCGTTGTTTCGTCCAATATGAGCCTTGTTCCTATCAAGTTAGATCACGCCAAGTCGAATTGTTCCTCATGGTATATCTTCTTCAAGAATCAATGTGAAGGATTGGAAGTACTCGATCATATCTAATCCAAAGAAGCATTCACAAGTGCTGAGGTCATTCCTCCACCAGTTGCTGAATGGTTAAAGGTAGACTCATCTTAATGTATTTTCTTAACCTCTTTCAAGGTCCTTGTTGCAACCATACTAGATGCTGGGACCTTTCACAAAAACATTTTTCTCAACAACAAAAGAACCAAAACATTGCTTTGCATGGTGAGTTACGGGTCCTAGATATAGGAGATATGGTAGTTAATACATATTTTGCTAAGATTGAGTCCATTGCCACATTACTTACCGACCTAGGATATCAATGGATGATGACCTTGTCACATATGCCATTAATGGCTTAAGTGACCGGTTTATGGGATCATTTCTCATCATGACCCCTTTCCCGACCTTGACACGGTTAGGTCCATGGTGACTACCGAGTACCTTCGTCTCAAATACAAAGTAAACCCTTCATCTTACCTCACTTCATCCTTGGCTCCAACAGTCTTGTTGGCCAAGAGTAGTGCTCGAGTGAAACACCCAAATAAAGCGAAAATAAAAAAAATAAATTATAGGCTGCTAAACAGCCCATCACCAATGGTCAAATAGGTTTGACCGGTGGTCAAATGGGCCTGACAGGCGGCTAAGGCCGTCTGGTCTGCAACAAACTTATTTTGAGTATTTTTCGTAAAACACGCTTACACTTATCGCCAAACCTTGAAATTAAGGAAACAAGATTTAACTATACTAAATATCATTAGAAAATAATGTATATACTTGAATGACTTGCAGAAGTGCATTTTCTACAAAAAATGAGGCTCATGCCAAACACCCCTTAAAAAGTTCTAACTTGAAAGTACATTACAATAACTCTAAAACTTGTTACAGAAATGGACACCCAAGTTCTGGACATTAAAGGTTTCAAAAGACATTATTCTTGGGGCGTAAACAAACTTGTACAAGAGTAAGGTTGGGATGCTCGTCACCTAGTTCTCCACGAGCATTACCATTCCTTTCTTATACCTTTCTTCATCTGAAAGCCCCAATTCTTTATCATTAACCTACAAAAGGAGAAACTATCAATGATAAGTCATACAACTTAGTGAGTATACGAAATATGACGTAACATAAATATACTAATTTACGTATGCTACGTGACCAATTTTTAGTTGGGCCCTTTTTATAGATTTCTACTATTAAACTAGACTAATTCAAATTCTAAACTGAATTTGAGACTGAGACGAAACTGAACTAAACTGAACTAGAAAATGAAGTTGAGTCTTTACTCTCTTGTACGGATGCAATCCGGGTTCTAAATTCATACTTGAAATGATATTATGACCACTCGAGTTGACATGAATATATAACTACTAAGGTCATCATCATTACTTGACATGATATCGAAATTCCCTAAAGGATGTGAGTACTTATAATGCGGCCTATACCCTCTTGCACGGATGTTATCCAGGTTGTAACATGCTGAAAGGCAACATAATATGTTCCAAATTGTGCTATTGAAGCACGGGTACTCCACATAGGATTCATGAATGGAAGATTTCTCTGGTGCACTTTAAGCACAATTCTAGATATAACTAAGCTAACTAAACAACACTAATCTGAAACCATATCTACATGGTAATTCTGTCTATACTGAAACTAATTCATATCACTCTAACGTGATTTACTAACTAGACTATACCATTTCTATAACTATTCGAAACTTTGATAACATCAAATTACATGATATTTTACATACCAAATTCCCGTGTTTATTGCCTCATTTATATAAATATGGTACTTAATTCATTCATATTCGTTCATATTTTCATTTCAGGATAAATGAGGCGTTTGAGCGGAAAAGATACAAGAAAAGGCCTACATATGCAAAAATATATTCTGAAGACATGTTACGACGTAAGTGGGCGATTGACTTACGCCGTAACTCATACTACGAAGGCCAAAGTATTATGTGTGAAGGTTACGCCGTAACTGCTTAATGATGTTACGGAGTAAATATGATGGCAAGAAGGATACGGCGTAACCAAATCTTAGGGTTACGCCGTAATTTATAATTGTGAAGGTTACGGCGTAACGTGGTAAATTAGTTACGCTGTAGAGAGAAGTATGGAGCAGACAAGAATATGATTATGAAGAATTACGGCGTAACTGAATAAATTAGTTACGCCGTAATTAATAACTTGGGAACGAAGGAGTTGAAGTCCAGGGGATAAATGAAGTCAAATGATATTAAAGTATAATTATTACGAGGACCAAAAGTGAAAATAACAAGTACGATGAAGGACTAAAGCTGGGCGAATCATATGAAGAATTAATTATCACAAGGACTTGTTATAATACTAACAAGAACGATCAGGGACTAAAGGTGACAATTTAAATAAAGTTTATTATGTCACAAGGACCATGTATAAAAATATCAAGAATGATGAGGGGCTGAAACTGTACATATCTTATAAGTATTATACTTATAAAGGCATATGGACTTGATATGAAATGTTGAACACAAAGACCTTGATAGATCTTAAGCACTCGGAGATCGTTAGTGTTGCCGATGTAATCACAAGCAAACTAATGGAAGATCTCTACAACTCGTATTTTGAAGCGGAAAGTAAATACAAGTTATATTAACTAAGAACTCTTTGATCCTCTATGGATCTTTTGATTATAGAAACTCTATGTTTCGGATAGTTTTTAAGACTTGAAAGACTTGAGAAAAAGCTTATCTATTACAAACTAACTTGGTTTCTTATATAGGCAAGAAACCCTAATGAGCGTTGACAATTTACGCTCCTAATACTAACATAGACTAAGCATGCATTTTAGACAAGCATGCAACTAATCATATTGTTTTGTTAATCATATTGTTTATTCTGAGTAAGCTCTACATAATACGGCGCCAACCTATACATACGACGCTGACTTTTACTCTAAACTGAGCTTATCTCTCCTACGTGGATTCACACTTTCAGCAGCAACACAATATCTGCTTTAACACTTCTGCTGAAGTATAACTTCGGCAGAATCCATTCTTCTTCGGCAGAATCCATTCGGCAGATGCTTCGGCAGAATCAGTAGTTTACCTTAATTCCCAACAATCCTCCCCTAAACTGGAATTTGACTGGGTTAAGTTCCAGTTTCCTTGATAGATCGATAAGGCTGTTGAGGATTGTACCATTTGACCAAAAATTTCCAAGCAAGATCCTTCCCATATTTTAAACACTTCTGAGCTATGAATGGCCAGAATCTTGAGGATCAGCAACAAAGATTTAGAAGAAGAACATCTCTATGATGACTGAACTGTGAAACACCAGATCTTTGCAGCAACATATGACATCATGTACATCAAAACATATAAGTTCAATACTATTCTCATCACTTCCAGGTGTGTTAACTCCTGTGAGAGGTGAATCATTGAAATTAATGGATTTGATGTCTCTTTACCAATAGCCATTACTACTGGAGTAGCCACATGTTTGAGTTCGAAAACTATGGTACATTGATAACCATATGATTTATTGGCAAACCAGCAACCATATAAACGGATTTGTCTTGTCTTTACCTGTAGCCGTTTGCTCAGGACTAGTCAATTCTTAGAATTGGTGAATTGAGAACCAAATATGGATTCAGTTGCCTTTAACACATGCCATATACATGTGGGCTAGCCAATTCTTGGATTCCAAAAAGGAATAGACCATGGTGAATTGATGACCATACAACCCTCAGCAGTTAAGCATGGGTGGTTGCAGACCCTATGATTTTGAGCAAACCATTACAGCTATCAACAGATTTGTTGTGTCTTTACCAAAGCTGTACCCTTTGGACTAGCCAACTCTTTGACATACACAAGGTACATCAGGTGAGTTAAAAACCATCAGAAATGGGCAATCAACAAACCTGCATAAAAGTTAGTTTTTTTTTTTTTTTTTTTTTTTTTAACTAAGAATTGAAAAATCAACACACGAAACAAGGACAGGTATACATAAACAAAAAGGCAACAAACAAAGTAATTCAGAGGGTACCAAGTGTCCTGATATGGAGGAGGATGAGGCCTATTGCAGTTGTTGAAGTTGAGTCTTGATCAATCCTACCAGTGTTAGAGCTGACTGTCTTTCATTTCCCACAGGGTCTGGAGGAATTTCCAATTTCTGACTCAGCATCTTTTCCATTAGTCTTTTGGGCAAAGGATACTTTCTTTCAGAAAACATGTAGACAGTGATGCCACCCTTAGTCTCAAGCACATGCACACGAGGGAGAGGATAGAATCTCCAGGATTCAAGCTTCCACCGATGTGAGTTTTCCCAAATGGAAGATGCTTTGCTATTGGGAATGTGAGAGTTTAACAGGGCTTGAAGATCTCCTGGTAAAAACATTCCAGAACCTTGTGGTTCCTTGTTGCAGTAATAGGTGGTAACACGAGTGAACAGAGAAAGTAAGTCTGCCCTGTCTACCAAGTGTAGAATTTCCTTTAGAAAGGTGAATTCCATTGAAGTGGAGTCCCTTCGCTAAATGACATTCATCTCATCATCCTTCAATTTCCAATCAACCACCTCATCTGAGTTTCCGTCAGGAAAATCAGCAGCAGACCCTTTTATAATGAAAGTGGAGTCATCAGCTTCAAGATCCACAGGAGATCTTTTGGCCATTCTCTTCTTCCTCCAACCAGTCTTATTATGGTCCCAGATGGAGCATTTTTAGCTTGAACTTGTGTGGTAAGACTTGAAGAGGCATAGGGAGAGTTAGTTGAAACACCTTCACGTAGTGCATTCATTCTGTGAAGCATTTTTCTCGCCCTTTCTGTTTTTATCTCTGCAAGATCAGCTTCCTTAACCTTAGAAGCTTCCTGTGTGCTAATGATTGCCACTGATGAAGTGGGAGCTGATATACCAGATGCTTCAGGAGTATTGGAAGATGCTTCAGCAGATTGACCCTTGTCAGTATAAGAAGCAGCTTCAGCAGATGCTTCAGTAGGAATGACTGGAGATGATTCCTTGGCTGGAGCAACACCAGACTTGATTCTTTTGGCTTTTGGAGAAGCTTCATTCTCTGTAATCCTTCTTAAGTGGGTAGAATGTGCTGAAGATGATGATTTGTCCTTCATGATCTGATTATATTTGTGATATAGGACATGATCAGGAAAAGCCTTGACTTGTTTCATTGTTAAGCCAGAGTTGTACATTGAGCATTGGTTCTTCACCACCATTCTCACTTCAGCTTTAGAAGGAGGTTTGTCTTTGGCCTTCTGAGCTTTGATGGCCCTCTTTTGAGCTATGGCTTCTTGCTTCCTTTGTCTTCCCTGAGCCATCATTCGCTCCACATAATTGTCACTGAGGAAATCTCCACCTAGTATAGTTTGAGCAAGAGAAGGTCTTGAAATGACTTGCTGAGTTAGAATATCCCAGTGTTCAGCAGGCATCTGTACCCTCATTGCATCCAGTTCTCTTCTTCTTTCAGGAGTTAAAGATGAGAAGTCCTCTGTTCCAAGTTGATGAGCCAATACTTCACTTTCCTTTGACTTCTCAAACTCAGCCAATCTACTTGCTTGACCTCGTCTTTCCTCCTCACTTACCAGGTCTAGACCAAGCTCATCTTCAGTTATAATATTTTCAGTGGAATCAAATTGTATGCTTCAGTACTTTTGCTTTCAGAAGAAACAAGCAATACTCTTATAGCTATCTTGACCATGTACCATTGAGTCACTTTTGATGAATTTGAACTTGATCATGAAATGGACAAACTGCAATCCAGATAACTGCAAAACAGACACAAAAATACACAAGAACAACACAAAGACAAACAACTAAAAGGTTATTAGATAGTTAGTGTTAGAAAAGAATAATGAATAACAGAGGCAAAAATGCAAATAGAGAAACTTAAAAAAGATAAAATTTATTAAATAAACGCTATCACTATTGGCAAAATGATGTTTTTACAAACCTAGTTTATTGAACAAAATATGACACAAACAAAATATGCAGAGTTTGTACAAAATCCTCCCCTGAGGCATATGCCTCCCCTGAGGCCTATGCCTCCCCTTAAACTATGCAGTCAAGGGTTTAACATTCCAATATTGACCACTAGGTGTTGAAACCTTGGTCCATCAAACGCTTTTGTTAACAGGTCTGCCACATTATCATCAGTATGGATTTTAGCCACTTTTATCAAATGTTTCTCATATGCATCTCTTATAAAGTGGTGCCTGATTTCAATGTGTTTAGTTCTACTGTGAAAGACTGGATTTTTGACTATGCAGATGGTACTTTGGTTATCTATATGAATTGTAGTGTTCATAAAGTTGTACCCATAGTCCAACAATTGGTTCTGAATCCAAAGGACCTGTCCACAGCAATTTGCAGCAGCAACGTACTCTGCTTCAGTAGTTGAGGCAGCCACAATGGTTTGTTTCTTGCATTGCCAAGAAATCAACCTTTTGCCAAGAAATTGGCAGCCTCCAGTTGTGGATCGTCTATCCAGATTTGCACCAGCATAATCACTGTCACTATATGCTTCCAACTTGAAAGGAGACTCTTTTGGGTACCAAAGGCCTAAAATAGGTTGGCCTTTGAGGTACTTAAAGATCTTCTTGACAGCATTGAGATGGGAAGCAAGTGGAGTGACTTGATGTCGAGAACAAACACTCACAGCAAACGTAATATCAGGCCTTGAAGCTGTGAGATACATCAATGAACCAATCATTGACCTGTACAGATGAACATTCACAGGTAGATCTGGTTCATTATTTGCTTTAGTCTTTGGAGCTTCATAAGGTGTTGTGGCAGTCCTAACACCTTCCATACCAAACTTCTTCAGAATGTCCCTTACATATTTATCTTGACAGATAAAAATTCCATCTTGTTTCTGCTGAACTTGGAGACCCAAAAAGAAAGTAAGTTCACCCATAGCACTCATTTGAAATTCACCCTTCATCAGTTCCTCAAATTCCCTGCACCAAGCTTCATTTGTGGAGCCAAAAATAATGTCGTCCACATAAACTTGCACAAGAATGATGTCTGAGTAATTCTTCTTTAGGAACAGAGTTTTGTCAATAGCACCTCTCCTATAGCCATGCTTCAGAAGGAATGATGAAAGCCTAGCATACCAAGCCCTTGGTGCCTGATGTAAGCCATAAAGAGCTTTAACAACCTTGTAAATATGATTTGGGTGATCAGGGTCTTCAAATCCCTTTGGTTGAGTGACATAAACCTCCTCTTCAATCTCACCATACAGAAAAGCACCTTTGACATCCATTTGATACACCATGAAACCCATGTAAGAAGCATAAACTAAGAAAATTCGAATTGCTTCTACTCTGGCAACAGGTGCAAACACTTCATCATAATCAATCCCTTCCTCTTGTCTGAAACCTTGAGCCACTAATCTTGCTTTGTTTTTGATCACAACACCCCGAGCATCTCTCTTATTCTTCAGAACCCACTTTGTCCCAATGGCATATTTGCCATCAGGTAGTGGTACCAAGATCCAAACCTGCTGATTGTGAAATTGTTGCATCTCTTCTTGCATTGCTTCTAGCCAACTTGAATCATTAAGAGCTTGAGATACACTGGTTGGTTCCACTTGAGAGAGAAAACAAGCAAACAGACAATGTTTGAAGTCTGTGTGATTGTCTCTTTGCTGGTTGGAGACATAAGAGAGAAAAGCAATCTGCCCAAATTGAGGACTTGAGATAGCCCTTCGAGTTCTAACAGGTGCCAGAAGATCACCTATGATGTTGGATTGAGGATGAGCAATGTTGATCCTCTGAGTAGCAGTGGGTCTGACTTCAATGGAAGAATCAACATTGGTGATTGTTGGTTCAAATTCAGCATCATAAGAGGGTGAGGTGAAAATGCCAGCTTTGGGTTGATGATTTCCAAGATCGGAGGGTTTTGGAAAGCGTGTATGAGGTTCTCCAAAGGCTGAAGACACTTGAGAAGGAATAGCATAGCCTTCAGCAGATTTGGGGATGGTAGGTGTGGCAGAGTCAACTTCAGCAGATACGTGTTTTCTACTGATTCCTTCATTAGCCACCCCCATTCAGTTTCTCTGCTTCAAGGTTGGCAGCAAATTATTGAGTCTGAAGCCTAGCAAGGTCCTCAGCATAATGAGAGTCATCTTCATCACTCGTGTCAGCAAAATCTTTGGAGGTGGTACCTGCAATATTGTTAGGGGAGAAAGAAGGCACAAGTATAGGTTGCTCATCATCTTCAAACTCTTTGTCAGAGTCATCATCTAAGGGACCTGCATTGTTAGTGGGAGAAGCTTGAGGACCTGCATTTTGGTTAGCCAAGTGTCTAGTGTAACCCAAGGAATCAGTTAAGTAGTCAAGGTCAAAAGACCATGTATGACCCTGTCCTTGAACATTATGCTTATCTTCCAAAAATCTCAGGTTCAGCGTATCCTCTATCTTCTTGGCTTGCAAATTGTACACCCTGTAGGCCTTACTATGAGCTGAATAACCCACAATATAACCATCATCAGCCTTCTCATCAAACTTTCCCAACGGATCACTGGTGTTCAGAATGGTCACTTGACAACCAAAAGGTTTTAGATAGTGAATGACAGGAACCTTCCCAAAGAGAAGTTCATAAGGTGTTTTGAGTTGAGGTCTTGTAATGGAGACCCTATTTAGCACATAGCACGCTGTGCCAACAGCTTCAGTCCAGAACATAGTGGGTAGTTTAGAGTCTGCAAGCATTGATCTTGCAGCTTCTATCAAGGTCCTATTCTTTCTTTCAGCCACCCCATTTTGTTGTGGGGTTCTTGGATTACTATAGTCCCTTTTTATACCTTTTGACCCACAGAGTTCTATAAGAATAGCATTTTTGAACTCTGTCCCATTATCACACCGAATAACCTTGACCTTTTTGTTCAACTGATTTTCAACGAGAGTGATGAATTTAGTCAGCACTTGAGATGTTTCATCTTTGGTTCTGAGAAAGAAAACCCAACAAAATCTGCTATAGCCATCAGTGATAACCAAACAGAAGTACTTATGATCAATGCTTCTGACTTGAGTTGGACCAAACAGATCCATGTGAAGCAACTGAAGAGGTTCAGTAATGATGCTCATAGCATTGATAGCTTTGTAAGAAGCTCTGTGTTGCTTTCCTTTGTTGCAAGCGACACAATTATGATCATTTGTGAATACTTTGGTGGGAAGACCTTCAACAAGACCCATTTTAGAGAGTTTGTTAATGGTCTTGAAATTCACATGAGCCATCCTCCTATGCCATTTAGTGGACTCATCAAGAGATGCTTTAGCCACCAAACAAGTGAGGTCACCACCTGGTTGCACTTCATTTAGGTTGAATGTGTATAAATTGTGAGTTCGAGGAACTTTCAGCAGGATTGAAGTTTCTTCTGGGAGTTTGAAGTCTTTAGACAGCACAAGACATTCATTCTCAGTGAAGAGAACTTTGTTTGAGGGTCTTCTTTGAAGTT
>BPTQ01000009.1:284608480-284691261 GCA_019973895.1 Chrysanthemum seticuspe
GAAACCCTAATGAGCGTTGACAATTTACGCTCCTAATACTAACATAGACTAAGCATGCATTTTAGACAAGCATGCAACTAATCATATTGTTTTGTTAATCATATTGTTTATTCTGAGTAAGCTCTACATAATACGGCGCCAACCTATACATACGGCGCTGACTTTTACTCTAAACTGAGCTTATCTCTCCTACGTGGATTCACACTTTCAGCAACAACACAATATCTGCTTTAACACTTCTGCTGAAGTATAACTTCGGCAGAATCCATTCTTCTTCGGCAGAATCCATTCGGCAGATGCTTCGGCAGAATCAGTAGTTTACCTTAATTCCCAACATGAAACCATGCGCTACTTCAGGGGTCAAAGACGGACAAGACAATTAAGTTTCAAATAATGGAAAGATAATAAAAAGTACGAGAATTCTTTTCTACGCCGTAATTAAAAGTTTAGTTACGTCGTAACCGAATCGAAAGTTACGGCGTAACTTTTCAAGATTTGAAAAGATTTTATTTACTAAAATACGTTACGGCGTAACTTACACTTAAGGTTACGCCGTAACCTTGTCGAGGCCTATAAATATAACCTAAATCTACATTTTGAAGTATCTCTCTTCACCCCTCTCCAAGGGTCGATTAGGGCACAACTCTAGGGCAATTTTCAGCAGTTCCAAGCCATCTTTCAAGGAAGAATTCACTTGCAATCATCATCATTATTAGCTCTACATCAAGTAATTTGTATCAAACAATATGTTCAATTCAACTTATGTTTTATTCATTTTTGTTGATATAATTCACTGTATGTTTGGCTAAGAACCTTTGGTGCTAGTCTAGTTATGATTCTTTGATTGTGTTGTTTATTTTTCGCACTTCTATTATTGTTTCTAGTGTATGCATGCATAGTTCGTCGGTAGTCACCCTAGCTTCAGTAGTTTTGAGTTGCGGTCGTATTTACTTGCTTAGGAGAATTGACCAAAGGAACCTAGGGAAGTAGGTGGAGAGAGTTGGTAAGAATTGACCAAAGGACTCAATCCCTCTTGTGCAAATTGACCAAAGGATCACCGTTCGGAAGGAAGAACTTAAGAAGTTAAGGATGTGTGTCTAAGATGCTAGATCTCGGGCACACATTGTTTGGAATCTTGCATGTAGGGTACTTAATGACTTAGCTTAGGTTGCTAGATATCCCTGTCTCCCCAAAGGGCAGGCCTTTGACGTCGGGTAGGAATCTTTGTCTAAGAGGCTATGACAAATTGACCAAAGGAGTCTACAAATTGAACCCCCACTTGAACCAATAGGAAGTAATTAGAAAACATAGACATAACATGATAGGATGAATAATTAGGTTAGCACACTTTTTCCTTCTGCATTCAAATCTATTTAATTTCCACATTTCATTTTAAAACGCACAATTTTTTTTGAATATATATAAATTTGTAAACTATATACATTAACAAAACTAGCGGAAGCGTATTTTACATCATACGGGCTTATTCCAAACGTCCCGTTAAAATACTAAACTTTGCAATATACATAACAATGACTATTTAAAATTGGTGAAGAAACCGGTTCTTGATTTAGGGGCATTCCAAACTGATAACAAATGATGGAAATGAGAAGCTCGTTACCTAACCCGCGAGCTATACCATTTTAACCCATTACACCCCATTTCGCAAGTACATGGTCTCATCTTGCATAGCTACAAAAATATAAACTGAGAATGGTAAGTTTATAAGACTTAGTGAGATAACGGAAATGTATTAAATCATAAAGTGAACATAAGCATGATGCTGAATAAGTATATATAGTACTATTCTGACAACATGAATCATAATATTAACTAACTGCATAAGCAATGCATTGACTGATTAAATACATGATATACCATTTTACTGACCGAGTACATAAGTATACTGACTGCATAATTAAGCACATACTTAGTGCATAACTGACTGAGTACATAAGCACATAATGAGTGTGTAAGGCACATACTGACTGAGTGCATAAGCACATACTGACTGAGTGCATAAGCACATAATGACTGAGTACTTATAGTACTATATTGGCTGAGTACATAAGCACATACTGACTGAGTACTTATAGTACTATACTGGCTGAGTACATAAGCACATACTGATTGAGTACGTATAGTACTATACTGGCTAAATACATATTTGACGAGCCATATAAGCATGTTAATCATCCATATAGGATGTCTGAGTTTCGATTTTGGAACATTCACTATTCTAAGGCTCGATTCTCCACTAAGGAGGTCTAAGTTCCAACTTTGACTAGAACACATGTGTGATCACATAACTGACTACATACTGATAGTACTAAATACATTGAGTAATTCATAAAATACCATTCTGACTAATTAAGTGCATAAAGCACTTGGCGTGCCTTAAAACCTGCATAAGCATATACCTAATAAAATCTGACATGCATATATAAACGCATCGCATGCTAGAAGTGCATAAAGCATTTTTCACATATAACCAAACACATATAAAATTCATATATAATTTAAGGTTGAGCTAAATACTTAGGCTTAACTACAACATGATACTAAGCTAAGCTGGAGCTGAGACTAAGCTGAATATAGAAACTGAGCAATAATATGGTTACGAGGTCAAACTAAGACATGATACTAAAATTGAATTAATTACTAAAATTTTACTATAACATAAACCAAGGCCGAGCTATAACTTGATACTATAGTTGAACTATAATATAAATTTGAACTACTATAAACATAATGCTGAGACGCTATGACATATAACTAAGTTTTCGCTATAAATAATACTGAGGTTGAGCCACAACATACTACTGAGTAGACCAATCGGGTCTACTTAATACTAAATATGGCCAAATAGGTCAACATGATAATTAATATGACCAAACGGGTCAACTTGATGCTTAATACGACCAAACAGGTCAACTTGATGCTTAATATGACCAAACGGGTCAACTTGGGTCAACTTGATGCTTAACATGACCAAACGAGTCAACTTGGGTCAACTTGATGCTTAATATGACCAACGGGTCAACTTGATACTTAATATGACCAAACGGGTCAACTTGATACTTAATATGACCAAACGGGTCAACTGGGATCAACTTGATGCTTAATATGACCAAACGGGTCAACTTGATGCTTAATATGACCAACGGGTCAACTTGATACTTAATATGACCAAACGGGTCAATTGGGGTCAACTTAATGCTTAATATGACCAACGGTTGTTTATTAGTTTAATTAATTAATCAATCAAAAATCCCTTTAAATCATGACATTAGACTTAAGTTAGAATCCTTTCTCATAGCTCTTTGGACGACCTCGGCTTTACCGAATACTACACTACACACGACCGGGTACATTGCCCGTGAGTGCATAAGGTGGACCATAGGTAGACGAGACAATCATAAATATTAAAACCTGGTCAGAAATCCTGCATCAAGTTTTTGGCGCCGCTGCCGGGGAGCTATTTAGGATCTTAATTTAAGTTTTTCTTTTATAGCTTTATTTTCTTTTATTTTTGTTTTTAGTTTTCTTCTTCCTTTCATTTCTGTTTTTTGTTTGTTTTTGATATTTCAGGATATGGGAAATTTAGACTTTGACATGCTCACTATGGAGGAATACATGGCTTTGAATCAAGGTAACCAAAGACCGGACGTGGCAAGTCCCGAAATTAGTAAAAATATCAGCTTTGAGATCAGTAGCCAGTTTATGAGGGAGCTCAGACATAAGCTTTTCACGGGAACTGACGTTGAAGACGCCCACCTGCATGTGCGAAGAGTATTAGAGATCGCAGATCTTTTCCACCCTCCAGGAGTCACTCAAGATGCATTAATGCTTAGAGTGTTTCCAATCACACTCACAGGTGCAGCCAGAAGATGGATGTACAGGCTTCTTGCTGGGTCGATCAATACATGGAATCTTCTGGAGAAAGCATTTATTTGGAGATATTGGCCTCCTTCAAAGATTGACAAGAAAATGGAAGAAATAAGGAGTTTCAAACATAAGGTGTATGAAATGCTAGATGAAGCTTGGGAAAGATATAATGACCTTCTTTATAGATGCCCAACACATGATATCAGCAACCATCAGATGGTCCTTATTTTCTACAATGGTTTAAACATCCCTTCCCGCTAAATGCTCGACTCTCAAGGACCTATCCCTATGATGCCACCAGCATAAGCCCTTAGATCAATTCAAAAGATGGCTGACCATTCTCGAAATTGGTATGATGGAGTAACCACTTGGGTGAAAAATAGAAATGGCTTGGATGACATTGGTGACATCACCAAGCAACTTGATAGACTTGGATGTGATATAAAGATAGTTAACAAGAACATTCATTCTATACAGGTAGGTGAAGGGATGCATAATACACAAAAGTGTCCTCTCCATGATGATAGGAAGGCGGCTGAGCATGTTGAGTATGCAGAATCCTTGGAGGCAATATTCAACAAAATACTATGAAGAATCCAAGAGGATGCATGACTCGAATGACGAATGGATTAGAAAATTCAAGGAGGACACGAACTTGAATTTAAAGAAGCTCGACGCTGAGAGGAAAATTTTAGAGGCTAAGCTAGAAGAATTAAACCAAAAGGTCCTGGAAAGTAAAAAGAATGCGGTTGGAACTATCAAAGCAACAGTGGGAAAGATGAAAGAAGTCAACCAGGAGCCGGTTCCTTGTAATTGACCTAATGTCAGACCATATGTACCACCTATCCCATTTCTAGGACGTTTGAAGGTTATGAGAAAAAAAAGAAACAAGCAAAGATCAATTGAAGAAGATGGAAGCAAGGAGCTTACAGGATGATGAAGCAATTCAACAAGCTAATGTGGAGTCAACTACAACACAGAATGGTAACACTTCTAACTCTTCTTTCATTCCTATTAACGATCTTTCTAGTTTTCCCATACATGTTACAGAAATGGTGGATGACATAGAGCATCCATTAACCTTATAAACCATGCTTATCGCACCACCCGATGATGGTTATGTTTCTTCGGCTACTGAACCAATTTTGGTTGAGCTTGAGAAGGAGTTAGGAGGCAAAGTAATATACACTACCGTTAAAAACAAGGATGCAAATGAGGAATGGAATCCAATCATTCAACCACAACACGGAGTGTTCAAATCATCAATTGCATCAGTCAGTCTGGGTAAAGTAAGTAGGGAAATGAAATTTCACTTAAGGTATAATTTTAATTTATCATTTCCCTATCCTATAGAAAATTCACACCCTCGTGATGTTTATTGTTATTTTCACCTACACTTGATTTTAAGTGAGGGTATGAACACCCTTTTACTTAGTAAATAAGGGTGGAGTCAAGCTCGTGACTCGAACAAAAACAAGCGCTTCGTGGGAGGCACCCCATGCATATCTTTTTATTTTTGTTTTATTTTAATTTTATAGGATTTTATGCTTGGTATGTTTATGCATCATTTTTACAGGTTTCCACAGTTAAGAAATGCAGGAGAAGTGCTAGTATTTAAGAGGTCGAAAAATTCTGGAATTTGCACCAGAAGGTATTACGGCGTAACTCTAGTTATAGGTTACGCCGTAATCTGTTCTTAGTACGAGCTCATTGTCAGGTCACATTACTTACGGCGTAACTTAGTCTGTAAGTTACGCGGTAACTTCTTCCTGTAGCAAACCATTTTCAAAAAAATTTACCAAGTTTATATATTTTTAGTAGTCAATGAACTTTGTGGGTGTGTTTCCTGTAAACCCTCACGAGACTTCACTCATCCACGCGGGACACCGAGTGGTTTAAAAGGCTTGTTGCATTCGCTAAATGCAACCGTGATTCCTTCGAAAGTGAGTTAGGATTTTCATTTTCTTTTTATACTTGTTGTTTTTCTAGTATGATGCATTTGGTTGTCTTAAGTAAATTCAGGTAATTAAAGTTTGCTCATGGATCTCAAGGCGAGACACGTTTGCACGTGTATCTTCGATCATTCCAAACAAATCCAGGGGAGTTTTTTTTGTTCCATCTCTAACCCATCTTATTTTACTCATTATGCTTAGTGTGACCCAAGTGGGGGGGGGGGGGGGGAGGGATTAGAAATAAACACCTGCTTGATTTTACTTGCCTTTATTTTTCTAGTCTTTACTGAAAAATGTTTCATCATTAAAATTTTGACATGTTTTTCATTACTTAACTGGATTAATATTAACTGAGCACACCTACCCTATATTTACATTGTGTGAGGATAAGCCTTTTCGTTTCCCCCTTATACATAATACCATAAAAATGAGTGTGCCGATGGCTGTAGTAGAATTTAGAACTTGGCCTTGCATATCTTTTCGAGACCATTATCATGAGCATTACACTAAGGTAACTTTGTATAATCGGTGCAGCTAGGATATAAGGCAATTTTTAAGATTAAACCCAAGTAGCCCATCATTTATGTTATGTTTGTGTATATTAACTTTTCACATCGATCAGTCAATCCCCTTGTTAAACCTTTTTTGTTGCACTCATCATTAGTATAAGATACCCCTAGTAAACTCGTCTAAGCCATTCCTTTCATTTTGTTCACCCAATATATGTTTATTTCGTTACATCTATCGCCTAGCCTACCTTGTAGTTTCCTTATGTCCATGGTCCGAGCGCTGTTAGTTAATTTTGGTTCCACTGGTGGAAGTCGCAGGTTTTGAATAAAGGGTTTTGGAAGAAAATCGGGTTCAGATGATAGTTGATCTCAAGTGGGGGGGGGGGGGGGGTGCTTTATATATTTGTATTGTTTTTATTTTTATATACCTTGTCTTGCAAAAAAAAAAAAAGAAAAGAAAAGTGTAACAAAATGCAAGCAAGAGTTTGTATATTAGTTTGTTTATATCTGATCATAATATAAATCAGCTTATGTGTCGTATTGTGGTAAGTACTCCCTCCTTGCGTTGTTTAACCCGTGCATTTCTATATCTCCTTTCTATTTAAAGTTAAATTGTGTACAATGAGGGAATTGTACATCTCAAGTGGGGGGAAGGGAGATAGAAATGACTGATTATATTGTTTTTTTGTCAAAATATGTGCTAAAATTACCCAAATTTTAAATTTTTTTTATAGCACGTACTTTATTTTTCACTGATGATAAAGGCCGAGTTAATGCTATGGGATTGAATGCGACTAGTGGTGGGGCGATTATGGACTTAGAAAATTATTTGTTTTGTGTCTTTTTATTTACACCCATTAAATGTTTTTCCATGTCTTATCCTACCCTTGGTCGTGAATCGAGCTTAGGTGAGGAAGCGAGCAATCATTGGTGTCTTGGCCATGGATTTGGTCATGTATCATTGGTTTTTTCCCTTCGCCGTAGCTCGTTAGTAATGAAAAAATAACCCCGTAAGCCTTTATGTTGTGTCAACCCATTTTCTTTTAGAATAGCTGCATCTATAGACTCTAGTGGTGGAGATTATTATCTTTTCCAAGCCTATGATAGAATACTCACCATGACTGAGCAGTGAGTGATCACCCCAAAATAAACACGTAGAATAGTGAGAGAGAGTTTGATTTCTTTTCGTGAGGTGCTCGGTTTGGAATTTTCTAGCTTATGTGATTTTTAACCTCATATCTTCCAAGACTTCTTGGGAGATATCTTTTTAGAAATGATTTAAAGGGTCTACTTGAGTGCAAGTAGAGTTCAAGTTGGGCGATATTTGATAACATCAAATTACCTGATATTTTACATATCAAATTCTCGTGTTTATTGCCTCATTTATATAAACATGGTGCTTAATTCATTCATATTCGTTCATATTTTCATTTCAGGATAAATGAGGCGTTGGAGCATAAAAGATAAAAGAAAAGGCCTACATATGCAAAAATATATTCTGAAAACATGTTATGGCGTAAGTGGGCGATCGACTTACGCCGTAACTCATACTACGAAGGCCAAAGTATGATGGCAAGAAGGATACGGCGTAACCAAATCTTAGGGTTACGCCGATTATAATTGTGAAGGTTACGGCGTAACGTGGTAAATTAGTTACGCCGTAGAGAGAAGTACGGAGCGGATAAGAATATGCTTACGAAGAATTACGGCGTAACTGAATAAATTAATTATGCCGTAATTAATAACTTGGGCGCGAAGGAGTTGAAGTTCAGGGGCTAAATGAAGTCAAATGATATTAAAGTATAATTATTACGAGGAACAAAAGTGAAAATAACAAGTACGATGGGGGAATAAAGCTGGGCGAATCATATGAAAAATTAATTATCACAAGGACTTGTTATAATAATAACAAGAACGATCAGGGACTAAGGTGACAATATAAATAAAGTTTCTTATGTCACAAGGACCAAGTATAAAAATATCAAGAATGATGAGGGGCTGAAACCAGACATATCTTATAAGTATTATACTTATAAAGGCATATGGACTTGATATGAAACCATGCGCTACTTCAGGGATAAAAAACGGACAAGACAATTAAGTTTCAAATAATGGAAGGATAATAAAAAGTACGAGAACGCTTTTTTACGCCGTAATTAAAACTTTAGTTACGCCGTAACTGAATCGAAAGTTACGGAGTAACTTTTCAAGATTTGATTTTATTTACTAAAATAAGTTACGGCGTAACTTACACTTAAGGTTACGCCGTAACCTTGTCGGGGCCTAAAAATACAGCCCTAAATATGCATTTTGAAGTATCTCTCTTCACCCCTCTCCTAGGGGTCGATTAGTGCACCACTCCAGGGAAATTTCCAGCAGTTCCAAGCCATTTTCAAGGAAGAATTCACTTGCAATCATCATCATTATTAGCTCTACATCAAGTAATTTGTATCAAACAATATGTTCAATTCAATTCATGTTTTATTCATTTTGTTGGTATAATTTACTGTATGTTTGGCTAAGCACCTTTGGTGCTAGTCTAGTTATGATTCTTTAATTGTGTTGTTTATGTTTTCGTACTTCTATTATTGTTTCTAGTGTATGCACGCATAGTTCGTTGGTAGTCACCCTAGCTTCGGTAGTTTTGAGTTGCGGTCGTATTTACTTGCTTAGAAGAATTGACCAAAGGACCCTATGGAGTAGGTTGAGAGGGTTGGTAAGAATTGACCAAGGGACTATCAATCCCTTTTGTGTGAATTGACCAAAGGATCACCGTTCGAAAGGAGGAAATTAAGAAATTAGGGATGTGTGTCTAAGATGCTAGCGCCCGAGCACACATTTTTCGAATCTTGCATGTAGGGTACTTAATGACTTAGCTTAGGTTGCTAGAGATCCCCGTCTCCCCAAAGGGTAGGCATTTGACGTCGGGTAGGAACCTTTGTCTAATAGTCTATGACGAATTGACCAAAGGAGTCTAGCGAATTGAACCCCCACTTGAAGCAATAGGAAGTAATTAGAAACCATAGACATAACATGATAGGATGAATAATTAGGTTAGCACACTTTCACCTTATGCATTCAAATATATTTAATTTTCGCATTTCATTTCTGTTTAATAGTTTAATTAATCAATCAATCAAAAATCCCTTTAAATTGTAACATTAGACTTAAGTTAGAATCATTTCTCATAGCTCTTGGGACGACCTAGGCTTTACCGAATACTACACTACACACGACCGGGTACACTGCCCGTAAGTAGATAAAGTAGACCATAGATAAACAAGACAATTATAAATATTAAAACCTGATCAGAAATCCTGCATCAAACTTCTATTATAATATGACTGTCATATAAAATACTACTTACATCTAATCAACTAATACCATTGCTATATTTTAAAACTAAATCTGAAACTATGAACAAACATAATAACGTAACTAAACTACTACTACTAGTATCACACTACCAATCTGTTACTCACCTCGAGATTGGTTTAAGCATTCTTCTTACTTTTCAATAGCTTACATGATTGCCTAAACACAAAATAACCATTCTAAAACTATAAGAATTCACTATATCATCAAATAAGCATAAACTTTTTTTCTAGACTTTGAACTTGGTCTAAATACCTCATTATGCCAAATGCTAAAATAACTACTAACAACAATCTTTAACTAGTCATTTACTATAATCTTTCCACTATTCTCAATAATTATATATCACAAATTTCACTAATTCATTACAACTATACTATGTTTTCTACTAAATTTTCCTTTCTTGAATATATGATATAATCGTCTATAAGCATCACTAATAAAATTTAACACATCTAAAACACTGTACTATCAATAATCTATAATACCTTTAAAAAAATATTATACTTGTCCAAAAATACTCTTATGTGTTAAACTATATTGATGTAACGGGCCCAAGCCCGAGTCTAGAATATTTTTAGTATCACTATAAATATGTACAATCTAATCAATCAAATCAATCATCATCATTACCATTCTATATGGTATCAGAGAACTAAACGATCCTTCCCTAAACCCTAAAACAACCGCTCCTCACCCTAAACAGCCGCTACTTTAATTTTTCCGGCTGTCGGCTTCGGCCGGCGGTCCGGAACACTTCCATCGTATATATTACCAAATTCTCCCTTGGTCTTACCGAAGAAGATAGGATGAACTCCTCAAAGGCACAAGAATCGAAGATGCTGTATTTTATTTCCTGTAGCAGTAATAAGGATCTAAGATTGTTGCGTTTTGTTGAGGCAATGAATCTTGTATGTTCTATTTTTTTAACTGGTCTAGAGGTGGACAGTGAAATAACAAAGCTATAGTATCTCAACCAGTTTTGTTGCTAAAAAAAAAGGTAAATGAATAAAATAAATAAATAAATAAATAAATAAATAAAATTGGTGGATCTTTATGTTTTTTTAGGGAAAAACACGTTCCGTTTGTTCGGAAGGTTCTTTGGGGGGTTGAAGTTTTAGAAACAACTTTCGTTTTATCATCTTTTCTTTTGATGTTAGTGCACGAGTTTTTAATTTTCTTTGTTTTAGTTGTAGGGGATACTTTGGGTTATCCCATTTTTAGTTTCAGGGGGATACTTTGGGTTATCCCATTTGGTCAGGATACTTTGGTTTATCCTGTTTGGTAAGGGATATTTTGGTTTATCTCATTTGGTCAGGATACTTTGGTTTATCCTGTGGTACGGATACTTTGGTTTATCCGGTTTATTGCATGCTGTTGAAGATGTGCTTCCGCTTACTGTCGTATATCTTCATCAACAATTATTTATTTACTTTAATTTATTGTTTTTTAGCTTTTAATCTCCAGTCCGAGCTTTCGCGATTTCGCCGCTCGGACTGCGGGGGAGTGTTAAACTATATTGGTGTAACGGGCCCAAGCCCGAGTCTAGAATATTTTTAGTATCCCTATAAATATGTACAATCTAATCAATCAAATCAATCATCATCATTACCATTCTATATTATGGGCATCAAACAAAAATGTTTACTTATACGGGTATTGAACTTTCAATTTTATACTTTTAAATGTACTAAACTTTCAATTTCAGAATTTTTGAAGGACTTTTATAACATTTTTGCCCTTAGATTTTGCAGGGTAAAAATGTCACAAAGCACCTCAAAAAGTACGAAATTGAAAGTTTAGTACCCGTATAAGCAAAAAAATTTGTTCGATACCAAAAAAAAATATTTTTAGACCGTATGATACTTTTCAAAGTTATTATCCAATTTAAATATGAACTCCAATAATTCCCTAAATCATCATACGCTTAAACCATCTTTAAACAACATCCATAATTCATGAAATTAACCTAAAACACATGATAATCCTATTCCCATTAAAATCCTAACTCGAAATTATGACTGGGAAAATCACCTAAAACATCTTGAAGCTTCATGGTGATTCATGGTATCATCAACCCTTAGTTTCCTTGCTAGAACTTGATAAAACTTTGATATGAACTGAAGGATTCTTGCAAGTGAATGATTTAGGATAAACTCATCTTTGTTACATATGGGATGCGGCAAATGAGGGATAATCCCTTAGGCTAATTTTTGTTATAAGGCTTCATGGGAAATATTGTAATTTTACACAAATCCACACTTTTGCTCTGTTAGTCCTTATCGTTACATTCATTACGTGGGAAGTCCTTTTTTCATTAACTATTTGCACTACTGGTCCTTAATTGATTCGAACTTCACTAAAATGTTATTCTAATATTCTATACTTAATATTATAATCTATTACTAAAATATAAAATTTAGGGTGTTACATCGAGCATATCGTGAGTCTAAAACCCGAGAGTCACGTGGCAATTTATCCCCAAACGTGTGCCGCCACTTTGCTCATGCTGGTTTGTGTAAATGGGAAATGGTTGTCATTTTGTGCATGACAATATACAACGAAGCAACACAATATCCCACCAAAACTCCCCCTGGTCCACGAATGCATCTCGACAGTCAACAGGTGACCATAGTAGGTGCACAAAAACCGGTTTTTACCGGTTTTCGGTTTTTGAAAAACCGGTTTTTAAAAAACCGGTTTTTTCAAAAATCAGTTTCGGTTTTTTCGGAATCGGTTTTTTTCGGTTTTAAAAGTTTGGAATCGATTTTTTTCAGTTTTAAATTTTCGGAATCGGTTTTTTATCGGTTTTTTACCGGTTCGGTTTTTTTCGGTTTTATGTTCGGATCCATTTTTTATCGGTATTTTACCGGTTCGGTTTTTTTTCGGAATTTAAAACATTTAATACTAATACATTTCGAATACAATCATAACTTTTATTTAAACAATACAATTATACAACTAAAACTATTAAATACTAATACATTTCGAATACAATCATAACTTTTATTTAAACAATACAATTATAGAACTAAAAATAAATAAATACTAATACATTTCGAGCTTCGGCATGGCCATCACCCAAAAACATATTAGTATACTCAAGTATATCGAGCTTCGGCATTGCCATCACCCGTGTATACTCAAGAAATTAAATCATCCAAAAATTCTTCTACTTCTAACTCTTCAACATCAAATGGTTCAAATTCACCTTCATCTAATTCGGTAGCCGGAGGTGATATCCCCATTTCATCTTCTTCTTGTGCTATAGTTTCTTCAACTTCTTCAATCGAACCTTCCAACGATGTTTCATGTTGTACCCTATCTACTCCGTCCATATAATCTTTCAAACATACACATACTTCCACGGATTCGGGGCTAAGTTTTGTCTTTTTTTCCGATATAATTCTACCACTATGAGAAAAGGCCGATTCGAAAGCTACCGTCGAAGCTTGGACCGCTAATAAGTCACGAGCCATAGCGGCTAAAATTGGAAATTGGATTTCCCTTTCTTTCTACCAAGCCAAAATGTCAAAGTTTGCAAACTCATCGGGACTTAAAGTTGTTAAAAAGTTTGTAGCCATATATTGTCCCAACTCGCTTGTCGGGGCCGATGATCGTTGACGCTTTGTAGCGTCTTCACGTAAAGTATTATAAAGGTTTATGTTATTGTCCCTTGTCATTCGAGACGAACCGGCCCGCATTGGGTCGAGAATTGGGTTTGGTTGTTGACCATATTTTGTTGCGTAAATTTCAAACAATTTTTTAAAATAATCATTAAATTTAAAAACTTGAGATTCTATATAGTTGGGATCTTCACCATCCAACCCAAAAGATAATTCTAAAATTTCCATTATTCTTCTTATTAAAAGTTCTACGCCTCCAACATTTAAACATGGATTAAGTGCGACGGAACAAGTATAAACCAAAGGTAAACTAGCAAAATATTTTATAAATCTCTTTTTTATAACTTTAACCATTTTTCTAAACATTTGAGTAGGTGAGTCTTTTAATTCGTCTAATTTTTCCGTCATAGCATAAATTTGATTTAAAACTAATGGGCTAGTTGGGTAATAAACACCCGATACTATAGTTGTTGCCTTTTTAAAAACTTGTAAAAAAATAGTTAAACAATTTAGTCGATCCCAATCTTGGTCATCTATCGAAGTGGAACGGTTTTTTTCAACAAGTAATTCATTAAAAGCATGTAAAGTAGTACGTTGTCGTAATATATTTTCAAACATAATGCAAGTAGAATTCCACCTAGTAGGTGTATCAAATTTCGGTCCTAGGAATGGTTCACCACATTGTTTACGAAAACGTTTATAGTTCATTTGTCGTTCATTACTCGAGCGATATATATTTGTTAACATACCCCTAAATGTCAAACGTAATCTCTCACATATTTTTAATGCCGCTTGAACGGATAAATTTATAACATGAGCAACACAACGGGAATGAAAAAAAGCACCATATAAAATGGGTTTTATACGTAATTTTAACAATTCCATAGCTCTAGTATTATTAGATGCATTATCTAGTGAAATCGTAAAAACTTTATCATCTAAATTATATTCAATTAAAGTGTCATGTAAAATTTTTCTTAAATTAGATCCCGTATGAGGATAACCAAATAGTTTAAAAGCAATTGTCCGTTTCATTAATAACCAAGATTCGGGATTAAACCAATGAGCCGTAACGGCGAGATAAGAATTTGCCGAACCATGTGGTGCGGTCCTGATGTGCCCGGTTGGTGCAAGTTTTAAATTTATAAAAGGTGAATTACCAATATTACCAACAACACATACGAGCAAGTATACTCGTCCGTTATAGCAAGATTATGAAGGTAAGTCGGAATCGTTCGCAGGGATTTGAGTGAATCTAAACACAAGTTTGAATTAACGGAGTCTATCCAAAACATATAACAAAGCAAATAGATATAATGAAATTCAGATGATTAAAAACTACACTTGCTTAAACTAGTTTCATATCATAGATTAATGTGATTGTGTTAACTACTTAACATGTTGGTTATGATCATTAGTTTAAGAACTAATCTATTGTTCTTACAAGTTAAACCTTCGTCAAGATTTTAGTTCATAAAAACAAGCATTAAGTTTAACCAATCAATTCAAGATCAATTCAAGTTTCATAAGTCTACATACATAAACTTAAACACAAAAACATCCACTTGTTCATCAAATTGCTTAAGAAATGGTCAATACAAAAGGTAACCGATCATAGACAAAAGGCTACAATTGATTCTCAACAACTAATCTTACGACCATTTAGATGTTTCCAACCAATCTAATTTAATAATCAAAAAGCGTTTCTATTACAACCACACCTTAGTTCCTTTGTATAATCAAGAATAATGGGTAAAAACAATCATCCATAGACAAAATGATTATGACTAGTTGAATAACACGAAGTTCTTTCGACCCCAACGATTACTATCAATTAGCCAAACTTGATTAACAAATGTCACTATGAAACTTTAGCACAATTGGATCTTAGAATTACCTTGAAATTGAATTAAAACATGTTAACACAATCACTAACTAATCATATGATAATAAACATCATTTAAGCAAGTGTATAAAGAAACTAGCCACTCATAGCAAACATGAACATAAACTCATAACTTTGATCATTAGAAAACATGATTGAAAGTCTTACAATGCTTGGAATAAGATTACAAATGGTGTAGTAATGATTCCCAAAGGATCGTGGTGGACTTCTTGGTGTTTTGGCCTCCAAATGTGGAACTTCTGGAACTCCAAACTTCTCTGGATTTCTAAGGACGAATTTTAAGAGCTTAAGGCTTGGTTTGATGAGTAGAGAGATTTGTAATTGAAGTGTGTCTCATATGCTCACAATTAGCCTCTATTTATACTAATTCCAAGGCCTAGGGTGTTAAATGCTTAACTTGGCCTCCAAGGAGTAAGGAAGGGACTAGAATACACCAAGAGAAAGACCTAGAATCGTTTGGATGCAAAGGGGAAGCTTAGTGATGAAGATTTGGCAACTGCAGCTTCTCCAACCGGATCGGTCATATGACCAACCGATCCGGCTGGTCTTCAATAACAACAAGCCGACCGATCCGGTTGCGGGTTGCGACCGATCGGTTGGCTATGGTAAAAACACTTATTCTGACCAAATTCCAACCGATCCGGTTGAGGGTGTAACCGGATCCGGTTGGATCTTCTGAGTTACAAAACTTGATCTTTTTCTTCACTATGTCTTGTAGAACTTGGTTCTTCAATCACTAAGGTCTTCAAAGGTCCTTGAGATTTAGATTTACTGAAACGGGAATCTTCGATTTACTGCATATTTCTTCATTTCCCTCCATTTCCCTGTACTTGGTTATAAACACTAGACAAACATCTCTAGATACGATTAAGTACTAAAATCACGCAAATATAACCAAATAACAGATATAAAAATACACATAACGCTACTAAAAACATGCACAATCTGAGCGTTATCAAATTCCCCCACACTTAAACTTTGCTTGCCCTCAAGCAATTCTAGGAAAAACAAACATCCACTGGTATAAGATCGTGATTATGAAAGATGTGATGCAAATCAACCAAGTATAAATACGAGAGAGGATTCATCAATTATGCTTTATAAAGGTGAAATATCAAGATGTTTGACAATATCCAATGATTCTCTCGCATGATTAACATTTCAAAACACCTCACGAAAAATAACGGAATATAATTCACTCAATCACTCATTTTTAGTGGAGTAACAAGATAAATCACACTCATTGCTCAGTCATGATTAGATTATTACCATAAGCTTGTACAAGAAACAAAACTCCACCGACGTGGCGTGAGCACCAAGTAAAAAACATCTAAAGAGGGCTTTTATTCGGGTTATAATGATAGGCTAAGGGTTAAGGGTATGGATAAGACATGGGAATGTTTATGAAATTGGTGTAAAAATAAAAATGAAATCAAGTCTAATACCCAAGTTGCTAGCTACCAAACATTCCACGAACCAAGTAAATGATTATAGCTTTGCTTTCTTCTTTTCCACTTTCCACATCTTTTCGCTTTGCCATGACAATTATTCTTCGATCATAGCACATTGGCTATTATTTCCATACTTTCAACACAATTTTTTTTTGTTGAACATAAACTCATGGCTCAATCAATCACATAATATGTGGTACTCATAATCATTTGAACAATCTTCACTTTCCAGGTGACTAGCAACCAACTGTTTAGACATTAATATGGGATAGGCTAAGGTTTAAAGTGTAAAATCTTTTTGTATTTTCTGGGTGAAGCAAAAATGAAAGGGATGGCTCGGAAGGTGTAACTAGGGGTATCTAGTGCTAAAAATGAGCACTACAAATGGGTCCATGTGGGTGGTTAACTAACCAATGAGGCTAGCTAATATATCATTAGATGTAAAATGGAAGGCCATTTGGGTTAAATCCTAAGGTGCCTCTTTATCACACGAATTCACTTATATCACACGAATGCAATCTCACTGCGGTCTGGTAATGATTTACAAGCACAAGTTCTAGAATAAATAAAATCACCGGCACACTCATAGCAAAAGATCTAAGCATAAAAGATGTATGCTAATAAGAAATAGGCTCAAATCCTCACAATTTAGTGGAAAGGGTATAATATGTGTTAGCAAATGTTTATCGATCCCAGAATGGATTGCAATAGTAATCGGAACACATCTTGAAATTTCAAATATTACCAATTTTACCAGTAGAATGATCCAGTTATTCTAATAGATAATCCTAAAAGTGTGAAAACAACTAGATCACAAGGGCAAACAAAATTTTAAATTTAAGCATGAAAACTCTAATTTTTTCCTATTCACCCCCCACACTTAAGTTAGACATTGTCCTCAATGAAAAATGAACTTCAATGTATAGAAATAGGGAAAATAGAGATGAAACCAGATATGTCAACGAGTTTATCAGCTTAAAATTTCTTCTTCATTCCTGGCGTCCACTGGAGAAATCAGCACCTGCACACAATCTTATAAACAAACAAAAAGGTTTTATTAAAAGTATGGCACTCCCCCACACTTAAGTTCAACCAAAGGTTCAAACTTTGGGGAGTGACCACAGAAAATCAAATCTGAAACACACGGGTTGCCTCCCGCGAAGCGCTTGTCTTATTACCGAGTCATCAGCCTGACTCGAGTCTTCCCGAATTTATTTAGCTGCAAGGGCAGCTTTGAACATTTTGTAAAGTTCGGGGATGTACATGAATTCTTCACCAGTAGCTTCAATAACGTCCCAAACGAACTCAACAGTTGGTTTCCATGGAACAGCTTGTGGGATTCTTCCAGGAAATGGTGCTACAAAGGTGATAGTCTCGAATTCATTCTCATGGTGTCTCCAGGACACTGTCGCAACTAAAACTTCATTCGTTTGCTCCTTGTCGTAGTATAACTTGATTCGGTGTCCATTAACAATGAAACTTCCACCTTGTTTGTCATAGAGTTCGACATACCCAGATGGATATCCATGTTTAACGACATATGGTCCAGACCATTTTGGTTGTAACTTAGGAGCTTTGAATTTGAATTTCATGTTAAAAAGCAGAACTTTATCTCCGGCTTTGAATTCTTTTCAAATTCGTAGCTTTTTATCATGATAAGCTTTTGTTCTGGCTTTATACAGTTTGGAGTTTTCATAAGCTTGGAGTCTTAATTCATCGAGTTCGTGCAATTGCAGAAATCTTTTCTCTCCAGCTATTTTGAGATCGGTGTTACAATGTCTGAGCGCCCAATAAACACGATGTTCAACTTCGAACGGCAAATGACAAGTCTTCCCATACAAGAGTCTGTAAGGAGTTGTGCCAATTGGTGTTTTATAAGCCGTACGAAATGCCCACAGAGCATCGTCAAGTTTTCTTGCCCATAATGAAGGATTGTCTTTTACTGTTTTTTCCAGTATTCTTTTGAGAGCTCTGTTGGTATTTTCGACTTGACCACTGGTTTGTGGATGATAAGCAGTCGCAAATCGATGATGAACTCCATATCTTTTCATGGTTTTCTCCATTTGTTGATTGCAGAAATGAGTTCCTCGATCGCTTATGAGTGCTTTGGGAATTCCATAACGAGCGAAAAGCTTTTTGAGAAAATTAACGACGACACGAGCATCGTTTGTTGGTAAAGCTTCAGCTTCTGCCCATTTGGACACGTAATCTATAGCAACGAGAATGTATTCGAATTTGTGGGATTTAGGGAAAGGTCCCATGAAATCTATTCCCCAAATATCGAATATTTCACACACTTGAATGCTTGTTAATGGCATTTCATCCCTTCGAGAGAGATTGGTGGTTCTTTGACAAGCGTCACAGTTTTGAACAAGTGTGTGTGCTTCTTTGAATATTGTTGGCCAATAGAATCCAGCATCAAAAACTTTCTTAGCTGTGGTGGAAGGACCATAATGTCCCCCAGTTGGGCCATGGTGACATTCGTCAAGAATTTTACGAGTTTCGGAACCAAAAATACATCTTCGGATCATCCCATCGGGACACATTTTGAAAAGATATGGTTCTTCCCAAAAGTAGTATTTGAGTTCCGAAAAGAATTTGCTTCTTTGAGCATGAGTTAGTCCTTTTCTGAGAATTCCTCCGGCGAGGTAGTTTGCAAAGTCAGCAAACCAAGGATCGTCATTTCCGTCGATGGTCATGAGAGTTTCATCGGGAAAATAATCATCGATTTCTTCTTCTTTCAACTCCTCAAGATTAGGATTTTCGAGACGGGATAAGTGATCAGCAGCAAGATTCTCTGCTCCTTTCTTATCTTTGATTTCGATGTCAAATTCTTGGAGTAGCAAAATCCATCGAATAAGACGTGGTTTAGCGTCTTGCTTGGTGAACAGATACTTGAGTGCTGAATGATCGGTAAAAACGACTGTTTTTGAGAGCACAAGATATGATCTGAATTTGTCAAATGCAAAAACGACGGCCAGTAATTCTTTTTCGGTGACGGTATAATTTTGCTGGGCACTATTCAGTGTCTTGCTAGCAAAATATATAGGCCGAAAGTGTTTTCCTTCGCGTTGACCTAAGACAGCTCCAACAGCAAAATCGCTTGCGTCGCACATAAGTTCGAAGGGTAGTGACCAATTAGGTGAGACCATGATCGGAGCACTAGTAAGTTGAGATTTCAGTGTTTCGAAAGCTTTTATGCAATCGGCATCGAAGTCAAAGATAGACTCTTTCTCAAGAAGTTTTGTCATCGGACGAGATATTTTGGAAAAATCTTTGATGAATCGGCGGTAAAAACCAGCATGTCCTAAAAAACTCCTAACGGCTTTGATGTTGGTTGGTGGTGGAAGTTTTGAGATGACATCGACCTTTGCCTTGTCGACTTCCATTCCGGCACTAGAGATTTTGTGGCCAAGCACAATTCCTTCGGTTACCATAAAGTGGCATTTCTCCCAGTTGAGAACAAGATGTGCAGCTTCGCATCTTTCGAGCATTTTATCGAGATTATAAAGACAAGCTTCGAATGAATCTCCAAAGACTGAAAAATCATCCATGAAAACTTCCATGGAGGTTTCTAGCATGTCTTGGAATATGGCGATCATACACCTCTGAAAAGTCGCGGGTGCATTGCAAAGACCAAAAGGCATACGCCGATATGCGTAGGTTCCAAAAGGACAAGTAAAGGTGGTCTTTTCTTGATCGTTAGGATCGATGGGAATTTGAAAATATCCTGAAAATCCGTCGAGGAAACAAAAGAATTTATTCCCTACTAGTCTTTCAAGCATTTGATCCATGAATGGGAGCGGAAAGTGATCCTTTATGGTGGCTTTGTTTAACTTACGATAGTCAATACAAACGCGCCAACCAGTGACAGTTCTAGTTGGAACTAGTTCATTTCGCTCATTAGTTACAACCGTCATTCCTCCTTTCTTGGGAACACAGTGAACAGGGCTTACCCAAGGGCTATCCTCAATTGGGTAAATGATTCCAGCATCGAGAAGTTTAATGATTTCCTTTTTAACAACTTCTTTCATGTTGGGATTGAGTCGACGTTGACGTTCTACCACAGGTTTAATCCCTTCTTCAAAATTGATTTTGTGTTTGCAAAAATTAGGACTAATTCCTGGGATATCAGATGTTTTCCAAGCAAAAGCTTGTTTGTGATTTTTGAGTACAGAAACTAAACTTTCTTTCTCATTATCCTCGAGCAATGAAGATATGACTACTGGAAGAAGTGAGTTCTCCTCCAGATAAGCATATTCAAGATGATTTGGGAGAGGTTTGAGTTCGAGATCCGTGGGTGGTTCTTCGATAGAGGATTTTATTCGCATCTTGTCATTGAAAGTGATTTCCTCAAAATTTTCTTCCTCTTCCTCCATTTCTTCTTCTTCTGAGTTATCTCCTTCGAATTCTACTTTCATGAAATCATCAAATTATTTGTCAAAATCTGTTTCATTGATTTTTTCAGAAGTAGTCATGAATGGATCGGATTCGTTCAGTAATGCATCTAATTCCTCATCAGTGACTTCATCAATAACATCGACGTTAAAAAAAGTGTCATCACTGGAATGTGGGTAGCGCATTGCTTTATCGATAAGAAAAGTGATTCGATCTTCCCCAGCTCCAAGGTTGAGTTCTTTTCCTTTCACTTTGATGATTGCATCGGCGGTATTTAGGAAAGGTCTTCCTAGAATGAGTGGGACTTTACTATCTTCTTCCATTTCCAAGATTACAAAGTCCACGGGAAAAATGAATTACCGACTTGAACAAGCATATTCTCAGCGATTCCCACAGGATATTGATAGGAATGATTTGCCAATCGGATGCTCATTTTTGTTGGTTTCAGGCTGTTGTTGCACAACTTGGAATAGAGTGAATAAGGCATCAAAGTGATACTTGCGCCAAGATCGGCTAAAGCATCACATTTAACGTTATTCCCGAAAGTACATGGAATAAGAAAGCTCCCAGGATCTCCGAGCTTTGGTGGAATTTTGTTTTGAACTATAGCTGAGCATTCTTCGTTAAGAAAAGTTGCTGATATTTGCTCAAGCTTGTTTTTGTTATTAAGAAGTTCTTTCAAAAATTTCCCGTAATTGGGCATTCTGGCTATAACATCAACGAGAGGAACATTGAGTCTAACCTCTTTGATTATTTCGATAAACTTCTTATAACACTCTTCCATCTTCTCTTTCTTTAGGCGTTGAGGATAAGGAATTTTTGGTGTATACGCCTTGACGGATGGAATGTCTTTCTTTTTGGTGGTTTGAGTTGTGTTTGGTTCTTCGTTTTCATCCTCACTATCAATGGTGACAGGAGCATTAGGATTAGGTGGTGGATCGTACGAGAGACCACTTCTTGTGAAAACAGCATTGATATGTTCATTTCTTGTTTGGGGTGGACGGTACGTCTTATCATTTGATGGTTTTGGATTGGATTGAGTGTTACTTGGCAATGAACCAGATGGTCTAGAGGAATGTTGGTCAGAAAGTCTGCCAAGCTTGTTTTCAAGATCTTGGATAGATGCTTGATGATTTTTCTGTCCTTGCTCAACTTTGGCTTTGAGATTGAAAAATTGATTTTTGATAAAATCATTTGCGGATTTTTGACCAGCCACGAATTCTCTCATGGTTTTTTCGAATTCGGTTTCTTCTGTCTTTTTGTCGGAATTTTGGTGTGGTGGATCGTCAGTTCGTGGTTGAGAATCACGGTTGTCATCCCTTGGTCGGCGATCTTGCCAATTTCCAGAATTTCGACCGTAATAATTACTATGATATCCTCCTCCACGGTATCCTCCTTGAGCGTAACTCGCTTCTCCTTCCTTCGGTCCACCCATAGGTTTATCGTCGCACTCGGACGATGGGTGATTTCCTCCACAATTGTTGCATCCGTCTCGCATTTCCTTTATTTCATCTTTGATATCTTTGTACTGCGAGTCGATTTTTGAGGTTAACGCTTCCATCTTCTCCATGAGTTTTGAGGTATCGGTGTTTTCGACAAAAGCAACGGTTTTTCGGAGAGGTTTGGTTTTGGAATCTTTGGACCAATCAAGTTTGAGAAGTACTCGATCTTCGAGCAATTGATGTGCATCATTGGGAGTTTTATAGAGAAAAATTCCTCCAGCATCAAGGATGCCTTGAGAGATTTCATCTAGTCCATGGTAAAAGATTTGGATAATGGTTCCTTTTGATAATCCATGTCCATGACAACTACGAAGCAAATCTTTCATTCGAAGCCAAGCTTCGACAAGTGGAAAGAATCGATCAAACATGGCAGGTGGAAAGAATCGGCTCACAAAAGCTTGCCTCATCTCCTCCCAAGTATTGATGATTCCCGGGGTTAATTCATTGTACCATACTTTAGCATCTCCGGCGAGTGATGATGGGAAAAGTTTGAGTTTGATGGCATTGACATCGGTGTCGCCATAACGAAACATGCCGCAAATTTCGATGAATTCGGCAATGTGCTTATGCGGATCGGCCCGCGCACAGCCATCGAATTGTCGGTCTTTGATCATAGAAAGGTGGTGTCCCTTCACGGTGAAGTTGTCACCAAGGTTAATAGCAACAATAGCACTTTCGGGGGTTGGTGCTACGGTTCGGTTGGTTCCCCACATGGGTTGATCGTCCGCCATGGGAAAAGGTAAATTGGTGAAAGGGTTGAAAACAACTTTGGCTTCAATGAGGTTATCAAATGGTGGGTTTGGTACTCTTGGTACACGATTTTCCAATGGTATGAAACGTGTTCTCCTTCTTCTTCGAATTAATCGTTCGGGATTGGTAAGAGGTGTAATTGGTTCTATTCCCGCTGCTCGAGTGTTCATACAATGTCCTAGAGATTCCAGGCAATATCTAAACACACGGACAAACAACGAAAATGGTTTCTATGGGTCAGAGAAGGTAACCGGATCGGTTGCGGGATGCGACCGATCGGTTAGACCAGTTGATTGAGGGTTAAAATTGAAACCGATTCGGTTGAGGGGCAACCGGATCCGGTTAAGGTTTCTAAGATTTTTTTTTTTTTTGGGTTCAATCGACTTTGGGAAATTCAAAAACTTGTTGAAACACAATCAAATCCCCGGCAGTGGCGCCAAAAACTTGATGTGCCCGGTTGGTGCAAGTTTTAAATTTATAAAAGGTGAATTACCAATATTAACAATAACACATACGAGCAAGTATACTCGTCCGTTATAGCAAGATTATGAAGGTAAGTCGGAATCGTTCACAGGGATTTGAGTGAATCTAAACACAAGTTTGAATTAACGGAGTCTATCCAAAACATATAACAAAGCAAATAGATATAATGAAATTCAGATGATTAAAAACTACACTTGTTTAAACTAGTTTCATATCATAGATTAATGTGATTGTGTTAACTACTTAACATGTTGGTTATGATCATTAGTTTAAAAACTAATCTATTGTTCTTACAAGTTAAACCTTCGTCAAGATTTTAGTTCATAAAAACAAGCATTAAGTTTAACCAATCAATTCAAGATCAATTCAAGTTTCATGAGTCTACATACATAAACTTAAACACAAAAACATCCACTTGTTCATCAAATTGCTTAAGAAATGGTCAATACAAAAGGTAACCGATCATAGACAAAAGGCTACAATTGATTCTCAACAACTAATCTTACGACCATTTAGATGTTTCCAACCAATCCAATTTAATAATCAAAAAGCGTTTCTATTACAACCACACCTTAGTTCCTTTGTATAATCAAGAATAATGGGTAAAAACAATCATCCATAGACAAAATGATTATGACTAGTTGAATAACACGAAGTTCTTTCGACCCCAACGATTACTATCAATTAGCCAAACTTGATTAACAAATGTCACTATGAAACTTTAGCACAATTGGATCTTAGAATTAACTTGAAATGGAATTAAAACATGTTAACACAATCACTAACTAATCATATGATAATCAACATCATTTAAGCAAGTGTATAAAGAAACTAGCCACTCATAGCAAACATGAACATAAACTCATAACTTTGATCATTAGAAAACATGATTGAAAGTCTTACAATGCTTGGAATAAGATTACAAATGGTGTAGTAATGATTCCCAAAGGATCGTGGTGGACTTCTTGGTGTTTTGGCCTCCAAATGTGGAACTTCTGGAACTCCAAACTTCTCTGGATTTCTAAGGACGAATTTTAAGAGCTTAAGTCTTGGTTTGATGAGTAGAGAGATTTGTAATTGAAGTGTGTCTCATATGCTCACAATTAGCCTCTATTTATACTAATTCCAAGGCCTAGGGTGTTAAATGCTTAACTTGGCCTCCAAGGAGTAAGGAAGGGACTAGAATACACCAAGAGAAAGACCTAGAATCGTTTGGATGCAAAGGGGAAGCTTAGTGATGAAGATTTGGCAACTGCAGCTTCTCCAACCGGATCGGTCATATGACCAACCGATCCGGCTGGTCTTCAATAACAACAAGCCGACCGATCCGGTTGCGGGTTGCGACCGATCGGTTGGCTATGGTAAAAACACTTATTCTGACCAAATTCCAACCGATCCGGTTGAGGGTGTAACCGGATCCGGTTGGATCTTCTGAGTTACAAAACTTGATCTTTTTCTTCACTATGTCTTGTAGAACTTGGTTCTTCAATCACTAAGGTCTTCAAAGGTCCTTGAGATTTAGATTTACTGAAACGGGAATCTTCGATTTACTGCATATTTCTTCATTTTCCTCCATTTCCCTGTACTTGGTTATAAACACTAGACAAACATCTCTAGATACGATTAAGTACTAAAATCACGCAAATATAACCAAATAATAGATATAAAAATACACATAACGCTACTAAAAACATGCACAATCTGAGCGTTATCAGGTCCAAACATCCGTAGTTATAGAAACACCATATTTATAATCACGAAAACCATCAATAATATATTTTTTTAGCCGTTTCCCATAATTTAAAAGCATCACTTCTAAGTTTAGTATGACTTGTTTATACCGCGAGTGTAGCCTCTTTTTGATGATGGCCGTAAGCTTGGCGTTGTCGAAGAGGTTGAATGGATAAGTATGTTGAATGACCCACCCCGCAAAATCTCTTTGAAGCGCATCGTTATCATATACACAAATTTGACCATCCTCACCAATAGTACCGTCGACATTTTGAGGTACCGCGGTACATTTGGCTATATGACCCTTTAGTGTAGTGTTAGCCCCGGAAGCATAAAAGCTCTAACATTTTTTGCAACGGGCCTTTTCCGTCCCATCCTTCATAATACACAAATCCATATGATTAAAAACCTCATGATTTCGTGAAGTTGGTTTAACATGAGCAACATCATCTTGTGTGTAATGTTTTCGTGACCGGGAAGACCCAACGGAGGGAGGATTAGTGGAAGCTTGTTGTGATTGTGTGTTTTCCATTATAAAGAAATTAGAGATTAAAGAGAGATTTGATGTGTTTTAAGCCTCAACCCAATACACATATTTATACTACAAGTTCTAGCTTCAAAATACTCAAAAATTCAAAAAAAAAGACAAAAAAAAAACGGTAAGAAACATAGCCCAACGGCTACTGTGCTACAGTGCACGTTTCAAAGACGTCGGTTTTAAAAACCGGTCAAAACCGGTTTTGAATTCCAACGGTCAGATTTTGACCACTTTTCACCGGTATTGAATTCCAACGGCTATTTTGACTTGCGCTGACCGGTTTTTAAAACCGGTTTTTAGCGGTTTTCGACAAAAAAAAAAAAAAAAAAAATCGGTTTTAACCGGTTTTTTGAAAAAACCGGTTTTACCCAGTTTCAGAACCGGTAAAAAACCGGTCGGCTAGAAAAACTGAAAACCGGTACAACCGATTCGGTTTTAGTAAACCGGTTCCGGTTTTGTGGTTCGGTTTTTTTGAAAACCGGTTTATATTTGCACCTCTATATCAGGTATGTCTTCTAATTTGCTAGTAATGGGACAGACAACTTCATTAATTGGTACACGCCCAACAACATATGATAGCCCAATATGGGCCCCCGAACAATATTCAGCGGCCCCAATGTTTGTTGTAGGCCTAACATGCCCATTTAACAGGTACAACCCATCATGCTGATGCAGGTTTTCTGACCAGGTTTTAATATTTATAAAGTCTCGTTTACTTATGGTACACCTTATGCACTCACGGGCAGTGTACCCGGTCATGTGTAGTGTAGTAATCGGTAAAACCGAGGTCATCCCAAGAGCTATGTGAGCGGATCCTAATTAAGTATAGGTGTCACTGGTTTTAATTGTTTTTAGGATTGAAATGATTATTAACTAATAAAACAAGAAATAAAATGCGAAAAGTAAATAGAGGTTGTGATCAAGAGAGGTAAAGTGTGCTAACCTAGTTACTCATCCTATCATGTTATGTTCACGTCTAACTACTTCCAATTGATTCAAGTGGGGTTTTAAGCCGCTAGGACAGCATTTGGTCAGTTCGTCCTAACCTATCAGCAAAGGCTTCCACCGGAGATCAAGCTACTACCCTTGAAAGTCCAGTTGTTTTTAGTCCCCTAAGCCAAGTCATTAAGTACCTCTATATGCAAGATTCATAACAATGAGTGCACGGGCACTAGCATCATAGAAACTCATCCCTTACTTCTTAAGTTCATCCAAACGGTAGGTGATCATTCGGTCAGTTCGCACAAGCGAAGAAGGGTCTTCAGTTGGTCAATTCTTACCATTCCCACTCAGTCTACCTACTTAGGGTCAGTTGGTCAATTCTTCTAAGCAACTAGACACTACCACCATTCAAAAATACCGAAACTAGGGTAGCTACCAATGAACTATGCATGTATATACTAGAAACAATTATACGGAAGCATGTAAACGTAAACAAAATAATTAAGGAATCATAACTAGGCTAGCACTAGTACCAAAGGTGCTTAGCCGATCATGTTAAACGAAACCAAAGATTCAATGTTTGACATAATGAAATACATGAATCGCAAGTAAAAGAGAAAATAATCGCTAAAGATTATCGTTAGGGAGTGATTTCTCCCTTGGATATGGCTCCGTATGCTCATCAAGATCTGCCTTTGGACCCCGCTTCACGTTCTCTACTTTTTGGTGTGGAGTGAATGATGTGAAATGCATAAATTAGGGCTTGTATTTATAGGCATGATCTAGTTACGGCGTAACTTGAGTTGAGAGTTACGCCGTAACCTCTATAATTCCATAATAATTCTCTCGTAAAGCTGTTTACGACGTAACACATGGAATGGGTTACGCCGTATCTTCGGTACAGGTTACATTTGTATTGATTACGCCGTAATCATTCGAAGGAGTTACGGCGTATCTGATGGCGGCGTGGAACATCCTTTGACCTAGTTGGTTACGGCATAATCCTTAGTTGGGAGTTACGCCATAATTAGCTGCTGAGTTGGTCTTCTGAGTCACGCGCTAGCTACGGCGTAATGTGAGAGTGGAGTTACGCCGTAGCTTCTTCACAGTGGGCATACTATCATAAATCTCTTAAGAAAATCTCAAAATCCGTGTCTCATTAGCTCCAATGCTCGTAATTTACCTGAAAGTGAAATATAACGGAAAACAAGCGTAAATCTATATAAATGATATAAAATACGAGCATAATCGGGGGAAATTGACACTTAATATTCAGGACTATTTGATGTTATCAAATATCCCCCCACTTGAACTATACTTTCCCTCAAGTAGACCTTATTAGACAAATTCCTAAAAAGATATCTCCCATTACCTGGAAAATTTAAGTTTAAAAATCCCTTATGCTAGAATAAATCAAAGCCGAACACCTCATGAAATGGGAACAAAACACTCAAATTCTCTCAACTAGTCTAAGTGTCAATTTCGGGGTGATCACTCAAAGCACAGTCATAACATGTATTCTAGCATAAGCTTGGCGGTTACACAAATCTCCACCACTAGAGTTAAGGACTAAACAATTCTTGAAGGCAATATGGGTAGACACGACATGTGTTTAGGGTGAATTGTCATTACTAACATGTCACGGCAAAGTGGACAAAATCAATAATACATGACCAAATCCATGGCCAAGATACCAAAGGTTCCTCGCTTCATCACCTAGACATGCTTCATGACTAAAGGGTAGGATAAGACATGGGATATAATTTGTGTAAAGTAAAAATAACAAGCAAATAATCTAAACCTATAACCAAGTCATCACCGCTTACCGTTCATCCAAAGTTTAAGTTTCAAGGCTAAGAAACCGGATCATGATATACCAAGTAGATGTGCCATTAGCAGACGTCATGATGGGCACATTACCTATTCTTCAACTATTGGCGCAATAATTACCAACTTCATTCTTCAAATTCGACTGAGGTGGCCTTCACTAAATCTTTGATGAGCTCCAATTATAGTGCTTATACATTGCACTTTACAATAAACAAATAACTACAACTATTTTTTTTTCTATTTTTTTTTACATCTTAACTAAGCATAATATCTCCCCACTTGAGATGAACAATATGAGAATCTAGGGGGTCTTCAATGATCTTCAAATATATGTCTTTGAAGAAAGTGTGATTTCCGAACCTCTCTACTTGAACCTTGAACTTAGGCAAACAATGACTTTCCGATCACAAATTAAGACTACACGGTAGGCTAAGGTGAATGGGTGTAACGAAACAATATATATTGAGTGAACAAAATGAAAGGAATGGCTCAGATGGGTGTATCTAGGGGTATCTTGCACTAAAGGTGAGTGCAACAAAAGGGTTTAACATGGGGGTCGAGAAGTCGAGGTGACTAATCGATAGACACACAAGGATAGGCTGTTTGGGCGATAATCCTATAATATTGCCTTCTTAAACTGAATATTCCAAATACATTAAGCGAACTCAACATACCTCGTATATGGTCTCGAAATGAGGCAAAGGCCAAGTTTTAAAGTTTACACGCTACCGACATACTCATAATTTGGTGGATTTGGGTAAATAATTGGAAACGGATAAGGCTAATATCACCATATAATATCAAGGGTTATAATGTGCTCGGCTAAGGTCTAATCTAGTTATGTTAAGAAAAGCATGTCAAAATTTTAAAAAAGGCATAATTTTTCAAAATAAACTAGAAAAACGAGGGCAATAAAGTTCAAGAGATAATTTTACTCCCATCCTCCCACTTGAAATGTAAAAAGTCCCTTTTATACTAAACGTTAAATAAAGGTGAAGAGAAAGTAGAATTAGAGCGAGAACTTTCCTGAAATTTTCTCCAAAAAGAAAGAAGGCCCACGAAAAGAATCGTGCCTTCGCTTAAGTATCCACGAGCAAACTTCATTCCCTGAAATCACACTAACCAACAAGCATAATTCTAAAAAGAAAAATAAAAATAAAAAGAAATCTAATTCACTTTCGTTGGAATCACGACTGCATTTAGCGTATGCAACAAGCCTTTTAAACCACTTGGTGTCCCAAATGGACGAATGTAGTCTCGTGAGGGCTTATAGGGAACATACCCACAAAGTTCATTTAAAAACTAATACAAGGTTATTGTGTTATTATAGAAAGAATTAAAACTGTAGGATAGTTACGTCGTAACTCATTGACGAAGTTACGCCGTAATTATGGCAAAACCTGGCAGTCGCTATTGGAGGGTAGCTATGGCGTAACTGTTGGGTTTATTGATTTGATGATACAAAACAATAAAGAATGAAACATCAAGGACTTAAAGTGACAAGAAGGAAATCTACAAAAAGATGGAGGGACTTGCTTGCAAAAGAAAATTTATTTATTAGTCCTTTGTAGTCTTTTGTAAACCCTAATCCTCTATTATATAAAGAGGATATGGGGTGTAGGTTTAATATACAAGTCTTCCAATATGTAGTCTAAAGGTGTGTGTGTGTTCTAGGCGTATAGTCTTGTAAACGCCTAGGTAAGTAGTTTAGTTATCTCCAAGATCGAAGAAGGCTTTGATCCCTGTTACAGTTAGGTAACACGTTGTTATTCTGATCAAATAATAAATGGGGAGATGTGGAAAAACCTTGTGTCAATAATAATGATATTTGTTCTATGTTCCACTGCGTATAATCATTGTTATTGTTCCCTAAGGCTCAAAACGATCTCAAGGAGTCTATCAAATTCCACAATTGGTATCAGAGCTTGGGGAGCTCGTTACCTAGGGATTCGCAAGGTTTTATGTGGAGAAAAGATGAAAAAAATCGAAACTAAAAATTTCCGTATGGCTTCTGCAGGACTGTTTTGAAACAATCATAACTTTTTCGTTAACCGTTTGATCGTGACGAAATTTTTGGTGGACCTTATCTATATACCCATCTAACTTTTCACCGGAGGGATCGTCGATCTGAGCTTTTATGTGAAAGTTATAGGCCGTCGAAGTTGGCTGCAGAAACAAGTTAAAGTTTCGAATTTTTGAGTTTAATTACATGCAAAATCAACTTCTGTTGTGTATTAATTAATGATTTCACATCTATTATAAATTGGTTGATATTTTTTATTAAATAAATAGAACCATCATTGGTTAAGGTTGATAGTTTTGTGATGGATGATCTAAGATCAGTGATTTGATTGGGTGTTTCATAAACATGGTTCGATGGAGTATTTATGAAGGAGCAATAATTTTGGTGATACTCTAAGTACAAAGGAATCTCATACAAAAGGATCAAAAGCTATCTCGTACTTTGGTTGTCGTTTATTGATAATTATTACTTGAATGTGGGACGGTGACTTATAATAATGAATTGGTGGTCTTTGTTAATTGATTGAGGAGAGTTGGTGGAACGTGTTATTATAACTGCTGCTATATGTGTTTACTAATATCATGGAACTTGTTCCTGCTACTAGTTGTACATTCCTACTGCTCGTGATTGTTTCCACTGCTAGCATATTTCGTTATCACTGCTAGTGTTTCTCGTTACCACTGCTAGCATATTTAGGTTACCACTGCTAGTATTGTTCGTACTACTGCTTGACTCGTAATTTTGCTACCAAGTGATGTTTGCATTCGACGTATCTATTGCTCGAGATTTATTACTGATACTCTTGGATTGCATGGTACTCCAACAGATTGTGATTATAAAGGATGATTTTATTACATGCATGGTATATTTTGAATATGTAGACAACCTAAGAGTAGGATGATGCTAATAATATTATATTGGTCAATGGTGAAAAGCAAGGAATCATGCTACGTTGGAGTTTAGAGCAAGTATTTTGGAGCGTACTTATTCTGATTGGATCTTTGATGGTTCAGTGACATGCTACTTTAAATTGAGGGTACTGGTTATTATTGGGCGTGACATGGCTACTAATTGACGGTATCTCATTGGTTGATTCATATTGTTCAAGAATTTCTGCTGCTAACTTTGTTCCGAAAAAAAATAAAAAATAAAATTGTATTGCTAATGCTGTCCGATATAGTTTGTTTCTACTGCCTATATTAGTCGATATCGGATGGTACATGGTTTTTAATTCTCGTTATGGTTATTGGTTTGAGGGGAAGTCGAGCATGGTGATTGTTATGGATTTTTGGCGACATACACAAGAGTTGGTTCACACACACAAGAGATTGGAATTTGTTCTTAAATGTTTTCAAAGGCTCGTATTTGGTTTATTGGACTAGTTGATTACGAAGACGGTTGAATATCATTTATTTGATGTTGTAGTTGAGTTTCACAGGTTTGTGTTCTTATCATATCTCAAAGTGGGTGTTACACTTTGTAGATAACTTGTTCGTGCTTAAAGGATGTTGACGAAGACTTGCAAAATCTAGATTTCATAGGTCAAGGGGTGGATGGATGAAGACCTAGTTACCTATCACTTAAAAGAGTTACATTGTAGTGCTCAGTGTCTCATTGAAGATGAGGATTTTGTCAAGAGATTGCGATCTACTTATATTTTTGGTTGGTGGTATAAGTTCAACGTCACGTGGATAGTACAAGACATAAGACACAAGTTTGGGTTATTTTACTTCTTCATCAAGTTTGTTATATTCAGTTTTCTTCACAAGTGATCATTACAAGGAGCTTACAGATTTGGAGAATCATTTGATGTTCATGCACCACTCAAGGGGAAGTTTTTTATTCTTACTAATATTGATTAGTATTACTACTGATGGTTTAGATTTCTACTATTTCAACTTCATTTTTAGTTGCGGAAAACTTCATTGAGGGTAATTTGAGACATTGGAAGAATGAATTGGATGTGTGGTATTGGTTCGTGGTAGTCAAGATCAAGTTTGCATATGTTCTCTATTTGTTGATAAGAAAAAGGGGAAGAGATGTTGGAGTTGCATGACATGGATTAAGGGGAAGACAAAGGAAGACAAGAGTGTTTCATTCATGGTGAGATTTAATTATCTCAATTTCTCTACTTCGTCTAGGGAAGTTTGTACAAGAACCGTGTTTGTTTTGTCATTATCAAATAGGGGAAGATACTTGATGGATCTAGACACACTCCTTGTGTCAATGATATTTTGTATAATATTATTAAGCACGCGGAATTTAATTAGTAATACTTAGAAGATGGATTGTATTATGTATTGTATATAAACACAGATTAAACACAAAACTTAAGCTCCAATATTATTGATGAATAATACGAGTGATCTTAGCTTATCACTAGGGTTACACCTTGAAGCTTTTGTGAGTAATACGTAGGTAAATTACTAGTACCTAAGACAATGACCTAGGATCTCCTTTTATACAACAAGGAGTCCTTTACAAGATAAGTATAAAGCTAACATAATAGAATATACACAAGATCTATTCTATACTTATCTAGACGCGTTAACCTTATCATAAACAATAGCAGTGGTAATAATGTTCTAGCAGTGGGAATACGTTTCCACTGCTAGTGTTAATCCGAGCAGTGTAAACCACATACTATCCGTGGTAACAGATTATTCCCAACAATCCTCCCCTAAACTTATGATTTCTCTGCAAATCAATAAGTTTCTTCAATATGCATTATCTTCAAGGATTTGGGGAATTCAATCAAACACTTCACTTCTTTCTTAACTTCTGTATAGCTCTTGAACATTGATCTTGAAGTCTTTGTAACAATGCTCTTGACCTTTTCATTGTCTTCATTAACTCTTATTGGTAAAGTTAACATCACTGTAAGAGCTCCAGCTCTAAGTGGATATTCTTTCTCAGCAAGCATGAAAAAATCTTCTCCATTAGTCGTAGAGACATGATGAACTTCACATGAATCATAGTAAAACCATTTAGTACCAAAACTTGTGAATAAAGTTTTCCAGAAGTCATCATCAACATTTGGTTCATAGAGCCTTCTAAGATTCACCCATAACTGCATCTCCTTTGTATCTTTGAGATCTTGAGCATTAAACCTTTCTTTAACTAATCTCCATAGTGTATTAAGGTCATCTCTGTCAAAAGCTTTAATAAGATCTTCAATTATCATGAATGATGAAGTTTCACCTCCCAGCCTTGTGATCTTCCATGATGAAGCAAAATTATTAGCAGTGAAAACTTCCCAATCAATAATAGTATGTCTTACTTGCAGTGGATCTGGATAAAAATCTTCTTCAACTATCATCATCATTCCAGTCAGTTGTTCTTCAGTGAACTTCTCAGTAGGAATTTCCTTCTCAGTAGACATTACTTGATCTTCATCAACCTTAGTCTTCTTAACAGTTTGAGAATCACTTACTTTGGCCTTTCTCTTCAATCTAGGAAACCTTTTTGCTTCTTCTTCGAAGCCCATTGCAATAAAATCTTTATCTTGTTTTTGAGTTCTGTAGTAAGCCTTTTCAACTTGATCATCAGACATTCCTTTGAATTGATGCATCTTCCAACCTCCAACATGACAACAATAAGTTTTCATATATGAAAGAATTTGTCTCTTGGTAGGTTGTCTTGATTTCTTTTGACCCTTTTTTACTGTACTAATCACATCTTCAAGTGCTTGATTGTTCTTCATTTGAATGAAATCCTTCAACTGAGCAGTTCTTTGTTCCTCAGTTAAGGATGCATCAGCTACTAGGTCAATTTCCTTCTTCTTGATTTCTGCATTATTAGCAATCAAGAATTCAATATCTTCTTCAGTAGGAACATAACTAAACTCTGGAGTCTTCTCTCTAAGAACTGTAGGTTGAACAGTGGAAAGTGGATCAACAAAATCTTCCATTCTATTCAATCTTTTAGCTTCCAAAAAGCTTGAAACTTCCATTTCTTTCAATCTTTTCTTCTCAGCAACTTGTTCTTCTGCTATCTTCTCTGCAAGATCTCTATCAAGAACAATCTGAGTTTGTCTTTTCTTTGAAATTTTGCTTCCAGTTTGCTCTACATCTTCCATAACTTCTTTACCCTTGTCTTTCTTCAAATTATCAAATTCTTCACTTGCAGTGGCAAAATTTGGCTCTGCAGTGGAAATTGAATCAGTGGCAAAATCAGTTGCAGTACAGAAAATGTCTTGATCTTCAAGTTGCTCTCCATGAGTTTCAGTTCCCTTTGCTCCTTTACTTGTATCTCCTTCATCTTCAAAATCAATTGTCCTCCCCTCAGTGTTAGAACCTGTTTTCCTCCCCTGTTTGGAAGAATTTCCCAAATCATGATCAGCTGAGTCACCATCAGTAGGTGAGGATGAAGATGAAATCACCAACTTGGCAGGCTGCTTGTGCTTTTTCAACCCTCGTATCTCCTCCTTTAAGGTCTGAATCTCTGTCTTTAAGTGTTGAACATCCTTGATATGTTGCTTCTTGACTTTTTCCAAGTCCTTCTGTAGAGATTCAACCTGCTTGGATAACTTTGTACACAAAACCATCAATTCCAAAGGTTGCTCACTGCCCTCATCACTTCCAACTGTATTACTTGTTGGGAGAGGTGAATCATGGGGCAAAGGTGCAGATTCCTCCCTTGTAGGACTAGGTTGAAGTCTAGAACCTCCACTGCTTGTTCCTAGACCAAAAGGTTCAGAAACTTGCTGTGTTGTCATGAGAGGAGTTGGCTGTTTAGACCTTCTCTCATAGGTTTTTGAAACTGGAGGAGTATAATCAATGTTTGGAATATTAATTATGGGTGTGTTTTGTTCAGTTGTGATCTTAGCAAGCATGTGAGGAAGGAGAGGTGTAAAAATCATATTGCCATCTTTGTTCAAATTGTGAAAAACTTTAGGCTTTAGGCAACTGATTTGATAAACATTAGTGTGGGGTTGCAGTTGAAACTCATTAAGCACTGCTTGCACAAACCTTTGATACATTAAAAAATTTGTTTTACTCTGTACATTGCCTTTCATACTTGTAAAAATATAGTTTGACCAATTAAAAATCTTATCAGTGACTAGACAAACCAAAGGATAAGCCATGGTTGAACTAAATTGCTCATAAGATGTTTTCTTTGGACTGAGACAATGCAACAGAGTATGAATCAAAAATCTCCATTGGGGACAAAAAACACTCTTTTTGAAAGTAGACTTTTTGTCAGTGGTATCATACCCCATGGATGATAAAGTATCATGAATTTCGGGCATAGTTAATGTGATGAGACCATGGAGATCACCCAATTGGAGTACTCTCCTCAAGGATGCCTCAGTAACATCAATAGTTATCCCATCCACAGTGGCTCGTAGAGCATCCACTATTTCATGTGTATCTCCAATCTCAAGTGTTATGGACTTAGCAGTAGTCCAAAACTGTTTGATTTGAGAGATATAGATTGTGGATTTTAAAATCAAAGCATACCTTATATGTGTGGTATGAAGAAAGTCCACAATCTGATGATAAACAGGGCCGCTCTTCTCATTAGACTTTTGTAAATAGGCCACGAGGTTGTGCTCATCTGCAAACTTCAAAGATGTCATAGAAACTTTTGATGAAAAACGATATTATGTCAGTAAGAATGAAAAAGTAACTAGCCAATTGAGAGAGAAAGATAAATAGGGTTAGGGTTTAGAATTATTGCGCAAGTAAAATTATCTTAAGAAAGTATTAAAATTATGGAAAGAAGATAATTCTCTTAAAATTTTAACCCTATATATATGGCAAACAGTGGTTACTTTCAACGGCTAGTAAAAATAAGTTACTGACACAATCAGTTGTAACGGCTAGAACAACAGTGGTAAAATAACACTGTCAGTGGTAAATATGAACTAGCAGTGGTAAATAAAATCATATAAAACTAGACTACCCTTATCATAGTTTTTAGCAAACTACCAGCTATCAACGGATTTGATATATCTTTACCATGAGCCGTTTGCTATGGACTTGCCAACTCTTAATCATAAAGAATATGGTGAGTTGATAACCATATAGTTTTTGGTAAACTATCAACCATAAACGGATTTGTTAAGTCTTTACCAGTAGCCGTTTGCTCTGGACTAGTTGATTCTTATGTGTATAAGACATGGTGAATCAATAACCATTTGTTGTGTATCTTAGATATACACCTTTTAAGATCAACTCCTATCAAACCTTGGTTATGTTTTTGTAAGACATAGAAATAACCAACTTGATATTAACCAAAGTTATCTTTAACCAACCCAAGTAAAATATCTTCCAAAGTCAACTTGATAATATCTATATTTACTCCTTAACCTACCAAAATAGGAAAAAGTAAATATTCTCATTAAATAACCCTTTCAACCGACCTTGTCTATATAAGGAGGCTTGGCTTGTTGAAATCTTCATCAAATCACATTCAAACATCCAAGAATCCTAAAACAATCATGAGTAATCCCTCCAATATCATCAACATCTCTTCAGACTCAGAAGAAGAATATGTAATCGAGCCAGAGTCATCCTCTGAAGCATCAGGATGGTGTGGATACTTTCCACCAGGGGCTGGCTCTTCATCCAAAAGGTATACCAAAGAAACTGCTAAGCGTATGCCTGCAGCTAAGCCTGCAAAATCTCTTGAGTTCTACTCCAGCTCATCTGATGATGATGAGGAGAATGATGAAACATATTCCATGACCAAAGATTTGCCAAAAGCTCTTTCAATAGCACTGGAAACAGCTATCTCCAATATGAAGCAGATATCCATTCCAACTAACTCTGCAATGCTACCAAAGCCCCCTCCACAAATTCTTGGTCTTCCATGTCCAAGAATGCAGTCCACCTTTGAGAACAAAAGGAAGAGGGCACAGAAAAACAAGCATGATTATGTGGGTAAAGGCAAGAAGCCAATGGAGTAGCTGAAGTTAGATGTAGGATTTGCTAGGTTGTAGTCTTTTGTGTTTTGATGACAAGTAGTACATTAACTTTGGTTGTATTGAATCACGATATATTAATGAAATTCCTTTGTTTTCCTTTTTCCACTGTAAGCATGTTACCACTGGTTACAATATAGTTCCCACTGAAAAATAATTTATGTGTAAATATCAGTGGACAACAAGATAGAATCTAAACAACCTCGAGCATCGATTCATCAAAGAGTAACCATTCAATGTAAACAAAGAATCCTTCAAATCTGCAACTCACAAGCATAAATCAAACACTGGAATCACTGTTGAGTTTTGGCAATGGTTAGTGTATATACTTGAATGAACATAGCAGTGGCTATACTCAATAAAGTCAACTCATAAACACTGATACACTTTCCAAGGCCACAGGACTCCAATTTACTTCTCAACTACTTACACCTTTCCCTCATTAACTTCTTGAATCCCACTTATTTAACAAACCATTTAACAAAAACCACTCAAATCACATACTCCAAAACTTTCACTCTCAAAGATCATTTTTCCAACAACACCATGAGTCAATCAAGTCCAATCAATCTTTCTTCTAGCAGTTCATCTGATAGTTCATGAGATGACTTTGTGTTGAAAAACCCTGGGAGAGTTGAAAAAGAAGAGTATGAGAAGGTTGTATCCAGGAAGAGAAAACATTCAATTGTTCTTTCAAATCCTTTTCCTGCTGGTCCTTCATCACTACAACCAGAGCCTCAGGATGCATTAAACAAGGAAGATAGCTCAGAGATCAGCTCCTATGTATCACCATACGTGGATACAGATGATGAGACCTATGGAAGAGTCCTGAGTGTTCCCCCTCTTGCAGCAATAGCTCCTTCTGAAGAGCTCCAAACATCACCTTCACAACCATTGCTATCAGCACCTCCATCAGCAGGTCCTTCATCAACCTCACCACCAGTCAGAGAAGTGGTAAGGGGGTTAGCATGTCCTAGAGTGTATGAGTGGATTGACATGCGAGGAGCTCCTAAGGTGATGCCAAGCTGGGGCTTTCCCAAGAAGCCATAGATGATAGATGATGGGTAGAAAGGAGATGGGTTAGGAAGCTTGGATGGGGTAGGTTGTTGGTAGTTGTTTTTCAGTTTATGTTGTGATGCTTGTAATTTGTACTTCATGGATGTAACTGCTGCACTTAGAGTGCAGTTTTGTGTAATAATAATAATAATCCATGTTTTCCTTTATCTTTAGTGTTCCCGCATCATACATTTTGTTCTACTAACTTCATTATCAAAACTAACATACTGTCCATCATAATGCTCAAAATCAGAAAGATAGGACTTGTTGCTAGTCATGTGCCTTGAACACCCACTATCTGTATATCCTTGATCTGATCTTTTTGTCCTTGGATGTTCCGGCACATAAGAGTAAAGAGTTAGTTTCTTTTGGGGACCCAAGCCATGATTGACTTGGATCTGCCTCGTGTATCAATATAGTTAAATCTATCAAAGGTCATTGATACACCATTGGGATTGGTTGTAGAGGTATTTCCTTTAGGTTTCCATTCCCAACGTGCTGAGGCCTTCACAGCATTGCCCATGTCCCCCCTTTTCTTGTTTACAACCCTTGCAGTGGAAACTTTTGAATGAGCAGTGGAAACTGCTGGTTTCTTTTTAGGCACCCACTGTTGGTTATAATTAACCTTTTTAGCTTGAAAAGTTCCTTTCCCTGTTTGTGCAGATTTTGCAAAAGTTGTTTTGGAGTTTGCACTTTTAACAAGTGACTTAGGATGAGCAGTGTTAACAGTTTTAGCAGTGGCAAAAGTTTTGAGGCCACTTCTAAGTTGAACTACTCTTGGGACCATTTTGCAATGTGTGTTAGGGTGTACATTATGTTGAAACTTGTTAGACTCCACCCTTTTATTCCCATATACTTCCCTTCTCCCATTATGATAATCACAATAAGCATGTAAATGATCAAAACTACCACAGATATAGCATGCCTTATTGTACATTACAAAATCACTACCTAGTTGTTGAGATTTAACATGATTCCAACTCCTCTGGTTACCCCTAGGAGCTGAAGGCTTGTTCCTATACATCTCAGCATACCTTACAGTTGGTCTACGTTTATTAACTGGTTTCCAAGGTTCCTCTGTAACAGTATTAACAACTTTTGGGATAGAAGTCTCTACATTCTTTTTAACACTCTCATCTACAACAGATGAGTCACTAGCACTCTCAAAAACATCATTATCAAGCTTACTCTCTTCCTCACTCTTCACAACTGTGTCTTTTAAAGGACCATATTCTCTTTCAAGATCCTTAAATTCCTCTATGCCTGTATGAGCTAGGTCTACACCTGGAGGTGAATGCACACCCCTTAGTGGTGGAGGCACAGTATTATAACCCATACCAGACTTAGCTTTATTATATATTTGAGCATTCCAAATTTTATCAATTGACTTAGACTGATGATAACACGTGTCTATAGTTAAATTGACATTTTCAATTTTCTTTTGAAGTTTTTCAAGCTCTTTTTGGTATGCTTCATTCACAGTAGTTGTATGTTCTACCTCTCTTCTAAGAAGAATCATATCATCATTATATTTTGACTCATTTGCCTGATAGTGCTCTATTTGCTTTTCTAACACTGCCATAGCTCTTCTAAGATTAGACACAGTATAATTAGCAGTATATAACTCTTGTCTTTCATTAGAATATAGATCATTAAGCCTTTCAACTTATTTAGCAGCCCTACATGTTTTAGAACAACTATCAAAGTTTTGTACCTCAGAGTCAGAGAAAGCCATGAGAGCAAATTCAGTAGCAACAAGAGCAGCATCTGAATGTTCTTCTTCTTGTTCATCAGCCATGAAACTTTAATCATAGCTCACACCATCAATAGCCAGCATTGACTTTGGTTCTTCCACAGTTGGTCCCTTCTTTTGCTTGTACCAAGTAGACCTGTTGTCCTTGGTCTTTGGTTTTCTACATTCTCTAGCAAAATGTCCAAACTTGTGGCAGTTAAAGCACTCCACTTTCTTCTTATCAAAACCTGCAGTATCATCACCATTAATGTGGATAGGCTTGCTAGTCTTCTTGTAAAATTTCTTAGCCCTCATGCTAAGAAGAGCTATCTGCCATTTTATATCCATCTCCTCCAAGTCATGTTCATCAATTTGCTCTATGTCTTCATGAGTTAAGACAGAGCCATCAACTTGTGTGGAGATAAAAGCATAAAAGGTAGGATCTCCAATACTAGCAACCTTCTTCTTTGAACCTGCAGTGGTAACATTAACATTACCAGTGGAAACTTTAGAACCTGCAGTGGCAATATCATCATCACTTTCATCTTCAGAATCATCACTGTCAACAGAGGTTGACAACAATGCCAAGCTACTAGAGCTTGTACCAAGTTTCCCTGCCTTCTTCAACCTTTGCTCAATTAGTTTGAAGTTGTTGTAAAGGTCATTGAGCTTCATTGTTTCTATGTCTGATTTGTTTTCCCAGACAGTAACATTGGTTTGAAACTCTGAAGGCAAACTTCTTAGAAACTTCAAATTGAGGTCTTCCTTTTCTACCTCAATGCCAAACACAGTCAGCTGTGTTACAATCTTCTAAAGTTTGGAGAAGATGCTATCAAGTGAGTCATTGCTTGAAGCAGCGAAGTTTTCATAACTTCTCTTCAATAATGTCTTTTGTGTCTTCTTTGTAGCATCATTACCACCAAACACTGAGCAAATCTCTTCAAACAGTTCTTTAGCAGTCTTGTACTTGCTAAATGCAATGATCTGATCTATAGGAAGATTCATCAGCAACAAACTTCTAGCTTTAAGATCATTCTTCTTGCAAGCCTTTTCAATACTAGATTCAGGCACAGAAACCTTCACAACATCTGTGTCACCAACCTTCACAGTACTAGTCACCGGCTTGAAGGAATCACCAGTTTGAATGATCTCCCAAAGAGCATAGTCCTGTATGAGGAAGTATTGCTCAATTAGTATCCTCCACATCTCAAACTCATTAAGTTTGAGCTTAGGAAGTCTTGGAGTAGAAGAAGAGTTTGATTGGTTGTTTTCCATCTCCATTGAATTGAGTGAGTAGATTAAGCTTATTCCTTGGATCTTCTAAAACAAAATAATCATTGTTATTGTTCCCTAAGGCTCAAAACGATCTCAAGGAGTCTATCAAACTCCACAGTAACCATAGCATAGGATTACGCCGTAATTTGTAATGCTCTGGAGAGAATTTCTACTGGTGATGTGTTACGGTGTGATAATGGGGATGATTTACGCCGTAACTGATGGAGAGTCCTGGTCCCCGTTCAAGTTACTTATTAATTCTTCTCCGATTTCCTACAAAATTTGTTAAAATCACAAAACCCAACAAAAATAGAAATAAAAGAAATAAAAAGGATAATTCGGGTTGTCTCTCGAAAGAGCACTTTTCTTTATTACCGAGTCTTTAAGTTAGACTCAAAGCCATGGGGTTTTATGGTGGCCTTCGAACTTGGCCAACTTCTTTCGTTACTTGGCGGCAATCATTGATCCATTCGGCAAAAACTCTTTTTCTGACTGTGTTGCCGACGCTGCATGTATCAAATTTTTGCAAAAGCCATTCGTTGAATGGTAGACACGACTTTCCGTAGTCGTTGTCTTCAATTATAGAATTATCATCATCAATGGTGGCACTCATTGTTGACCCTTTATCAGTGGTCTTTGTATCTAGAAAATGATATTCATTGTAATCGCGTTTTAGTTGTTTGATCAAACCTGTATTGACATTCGAGTCCCCAAATCTCACTTTGTACCAATCTTCAAAGGACAGATTCCCAAATTTTATGTTGTGTCTCTCAATCTCGTGAGGGCACGTCCAATCTTCTACCTTCATATCCCCATTACAATACTCGCGAAAAGGGTTACACGTGGGCCATGCTTCCATAGATCTGTCATGTTCCGCCATTATAGGGATGCAGCAATGCTTGATAAGGTCTGGAGCTTCTTCGATGCCCCCAATTGGATCATTTGTTCCGTTCCTGTTTACAACTATCAACATCTTGCTTACAATTGTTAGTCCCTAGGTCATAGCATAAAGGTGGGTCAAGTAATGGGACATTGACTACGTCAACCTTTTTTGAAGATTCCAATCGAGGATTCAATTGTTCATTCATGTTAAAAGTAATTCGTTCCCCTTAAGTTCCAATAGAAATTTGTTTTTCAAAAAAATTTATATGAGCGCGACAAGTAGCTAGAAAAGGCCTTCTAACAATTAAGTTGTAATGCTCTCGTTTGCCCATGTCAATAACCACAAAATCAGTAGGACAAAGGAATTTGCCAAATTTTAGAAGAACATTATCAACAACCCCCGAGGTACAAGTTTAGAAGAATCAGCCATTTCAATAATCATTGTTGTTTCTTTTAAATTGGTAAGTTTTAAGGTATCAAACAATGAAATGGTAATAAGATTTACCCCAATCCTCAAATTAGCTAAAGCGGGAATTTTTAAGTTACCGATAGTGCACAACAACAAAAAACTTTCTTGATAGAGTTCCTTTTCAGGAAGTTGGCTTGGCAGGTTCTCGTCATCTTCAGATTTGTCATCTTCTCTTAAGTAGTTAATCCTACAAAGGTCATTAGTGACAAAAGAGATGCACTGTTCTTCCTTTGGTTTGTCTTGTGCAAATATGGCCTTGCATGCAACAGCTTCATCATTCCTGGTCTCGAGATTTTTAGGCAGCTGCCCAATTTGGGTCTCGAGGTTTTTAATTGCGGCATCCTGATTCCGTAAGTTCATTTCAGTGTCTTCTTTCACCCTAACCATCCATTCTTTGAATCTGTCATTCTTTTTTGTAGGTTGCTCGATGTGTTTATGCTCTTCAAGACTCTATTTAGGAGGGTTATTGTTGATTCTCGTATAATATCCTGGGGATCTTTCGCGGTATTTAGCCCCGTTACCATTATATCAGTTGAATGGTCTACTATTTCTATATTTCACCTCTTTAATCCTCTTGACTTCTTCTTTAGACGGGCACTCCTTGTCAGGGTGAGTGCCATCGTATTCATTGCAACCAACTTGTATAGAGTGCACATTAGGTTTTAGCTTTTTTATATCTCTACCGAGACTCTTGATTTTGTTATTTATAGCTGCAAGGCCTTCCGCACTCCCACTTACACTTCTATTGCTTCTTCCGTTGTGCCACTTATGAGAGTGGTCAGCCATCTTTGAATAGTTTCTAAAGCCCTTGTGGGAGTCATTCCAGGTATTGGCCCCTGTGAATCGATCATTTGTCTCGAGGAGATGTTTAGACCTTTGTAGAAGACATTCAACTTCTGCTGGTTATTAAGGTCACGAGTAGGGCACTTGTACAGGAGTTCGTTGTATCTTTTCCAGGCTTGGTACATCGTTTCATCGCTCTCCTGCTTGAAATTACGGATTTCTTCGAGTTGCTTTGCTGTCCTAGATTGAGGACAGTACTTTTGAATGAAGTACTTTTTTAGGAGGGGCCAAGTATTAACGGTCCCGGATGGTAATCTATCGACCCATCTTTTAGCAGCTCCAGTGAGTGAAATAGGGAACACACGTAACATGACATCATTGTTCGAGACTCTTGGAATTTTAAATAAGCTGACAATGTATTCCACGTTATCCACGTGTTCGTAAGCATCATCGGTAATGCTTCCGGAGAAGGGATTTGCAAGAAGCTCCCTCATAAATTGCGGTTTGATTTTGAACTGAGCATCTTCGGCGATAGCCGGCCTAACAAGCCCGACCCTTGTTCATCCATAGTCAATGCCAAATATTCTTCAAGAGTGAGGTCATCAATGTTCACAACCTCCATAGTACCTGAAACTTAAAAGAAATCATGAGAAAACAAGAAAATTCAAAATAAAACAAAAGTAAAAGACTTAACGCAAATCCTATTATAACTCCCCGGCAACGGCGCCAAAAACTTGATGCAGGTTTTCTGACCAGGTTTTAATATTTATAAAGTCTCGTTTACCTATGGTCCACCTTATGCACTCACGGGCAGTGTACCCGGTCGTGTGTAGTGTAGTAATTGGTAAAACCGAGGTCGTCCCAAGAGCTATGTGAGTGGATCCTAATTAAGTCTAGGTGTCACTAGTCTTAATTGTTGTTAGGATTGAAATGATCATTAACTAATAAAACAAGAAATAAAATGCGAAAAGTAAATAGAGGTTGTGATCAAGAGAGGTAAAGTGTGCTAACCTAGTTACTCATCCTATCATGTTATGTTCACGACTAACTACTTTCAATTGATTCAAGTAGGGTTTTAAGTCGCTAGGATAGCATTTGGTCAGTTCGTCCTAACCTATCAGCAAAGGCTTCCACCGGAGATCAAGCTACTACCCTTGAAAGTCCAGTTGTTTTTAGTCCCCTAAGGCAATTCATTAAGTACCTCTACATGCAAGATTCATAACAATGAGTGTCCGGGCGCTAGCGTCTTAGACACTCATCCCTAACTTCTTAAGTTCATCCAAACGGCAGCTGATCATTTAGTTAGTTCGCACAAGCGAAGAAGGGTCGTCAGTTGGTCAATTCTTACCCTTCCCACTCAGTCTACCAACTTAGGGTCAGTTGGTTAATTCTCCTAAGCAACTAGACACTACCGCCATTCAAAACTACCGAAACTAGGGTAGCTACCAACGAACTATGCATGTATACACTAGAAATAATTATACGGAAGCATGTAAATGTAAACAAAAAAATTAAGGAATCATAACTAGGCTATCACCAAAGGTGCTTAGCCGATCATGTTAAACGAAACCAAAGATTCAATGTTTGACATAATGAAATACATGAATCGAAAGTAAAAGAGAAAATAATCGCTAAAGCTTATCGTTAGGGAGTGATTTCTCCCTTGGAGATGGCTCCGTATGCTCCTCAAGATCTGCCTTTGGACCCCTCTTCACATTCTCTGCTTTTTGGTATGGAGTGAATGATGTGAAATGCAGAAATTAGGGCTTGTATTTATAGGCACGATCTAGTTACGGTGTAACTTGAGTTGAGAGTTACGTCATAACCTTTATAATTCCATAATAATACTCGCGTAAAGCTGGTTACGGCGTAACACATGGAATGGGTTACGTCGTATCTTCGGTACAGGTTACATTTGTATTGATTATGCCGTAATCATTCGAAGGAGTTACGGCATATCTGATGGCGGCATGGAACATCCTTTGACCTAGTTGGTTACGGCGTAATCCTTAGTTGGGAGTTACGCCGTCATTAGCTGCTGAGTTTGTCTTTTGAGTCACGCGCTAGCTATGGCGTAATGTGAGAGTGGAGTTACGCCGTAGCTTCTTCACAATGGGCATACTATCATAAATCTATTAAGAAAATCTCTAAATCCGCGTCTCATTAGCTCCAATGCTCGTAATTTACCTGAAAGTGAAATATAACGGAAAACAAGCGTAAATCCATATAAATGATATAAAATACAAGAATAATCGGGGGAAATTGACACTTAATATTCAGGACTATTTGATGTTATCACATGCCCACCAGGCCAGTCCACATGCCCAACAACATGGGTCGACTTCATTTACGGGTTACAATGGTCTGGAAACCCTCATTCCGCAAGCCTTTAATACCTTGACTCTTATGGATTTCGGCGATGTTAGAGGCTCTTCCCCTTTAAACTCAAATGCAAATAACCTAGTACTATTTATAATAAAAGTATTTATCCATCTATTTTTATTGGTCACGAAAGATCCATACCCGTCACTAACATGAGTCATAGTATGTTGCCTAACCCTTATCGTCCCCTTCACATTCATAATATTTTAATTACTTTTCATATTATTAAAAATATTAGTTTTCGTTCATTAATTTACCCGTAAAAACAAGGTTTCTATAGATTTTGACGAGTTTGGTTTTCATGTAAAGGACTATTTGACTCGGCAAATTCTGCTCCGATGTGATAGCACCGAGAACCTGTATCTCGTGACCAAGACCATCTCCTACCCACAAGCATTTCTTTCTAGTACTCACAAGCTTTTATTTCTAGTTATCACATGTGGCACCAACGTCTTAGACATCCGGGAAATGAAGTAATTCGTTCATTGCTTTCTAATAATGCTCTTTTGTGAAATATAGTGAAGTCTCTCCTGCTTTGTCACGCTTGTCAGCTTGGCAAGCATGCGAGACTCTCATTTTCTGTTTTGGATACTGTACTTAGTTTTGTTTTTGATCTTGTGTAATAGGATTTGTGGACTTCTCCATATCTGAGTCAAAGTGGTATTAAATACTACGTTTTTTTGGATCATTTTCCTCATTACTTGTGGGTATATCCTTTTGCGTAATAAATCTGATACTTTTGCTAACTTTGTTCATTTTCGTTCTTTTCTACAAACTCAATTTAATGCGGAAATTAAATCTTTCTAATGTGACTATGTTGGTGAGTTTGATAACACCATTTTCACTAATTATTTACCAAACACGATATTCATATACGTTATTTCTGTCCCTATACCTCTCAACAAAATGATAAATCCAAAAGTATGATCCACACAATTAATAACCTTGTTCTTACTCTATTGTTTTTAGCCCATCTTCCCTTCACTTTTAGGTCGAAGCCCTTTACATGGTCGCTTACCTATCAAACATTTTTAACCATCCACCGCCATTATCAATGACATTCCAAATTTCTCCTATATAACAGAAAACCTAACTACACATTCTTAAGTGATTTTGATTGTTTGTGTTACGTTTACCTCAACATACATCACAAGCTTGGCCCACGTTCAACCATTGTAATTTTCTTGGCTACTCTTCCAACCATCATGGCTTTCGTTGCTTAAACCTATCCACGAACAAAATTATCATATCTCGTAATGTCACTCTTGATGAGACAATTTTTTCATATGGACCCGTAACACCAAATGACGTACCACAATATACCTTTCTTGACACCACCCCAAATAAAATCGCTCTCCATATTCTCCAAAATCCCACCCCTCTCCCATGGATGCACAAACCTACACTCAAAGTCAGGCCTAACCCACTGACCCAAACCTATCCCAGCCCGTAAACCCCATCCAAGGCCTAGTCTCACACGGGTCACACAAGCCTACACCATCTAACCATTTCTTACATAATATTCTCAACCCACACCTGACTTACGTACAACTAAAACCAACACCATCCCAACCCATCGTCTACACACCCTATGGTCACACGGTTTCATGTTTGTACTTATTAAAAAGAGCCCGAATTATAATCTTCATGCGTCTACTATTTTGCCTCTCCCAAAGTCGCATACCAATGCCATCCAAGATCCGAATTAGAAACATGCTATGCTAGATGAATATAATACACTAATTAAAAGTAATACTTGAGTTCTTGTTCCATGACAACATGATGAAAACATTGTTCGCTCATGTGGTTGTTTAAGCACAAATATTTTACAGCTGCATCTTTAAGCATGTACAAGGATCGATTTGTTGCTAATGGGAGCAATCAACAAATTGGTGTTGATTAGGATGAGACTTTCAACCCGATTGTTAAGACGTCCACTATCCACATGGTTCTTAAATATTGCTCCTTCTCGACATTGGCATGTTTACCAGCTCGATGTCAAGAATGCTTTTTTACATGATACATTATCGATTGTTTATATGCATCATTCGTCTAGCATTCGAGATCCTCGTCGTCCTGATCATGTTTGTCTTATTCAGAGATCCTTATATGGTCTAAAGCAGGCACCTTGTGCTTGGTTACAGTGATTTGCAAGTTATGCTAATCATATTGGTTTTTGTCACAACCGATGTGACTCATCCCTTTTCATTTATAAGAAGGGATCAAATGTTGCTTATTAACTACTATATGTGGATGATATATTGTTGAATGCTTCTTATACAACATTTTTAAAGTGGATTATTACTTTTTTACATCAGAAGTTTTCTATGACCGACCTTGGTTCGCTGAACTATTTTTTGGGCATCTCTTTCACTCGTACTGACAAAGGGATGTTTCTTTGCCAGAAAAAGTATGCAGCGGAGGTTCTTGAGCACACTGGTATGCGCAACACTGTCACTCTTGCAGGACCCTTGTTGACATGAAGTCCAAGTTAGGGTCTGATGGGTACCCTGTTTCTGATCTGACTCTCTATCGGAGTCTTGCTGGAGATTTGCAATACCTCACTTTCACTAAACTTGATTTTTCCTATTCTTTAAACTAGGTTTGTTTATTTATGCATGATCCTCAGGAGCCTCACTTTGCTACTTTTAAGCAGATTTTTCAATACGCTCGTGGGTAATCTAGATAATGGTATTCAACTTTATTTTTCATCAACTTCATCCTTGGTTGCTTATTCAGATGCTGATTAGGTAGGCTGCCCCATCACTTGCGTGATGCTTCAGGTTGTTGTGTTTTCCTTGGTAATAATTTACTGTGCTGGTCTTCTTAGCGATAGCACACATTGTCTCGTTCTAGTGCTAAGGCTGAGCATCATGGTGTTGCCAATGTAGTGGCTGGGACTTTTTGGGTACAAAACCTTCTTCCAAAATCCACTCTCCGTTGCAATATTCTACTCCCTCCGTCCCAAAATTATTGTCCCCATTTGACTTTTTCGGTCTTTCTTTTACAACTTTGACATTAAGTATTTTTTTGTGTTACCTAATACTTGATGCATAATATATGAATGGATTTAGTTTTAAATGAATTTTTATTGGTATAATTTTAATCAACTATTGTACAACACAATCAAAAACACTTATGGTAAAAGTTGGTAAAGAAAGACCGAAAAGTAAAAAGGGGACAATAATTTTGGGACGGGGGTAGTACTATTTTTTAGTGTGACAATATCATTGCCGTCTAATATCTTCTAATCCAGTGCAACATCAGCGCATAAATCATATAGATATTGACACCCATTTTGTTTGAGATAAAGTTCCCACCGAGCAGTTTCGTTTTTTGTATGTTCCCTACCATTATCAGTACGCCGATATTTTTACCAAGGTCTTCCTTCTAAACTATTTGATGAGTTTCGCATCAGTTTTACTGTTTAGTGTCCTCGCACTTCAACTACACGCGGATGTTAGTGGATCATCATTTAATGCCTTGTCTATTTTGTATTAGGCCAAGCCCTTTTAGTCATTATACTTGTATTTATATTGTATTGGAACATTATTATGATTATGGGAAATTATACAATTTGACATTTTCTACGTACGACAAAACATACCACTCCCTTTAATGTAATTTCAAATCTCTCGATAAACAATCTTCAAGTTGTATAATTGATTAGTTTCTACAAAGCACATGGTATTTTTCATTTTCAATTTTTATTATACAACCTAGATTAAATATGTGTATGAATTAAGATAGCCTCAAGCACTAAAGAAGAAAATGATTTAGGGACGACCTGGTTCACCCATTTTTACCGGTTCTGATGATCTTATCAGGTTCATTTGCGGACGGCTTTTATTGGCTAGCCGAACAAGTGGCGACTTCAGTTTTTATTAAACAGGTTGAACCCGTTGGTCCGATCCGGGTTTTAAAACTATATGTACCATCAATTTGTTTGCATATAAATCATATGAAGCTTTATGTATTTTATTATTTTGTACAATATGTATAATAACATGTATTTTTTACTTTATGAGTGTTTTAAAAATAACATTGATGTTAGAACCCTATACTACAACTATGTGTACGAACTCATGGGGTATGTCGAGTTATGCGAGAGCTATGATTGACTTACAGGCTGCTGTAGAGTTGAATGATACTCTTATTGTGGCAATCCTAAAAATAGAGGGTGGTGGGTATAATATGAACACTATTCGAATTGAGTATGAGTGAAAATAACCAAGAAATTCAAATTGCAAGGTTTTTGGGCAAGTCTTGGACCAATGCCCAAAGAAGAATGTCTTACATGTGTTGAAGAATACAAATTCACCTATGCAAGCGGTTTGTGGTGTTCATATTGGTTCGAATTTGCATCTTGTTTACAAACCGGTTTAACCTTCTAGACAGCCGAATCCGAAGTTTCCATGTGCTACACAAGTTGTTAACACTTAACACTACTACCACTTCAAATTCTTTTGATGCTTTAGGCAGTATGAGTAACGTGGAGGATTCTAGGGATGTGGGCCATTTCAGTACCAATAGTGAAAAAGAGGAAAATAATTTAGAAGAACATGGGCCAAAGTGTAACACCCCCAAATCTCGGTACAGCGGAAGACTTAAACAAGCTTTTGGGACGTTATTGGATTGGTACATCACAAAAGTATAGGAAAACAAGATAGTCATAAATAGTTCTCTGCCAATCCCATAATTAATTATCTGATTACAATTATCCCAAAATAGTCAAATATAAGGCCCAAAAGAGATTATAAAATAGGTCCTCATAATATTATCAGAGTTTAATTGTGATCCTTCAACCATGCCTCTCTGCCAAGCCTCCATAGAATAAGCATTCCAAACATCAACTCAAAAACCTGAGAAAACATGCTAAAAGGTCAGCTAACGCTGGTGAGTTCATAGGTTTAAATATAAATTCAATAGTGGACCTGAAAGAGTTTATTTGCTATGCGAGACTAAGATAGATACACAATAAACATTCCAATCACATTCCATCAACAATCCAACAACATAATCAAGATCTCAGCAGGGCCCCATGTGACTCTAGCCAGCACAAGTCGTAGCAAGGCATAGAACAAATGCTACCCTGGACTAGGTCGGAGTACATACTTATTCTTAGCTAGGCAACGTAGTTATAACAAATGAATGCTACCCTAGACTAAGGCAATATCTACCATATATCTATCTATTCTAGTCATCACATAAGCAAATCAAAAAGAGTTTAAGAAGGTCCAAGAAATATTAGCATGATTTCTCACCCCGATTTAGTTAAAAACAAAGATAAAAGTGGGGCTATGAAACTCACCTCAAACAAGCAAAGCACAAACAATCACTAGCAATGCAGATAACAACTAACACGGCTCAGCAACTACTGACTCGGCACAACCTATTAATATAAACCAATTCTTAATATGTTTTCCAATTTTAATATTATCTACCCCGAATATATTCCAATTCTTATCTCCATAAATGTCTCGTTTCACTATTTAGTTGCAAGCGTTTGGTATCATGGTGTGTGTGGTATCAACCCGACAAGACTCCATGAATGCACTCTATATCTAACAATGCACTCTTCTAAGCGATAAGCTTTGTAGTCTAATAAGTTTTGAAATAAATCGTTAGATCTAATCGAAATCGTCAACGCGATAACCCCAACCATTTATATATGTCACTCATCATCCAAAAAACCAGTCACATTCTAGCAAGTTATAAGGATAATTCACCCATTAATAATGCTATCCTACACACATAACGGGCTCTTATTAGATTTGTCAACATAATAAGTCTGCTATCCACGTGAATTAACGCTATTAATGTCAAGTCATCTGTAACCCATGCATAACACATAATGGGTATTAAATACTTATAAATGACACATTTCGGTAAACGTGCCCTCGAAACATTTAATAACTCGTCTATACAAAACATTTCCATTTTAAGACATTAGTTCCCTTTTAAATATCGAATGAAAAGGCGAGTCTTGTCATCAAATATTTAATATTGAAACCCTTTTAATATCTATTTTTCTAGTTTTATTTACAAGTTTATATTATATATATATATATATATATATATATATATATATATATATATACTAGTGGCAAAACCCGTCCGATGGACGGGTATGACTTGTGGTTTTTTATTTTTAGTATTTAGTAGAACAAATATATATTAAAAAGTAATTAACAGTTAAATGAAACGGTTAAGATCTATAACTGATGTTACCTCAATCTATAAAATGGCTAAAAGCAGGTAAGTATTTTGATTTTTGGTTTTTATTTTTAGGATTTAGTTGAACAATAAACTATTGAAAGAGTCATGTTCGAATAGTGCATCTTATATCAGCTAGCTTAGACAACATAATACAATATATTCTTGGGCATGAACTTCAATCTATAAATAGAAGATAACTGACTCATCTTTAAATCCTGTTCAACACCAAGCTTTCCTTCTTTGCCTTTTTGGCTTTCTACAATGCAGCATCGAGATTGTACTTGCTACTGCTTTTTCTTGCTCTAATTTTTCTTTCGCTTTCTTTAGCTCTTCACAGGTTTTTTTTAGCCATTAATTTTGCTTGATCTGCTTCATTGGCTGCTTTTTGTAGCTGTTTTGGAAGCTCTACCATTTATTCTCGGACCTCTTTTTCGTTTGTTTGAATGAGAGCAATTTTTGATCTTGTCATGTTTAGCTCAGCTTCAAGAGAAGCAACCGCCACTTTAGCCATCCCTTCTCTCTGCTTAATTCTCGCAAGTGTTGCCTTCTCTATCTCAAGCTTGGTGTTTAGTGAGCTGGCAGCCAATTTCAATAATTTGATTTCCTCATTTGCTTTTACAATGTTTTTCTTCACCTCTTCAAGATTATTCTTTGATGACTGTACATGATTATTCTCAGTATTATTACTATTGTCTTGATTCAACTTTGATCTTGGTCATGGCCATGATATGCTATAATCATTTAAATTCAAAGGTGTAAGAGGAAAACCGTCCAGTTAACAAATGATGAGGAGAGCATGATAAAACCAATTGGTTATGGGAAAGCTCAATCTTGAACAATGTCACTCCTACCCTTGGTTAACTGGAAAAAAAGCAATCATTTTGGGATCATATTGGTAATAATGAAGAGAAATGCATATATAAAGAAATAAAATACCACAGAAAAGTAAAGAGTGTTTCAATTATCAGCATGTTGTCCAGTGTTAATTAGATGGAGCTTCCATATCAAGGTTGGTTGTCCAACCAAGTTCATAAGTTTGAAGAAACCCAATCTTTGCCTTGATGGGTAGTTCATGGGGTGAACAAAAGGCACTCCTAGGGGCAATCCAATCTCCAAACGAATGTTACTGCATGGACTATCAAGTGTGTGAATGTGAGTCTCACACTCTTTCAAGGTGAAAAATCTGAGCTTGATGCCTTTTTTATCAGCTAAGTCTTGAACCCTCTCCTTAAGGTCTATTTGTGCTTTAAGCCTCAACCTCTATGAAGGAGGCAACAGTTTTAACCTAAAGTGTTCTTTTTCTTCATCAAGGGTTTCATAGATCCTGTATTAGCATAGCATCGGCTAAGGACCTGTTTGTAAGAAACTTTTTACTACGAACCATTGGCACAGAATCATAAACTTAAAATTCATATTTATGAGTAATGACACTAAGAAAAAATAGCGTTCAAACTTCAAATATTTCCCATGTACAGAACTATACTTCTAAATTGTGGAAACATATCAAAGAGAGGAGAAATATAAGATATAGAGCTTTTGACCTCCAAATGGTATTAGGCAATTTTGTTGTATCTGATAACATGGTCTGGTTTGGAAAAAGTGCAGGTCGGGCGGGTTGGGTGATGGGTCTAAAAGGTATGGTTTGGTTGACCCACACCCAATTCTAGCTTCGAAACACGCCTATTGTCACAAAAATCTGATCTAAACCAAACCTAACATCTCAATAATAACAGAGAACACATAAACAAAAAGCTGTTATCTTGCATTTTCCTGTTTATGTTCACCTTATGATGTATACAGTTTAAAAAAACAACGAAGACTGGTAAAAAGTATTACATCACGAAATAATTCCCGTATTACCCTTTTAAATTCTTATGTTTCTTTCTCATCCAAACTCCTAATCCTACCTCTTTCTTTCTCTTCATCTACACTTACATTTAAGCCCAAATTTAGGCTAGATTGAAGCCGATTAAATTGCAGCAATCCTATATATATATAAGGACAAATATAGGCATACAAAGTCAATCATAAATAGGTTATAAGAGTTTATAGCAAATAACCAACAATGATGTTCAAGCGCTTTAAATTCATTTTTAATCCTTTAAGAATTACTCTTATATATTATTAGAAAAAATCAATGGAGCTCAATATTAGATATACCAAGAATATTTGAAGACTTATATTTCGGTCATTCTTTTGTGCTTTCTGTGCCGAAATGCAGCTGAAACAAATGTGTTGTTCCTTCCAATTCTATCAATTCTTTCGGTAGTTTATACAGGTTTTTGTCCTCCAATGCCTATATAAGCTCATTGCAATATTTTACCAGTGAGTTTGCCCTGTTGTGGTCGTAAATCATTGCTTATAACAGTAGATGGAAAAGAAAAGCGTGGGCGGGTTAAAGTAGGCACTACAAATTTTTAAAAGATATTGCTACATAAGTGTGGATTATGGTTTTCGTATTTTTTGATTAACCTGTAATTTGGCGTGCTTTCAGAACCTGATTTTTGTCATAACATATGTGGATATTGTTAAAATATCTTGCGGATGCAAGTGCGGCATTTGTTAAAATTCCATGGCCTTTTGTTATCAATTTCAGAAATAGTAGCAACGACTCTAAATCGTACATTTTGCATAGTTCAAGAAAAATTTAGACTTTAAATCTTTGACAATGGTTTCGGGCAATTACCTTTGATGTACCTTTTGGTTTTGTGGATTTTGTTGTAGCATATCGCCTAACGTGGCAGACCGACATTGGCGCTGTTGCTAAAGTTTTGATGGGCAAGACTCCATAAAAGCTTAAATATGTTACTTCCTCCATAGAATATGTTTACAACATCGAAAAGAGAATGCAAGTTTTGGAAAGTATAAGCGTTGATGTCAAAAAACAGGTGGAGGCAAATAATATAAGCAATCTAGAGATACATGATTGTGTACCGGGGTGGTTAGAAGATGTTTACATAGATCAAGAAACATTTTTACGGTATTTCATGCGGCATTAATAGATTGCTTAAAAACCCATTAAACTGAAACCGAACCAAGAAAAAGGTTATTGTCCCATATGAACCATTTTCAGTGCTTGAAGTGGTTAACTACTCAACCAAGCTAATATGTCTCGCACATCAATAGAATGTTAGAACTGTGGGCCTCTTATATGCCTTTAGTTGTAGATTACGGATGATTCTACAATGGTTTTAAGTTAAGATCTGAATCTATTGGGCTAGCCTTTCTTTGTATTTAAGGTGTTAATAATTTGACTCACTTAAAATAAAACTAAAAATACAGTATTCATATTTTTCTACTACTAAAACCAAACCTACTAATTGACTAAGTCATAAAATCCCACTCATTTGTTGTGTGTTAGAATCCTGAAGCTCACATTAAATTATCCATTAGAGGCCATCAAGGTATTTCTACCTGAAATATTCTTTAGTGTATCCATGTTTTACTATACTATGATATTGTTTCTGATAGCTCACTATTTCAAGCCAAAAGAAATGACAGAGAGCATCGGGTTATGTCTAAACTCAACTCCAGTCTTAAGAGTGCCATGACTGCTATCCAATCAACTTCTTTCTCATGAAAAATCACTTTGATTGATTCATTAAGGATCTTACTTTCATAAGGAAATAGGTTTAATTTGTAGGAATTTTCTAGTAATAGTCATGTTTATAGTTGGTTCTGTTACACCTATTTGTAGTAGTTGCCATCATTTTGACCCATTTCTACACACTATTCATGTACGGAGTATCACTTATTTCTGAATTTGTTCTATCACGTGACAGATTATCTATGAGGCAGAAGAGCAGTGTTTTATATGTTGCTAGAAAAGGATTGAGATGTAGCGAAAAAAGGCGTGTTCAGTTAGACTGACAAATGTGTAACTGTAAAGATGCATTAAGAGTGCAGCATGCTCATTAAAAACTTTACTCGATACATAATCACTCAATTATATGCCTACAATAGAAGAAAGTATTGAGCCTAACTTAAGTAAATGAACATCATAACCTCAGTTAAGATACTACAAAAGCGACGTAATTGAGCTTCACGTGTCATATTATTCATATTATCCGATTCAGTGGGTTTAAGTAAAGCAGTGTCTCTTTGAAGGAAATTACATTTACAAAAAACAACAATCTCATACAATTCAAACCATAATGTCTCTTTGATGATCAACATACATGTACACAATGTGGATTATACAAAAACTTCTACATTAAGTTCAACTCTCACCTAAAACACATCATTCTAATTAGTTTGAAACAAGTAAGTTAGTACAATGAACTACCTAAAAAGACTAATGGGTGGGGAAATTGGACACTAATGCAGCTTAAAAATAAGCTGTAAAAAGTGCCTTTTGGGCAGTGTATGCTGAGACAGAACCAAAAAAAAAAAAAAAAAACAGACAAATGGCAGATTTCAACATTAAATTTAAACTATGCTAGAGGGAATCTAGATGCAATAAAAATGGACACAAGCTGAGTTGGGAAAACAAAGACTTAAGAAAAACTAATTTCGCCAATCTTTAACTTCAAACAAGCTGTAAAAGAAGCCCAAGAACAGCAGCAACAGCTGCTGTTCTGTGCAGTCTTAAAATCTGAAATAACCCCTTTTTTGGCTACCTAAACTTATAGAAACCTTGGTAAAACAGATTCTAACCATCTAAACTCACTTAAACTTGTTAAAAAGACTTTGACCTAAAAAGTCAAGCGGGTGAGAACAGGTTTTTGACCACTTTACACCCTGACCCAAACACCCCTTAATAGGACGAATAAGCTTAAAACTGATGTGAAAACTTGGGACTTGGTTTTTTTTTTCTTTTATAAATCTGAACAACTGAAACTAACACTTTTGCACAAATGAGGATGATTTATAAGCTAATAAGTACTTTTGAAAAAAAAATGGAGAGATTAATAAAGAAAACTTTTTCATTAACACTAAAACATTACAATTGAGTAAAAAAGACAGAAAAACTAAATTTAAAGCTAAACTCAATATGGCTGCGACATATCCTATTATATGCACACAAGAAAGACATACCTATACCACCCTAAGCAACACCATTGCAAAGAAATCTCGTGGATTAGTCTGCGACACTACATTAGTACTGCAATAAGATTATTACTTTTTCTTAATAAAAAGATTTGTACTTTTGTTTAATTCGAGGAGATCTGAGAGGGAGAGTAGACCTCCTTTCCCCATTGAGTGTTGTGTTCATAGATACAGCTTGCATGGGGTTTCCATTTCTTTTCAAGCATGTGGGTAGCTTCTGCTGCTCGTATCAGTTGTTTACAATTCTCTTTTTCCCAATCGAATAGCATGTCGTTGCTATAGCTTATGCCACATAGAGCATCTCTCTTGTGAAAGCACCCACTTCCAATATATAGACTCCCTCAATGGTAGTCAAAACATCCAATCTCCACGGAGTGACGAGGACTCATTGGATAATGTGACATTGCTTTCCCGAGAGGAGTTAAACTCCCATCACAGTCAAGTGCTTCTAAAGACTTCAAACAGACATCGGCTTCATATAAAGCTTTGGATTCTGGAGGGGTCAGAAACGGGAACTTTATAACCTGTTAAACAGAAACACTTATAAAAACATATATGCCAAAGGAGTTTTATTTTGCATAAAATACTAAAATATCAGTTTTTAAAGAAAAAGATTACTAAAAGCGACTTTCAAAGATGATATTTTAACATAAAATGTTAAGCTGATGTATAAAAATGTTATATTAATATATAATGTGAAAACTTATAGAAAAATAATTCATTACTGGTTACAAATGAGCCAAAAAAAATGAAATCATCTTTTACTCAAATGTACAGAAAAGTAGTACAATGACTCAAACACGACAAATGACAAAGTTGTACTTTAAGCAAAAGATAGAACATACTATGCTTCAAAAAATAACGTATGATGATTAAAACTAAGAAACAATATAATACCTCTTTAATACCCATGGATTTCATGAGAAGAACAACGCCATCAACAGGTATTTTCAAGATTTCAGCAGTTGAATATTCTTTAAATATATTGCTGAAAACAGCAGAAGAATATAGACGATAACAATGACCGGGCCCTGTTCTTCCCGCTCTTCCAGTACGTTGAGCTGCAGATGCTTTACTTATCCAGTTTACTTCATATGTTTCCATTCCATTTGATGGATTGTAATTCTTAACCTTTTCTTTTTCCGTATCAACAACATATTTTATGCATGGAATTGTTAGTGACATTTCAGCAACATTAGTTGCAACCACCACTAACCGCTCTCCTTCACCGCCACTAACACGAAAAAAAACGACAGTAGTCATTTATTTGATATTCTTCTAGCTCTACGGGCCCAATAGTACTCTTTCAAGATTTTGTGGATATACATTGGATGTATGGGATAGAGTTACAATATCAAAGCTACGTGTTCCAACCTCATACTCAATACATTGGAAAACCTTGTCAAAACTGGAATTGGAAACATGCACTTGACTATGGGTGGTGTCAGAATTCAGCGGTTGTAGTTGCTGCTCTGAAAATCTGTTTTCAACTGAAAGATCAAGGAAAATTGCATCATTTGCTTCTGTCTTAATCATTGCATTCCCTATCGCTTTCACTGATGCTTGTGTGGCAACATCTTTGCTGCTACTCCTGGCAGCAGGTAAATCGTGATTGTGTTTCCCCTCGTACGTTGTAATGACAGATTTAGGGTCATGGGATGCCCTCTCCACATGTTTTCTTACTGGACATTCTGCACTTGTGCACTTGTAGTAACTCCTGTAAAGTATTTAAGAAAAAAAATAGGTAGAAACAGAGGAAAGTACTTGCTCTTACATGATTATAGGCATCAAGATGACATTTTAAGACTTTAAGTCCTCTACAATGCATTACGTTTTTATCTCTACTAAAGTTATGCACTACAGGTTTTATGATAACTACACTAAATTCGACAAGTCAAGATTCAAAGAATTGAAAGAACATACCTAGGATTAGGGTTGCATCGCACAACTTTTTGTCCATATTTACGCCAACGGTATCCATCATCCATTATGTCAACCTCACTGATAGTTTGGACAACCAGACGTGGCTCACGTATAGGCTTAATCACTGGAGTTACATCAAGGGTATCAATATTTGTCCGCCTGGTCAGCATTAGAATTCATCCAACATTAGAATCTAGGTGCAACTGCTATAATCAATATATAAATCTTTAAACTACTCACCTCCTTTTCAAATCTAAATCATCGACAACTTCGTTATTGGTAATGTTCAACTGTGGCAGAGTTACATCCAAGTCAGTGGCACCTGTATATTCAGTAAATGTAAAAATTAAGAATTAAGAACGTGTGCCGAGATATATCTTCATAAGTGAAAGCATAGTAAGCTATTCCACTCACCTGCTTGAGCAGGCACATATAAAACTTTATCTTGATTTTCCTCCATTTTCTTTTCTTTTTTCATAAACAAATGAATAAATGTACTTTTTTGGTAAAATCTTATTCGAGGTTTGAAGGAGCTTTTATAACATTAGATTTGTATAAACTGCTTAAGATAATCAGATTTTGAATGAATAAAGTATGACATGTTGATAGAATTATACCCTATATATATATCAGACCATTACAAAATTCAATCATCTTATATGACATCTTTTTATTCATTCATACTTTTGATATATACAATAAGCATATAGACTGATGAGTGCTTATTCACTCATCATTTTTACCCATCTAAGACCACAAAAACGTCTAAAAACACTGATATATAACCAATTTTACTGCAGATATCCTTGGAATGTGTTTTTATGTATTTCAGGTACAAAGGATCGAAAACAGGGCAAAAACAGACAGAAATGAGCTCGGATTGGAAAACGTGCTTTGAAGACGGAACCGGAAGATGATTTTCTGCATTTTCAGAGCCCGGGATACACATTTGGGAGTGAGCTTGGGGAATCAGACTAAAAACCTAACCCTAAACCCAAATTTCCATTTTACCTTCACCCGGACCCAAATGACCATTTCACCCGCCACCAAAAAAATCCAAATTCATATTTCATTTCCCTAAACCTTATTTTTATTTAAAACCATTTTTCAAAAACCAATTTTTATTAAAATTATTTTCTCTAAAAGAAAAAAAGAAAAAAAGAAAAATCATTTTATAAAATGAAAACAGAAAATGCAAAATTACTTTTATAAAACCTTTTATAAACTCTTGAACCCCCCCCCCCTCTTTTATAACCTTTTTGAACCACCTTCTTTCTTTTTCCCAAAGCTGATAAAACCCAAACCCAGAAATAAACTCACCCATTTACCCGCCAAGACAAAACTTGTCTTCTTCCCCACATCTCAACATCAACCCTGATTCCCACGCTCTCAGGCCTTCCCCACACCCACATGGGTCAAGTGCCATGTTGGCAATCCCATAAACCTCCATTGGCTGTGAAGAAGTAACCAAGATCAATGGCTCAGATTAAAGCCTTTGTGCCCAAGATCAATGGAAGGCTGAGATTGAAGCTAAGAAGCACAAGTTGTCCATTTCTCTCATTTGTCTCACAAAAGAAACACAAGCTCAACATTTGAAGACCTAGCTTACTTAGTATAAATAGTAGTGCTTGTAGCCTTTGAAAGGCAGTAGGAAATTTAGTTTTAAAATTAGTTTTAGTTTTAATTTCAGTTGTAATGTTTCTTTTTAGTTAATGAAAAAATCCCTTTTTATCAGTTTCATTTTTTTTCTGCTTATTTGCTTATTGTCATTTATCATTTGGTCTTAAGTTTTATTTTTAGTTGCAAAACAGTTTTACAAAAGAAATTCCAGTTTGCTTTTAAAACTCATTTTTCAAAGTTAAATACCCCATTAAGGGGTGTTTGGCTCAAGTGTATTCGAGGTCTAAAAAAGCTTTTTGCCCGTTTTGACTCTTACAGTCAAACATATTTTAAGTCCTTAGTTAGTTTTTTTTTACAAAGCAAATCTGGTTTGACAAGGTTTACAAGTTTTGGATAGCTAAAATCCATCTTTTCTGTCTAAAACTTCTGCACAGAACAGCAGTCCTAACTGCTGTTCCAAGTGCTTTTTCATAGCATCTTTCTTATCAAAAAAGTTTCAAAATTATTTTTTTTTACATCTTCACTTGACCCTTTAGATCTGTTATTAACTTATTTGCACCTAGCATAGCTTTAGGTTAGTCAAAATTGCATTTTAAATCTGCCATTTGTCCAAATTTTCAACTGTTTCAGCAAGCATACTAGCCAAAGTAGGTGTGCTTTTAGATTTTTAATTTGCTTATTATTAGACCTTGTGATCTGAAATTTGGTACGCATAGTATTTAGGTGGTTATCTAGATGATAGTATTTTTTATAATTTTTAGTTACTGCTTATTAGTAGCTTAATCTTGCCCTCAAACAGCCCCCATTTGACTGTTTCTGTCCCATAACAGCAGCCCTATTGCAGCCCATCTTTTAGCTTATTTAGGTATTCCCATTAGCTTTTTTTGAACATCTTAGAGCTTATTAGGTCCCTTAGTTTATTTTAGGCCCCTTTACAGCTTATTTAGTGCTTATTTAGTGCCCTTGATAGTATTTTGGTCCATAGCTTTAGCTTAGGTAATCCTTTAGATTAACTTAGTTTGTCTTAAAATCCCATAGTGCTTATTCCCATAACTGCTTATTCTGCTTCCCCCCCCCCCTTTTACTTGACTACTTTTTAGTTTTATCTAGCTTATTTTAGATTTCACATAGTGCTAAGTTCCATTTTCCAAGTGCTTAATCATTGCTTTTAGCTAAAAAAATCTGCCTAAGGGGTGTTGGTTTAATATTTGTTAACTGTTGTTGTAATAAGGTGTTTACAGCTTATTTTCCAGGTTCTAAAAGTTGAGTTTTTGCAAAAAATACTTGTTTCCATCCCATATTCAAGTTTCAAAAGAAAAATCCAAAAAAAATAAAAATAAAAATAATAATTACAAAAAGGTGCCAAGCAACAAGTTCAAACCTTGGTCTCTTGCTTCACAAACACAACACACCACACATTACCAACTGCCCTTGGGACTTTGACTGGTCGTTTCATGCATTGTTAATCTCTTAACCACATATTCAGTTTTAAGCTTACTAGCTTATTAGGCTTTTTAAGTGCTTATTTCGTAAAGTAGTACCACACTTTTTCATTTTTCCCAAAATCAGTTAGGTTCAAAGTATTTTTAGTAAAATTTTCAGATTTTTCCAAAATCATTTAGTATTTTTTATAATTAAATTAGATTAAATTAGTTTTTAAATCGTAATAAATAATTTAAAAGTCAAAAAAATACCCGGATTTTTTCTAAAATTATTTTTAGTAGTTTAGAACATAGGAAAATTAGTTTCACATCCGTAGGTCTTAAATTGCATTATTTTCACTTTTTGAGGCTCGGGAATAGCTCGGGTTTTCACGTTTTTGCATATTAGCACCATAGAACTTAATTTAGCTTCATTTTATTGTTTCATATGCTTAGTAGTAGTTAATTTATCATTTACATTGTTCCCCTAGCCTTAATTACTTTCCCGTCACTTAATTTAACGTAATCAAAAACACAAAAACCCAAACATCGAGCATTTTAATAACAAACCTAAAAGCGACGTTGTCCATTCACACCTCGTTGGGACACGACCCGGGTATCCTTATCCGGTATCACATATCTCACTCACGGGATTTGATTGACTAACCTTTTTCCAAAGAGGTTTTCGATTCGATTCTCGTGTTTATTTTGATATTGATATTACTATACTATTTCATCCATACACACCACCTTAAGCCCCTATCAATTTTTGGCGCCGCTGCCGGGGATCGAAATCTTCTTAGCTACCGTTCAAACAATTATCTCAGACCTCCCGGTTTCAACCAACCTCAACACCAGAACCAAAATCAAAACCGTTTCAATGGTAACCACAATGTTAATCAGAACCGAGGAGCTAATGTGAATCATGGTAATCAACAATACCAAGCTCCTCCACCTCAAGTTTACCAACAACCACCTCCTCCTCAACATCAATATCAACCACCTCCTCCTCAACAACCTTATCAAGCACCTCCTCAAGTTGCTACGAACAACGAGTTTCTAACTTACATGAAGAATTCCGATTACACCATTAAATGTTTGCAAACTCAAATTAACGGCATGAGGACGGATTTCAAAAAGGAAATTGAAGCTACAAGTTACAAACAGATGACTGAAATGAGGAATATGATGGCTAGCTTCTTTCAAGCCAATCAACCTTCTACTTCTTATTCTCAACCCTCGGGTTCCGGTTCTCTTCCAAGTAATACGATTCCTAACCCGAAGGGAGAGTTGAATGCTATTGCCACCCGAAGTGGTAAGTCATATGATGGACCCTCGATGCCTACACCCTCTCCGGTGAGGGAAGTAGCACGAGAAACCGAGGTGACAAAGGACAAAGTGCATTCTACAAGCCCACAAAGTACCGCACACGTCCAACCTCCGGTAGTCCAAACTTTCATTCCGGAGCCCGATGTTCCGAAGATTAAGCCTTCAATTCCTTATCCTTCAAGGCTTAATGATCAAAAGGCCCGCGACAAAACTAATCAACAAATAGATAAGCTTATCCAAATCTTTCAAGATACGCACTTAGAGATTAGTTTCGCGGAGGCTCTCCTTCTAATGCCCAAGTTTGGTCCGACGATCAAAAGCTTGTTGAGCAACAAAGAAAAAATTTCCGAGTTGGCTAAAACTTCCTTGAACGAGAATTGTTCGGCGGTTATCCTTAAAAAACTTCCCGAAAAGTTAGGAGACCCCGGAAAGTTCCTCATCCCGTGTAATTTTCAAGGACTAGTTCAATGCTCCGCTTTGGCCGATCTTGGTGCGAGCATTAACTTGATGCCACACTCCATGTGGAAAAAGCTTTCTTTACCCCCACTCACACCTACATGTATGATCCTCGAGCTTGCCGACCGTACAAATTCTCATCCGTTAGGTATAGCCGAGGATGTCTGTGTGAAAGTAGGAAAATTTCATTTCCCCGCTGACTTTGTTGTTGTTGATTTCGATGCCGATCCCCGAGTGCCCCTCATCCTTGGGAGGTCTTTCTTAAAAACTGGTCGTGCATTGATCGATGTTGATGAAGGGGAAATTACTTTGAGGGTAAACAAGGAAGCCGTGACTTTCAATGTTAACCAAGATTTGAAATCTATGCCTACCATTTGTGGTATTGATAATGTTGAAAGCCGTGAAACCAAGGTGACAAAGGACCCGATGCTTCCTACTAATAACGGAAGTACCGAAAACGTCCAACCTTCGGTTATCCAAAATTATTCATCTAGGATCGATCAAAGTCTTTCACGATTTACGGTTAAGAGATCTTTGAGTAAACGTGCTGAGCTTAAAACGATTACCAAGAAACCGGAGACCATAACGGAAGTGGTGGAAAATGCTAGCTCTAAGAGCACACCACTTGTCCCACCTCCGCTTTCGGTTAATCGTATCGATCTTGTTGAACCTTCTTCGAGTGGCAATCCCACTCCTACTTCCGACCTCATTATTTCCGACTCTTCCCCTTCCCTCACTCCGTTTGAGGGAAGTAACTTGAATTTGGAAGAGATCGAAGCTTATTATTTTCCGTCAGGAATTGATGATGATGAATCTGACCCGGAGGGAGACCGTGTTCGTCTTGAACAATTACTTAGTGAAAATGAAGACCCGTTGTCTCCACTCCCTCCGGAAGAAATTGAAATTAAAGAAGTTGAGCTTTTGACCAAAAATCCTTCGAAGTCCGAGCCCGAGGATTCAGCTATTGATTTACTTCTCGAGGAGTTCGCCGATGAACTCGCTCGCCTTGGTCCTCTCCCACCGGGAATTGACAATGAAGTCTTTGACTTTGAAGCCGACTTACGTAAACTTGAGTATTTGTTGTATGGAGATCCGTCACTTGATCCTTCAATTGACAAAAAGGAGTTCTCCGATGAACTCGCTCTCACGGACTCGATTCCATCTAAGAATGAAAATTTGAACGATGATCCTTTGGAAAATTTTGATGATCCATTCTTTCCCGAAAAAGAGAAGAACTTGAAAGTTTCAATTGATGAACTTGTTGATCAAGATGTTCTTCATTCTTTTTTAACCGAGAGTGACTCCCCTTCTCTTGAGGATTTTACCGTGGTTGACACTTTCGATTCATGCCTCTCTGAGGATAAAGTGTTCAAACCCGGTATAATACCTTCCAAGGGAGTTCACTCTAAGAGAACTCAAATTTCTGAAATGGGTACTTTACCCGATGTGATGTTTCAAACTCTTCGACCTAACCATGAACTCCTCTTCTCTATGGAGTTATTTGTGACTAAGACTGTGCTTCTCGATGATCCATCATTCCCTCGTCTTCCCGCTAAACCGCCGGATGATGGATTCATCTTTGGTTTTGAACCCGATACGGGTACTTTGATCTCTAAGGTGGTGGGCAAAGATTTTGAACACTATGTTCTCATGCCTATTATTTTGCCCACCCAACCCACCCGTGTTATCTCATTCGGAAATGAGGATTTCATTTTCGACCCCGGCATCTCCATTTATCATTCTTTTGAGCCGGTTATATCTCATCGGAGTGGAACTTTCAGCACATTCAATGTTTATGCAAACTATTTGAATGAAAGTCCGATGGAGATTTTCTCTTCCACTTGCTCCCCCATGGACCAATGAATACGGGGTCGAGTCAAGCTAGCGACTCGGTTAACAAAAACAGTAGCACTTCATGGGTATCCACCCATGTTTCTGACTTCTTTCTCTTTTCTAACACTAAGTGTGGGGGAGAATTCCCCCACTGTTGTTTGCTTGTTGTGTGTTTGCTCTCTGTTTTCAGGATTCCCATGATCGTGATGATTGACGCGCCTGTTTTCAATCCAGCCGCCCAATATCCGATCTTTTTGCTAACGATTATCTAGGGATATCTTTATAAATCCTTTTGTGAAAAAAGATTTCGCTTCCACACTTGGCTAGTAGTATTACCTTTTTCCGTTCTATAGTTTCGGCTACGGCCGGTACTTTGAATATTGAGGGCAATATTCAATTCTAAGTGTGGGGGGGAATTGAATTCTAGCGAATTTTGATCACATGTGTACCTTCTAGGACCCTAGCACCCCCGTTTTGACCAAAAAAATTTAAAATTTTTATCGTTTTAAGTCAAGTATTTACATTTACAAGAAGTGCTTTGCACAAAAATAAAGCGTTAATGCTTCGGTGTTAATGATAGTTTAGTCTTGATTCGGCTAGAACAAGGGGAATCCCGACTCTGCTAGAGTGTTGATCTAGCTGCTCTCTTAACATTTAGGCTAAGTTTTTACGCGTTGTGCAAACGAAAATGCTAAGCGTTGAATAGTTGGTTCTCTTTAGAGCTTATATAAGTAATCTATGGCTTTTTCTCCCAGAAGCTAACTAATTGGACTTAAATACGTGCTCGTTGTCAAACTTTTGAACATTCAAATTGCCTTGTTACAATAAAAAGTTTTTAAGCAAAATTGATTTAGAGTTCGAGTTCAACTTTTTATTTAAATTTCCGAGAAAGCATACTTTCTTAAAATCTGAATAATGTGAAAAATGAAAGTATCGAAAAATGCTTGAATGATGCAAAAGTTGCAAGTTTAAAGTTCAAAGTCAGAAAAAAAAAAATGTGAAAAAGGTTGAAAAATGAAAAATGAAAAAAAAAAAAAAAGAAAAATATGAGTTGCGTGAATAAAAGCACTATGTTGCTTATGAATAAATGTGCGAAACTTGCTTTTTCTTAAATTTAAATCAGAAGTTGAACTCGTATTCGTCAAAGTTGTCTAAAAGTTTGACGGTAATTTGGAAATCCTTGATTTCAAAGATCCCGAAAGCTCTGATACTATTCTCGAGGGTGAAAACCTAGCCTCCTTAAAAGGACAAGCTGAGAAGAAAGTCGCTACATGGAGTGATCTCACCTTTGAGTCTTGAATTTCTAAATTATCGTCGGTTGTGATCCATTTAGGTTTAGTTTTAACTTAACGGTAGCTTCGTAAATCTTTGGAATCGAATTCCCGCTAATTCCGGTACTATTCTCTGTGAGGTGTCAAAAGCCCGGTCACTTAAAACTTATGTTTTGGGATGTGCCGAGAAGAAAGCCGCTACATGGAAGAGGCCCTTTCGATCCTTAGACGTTCGTCGTTTCCGGGGGGTTAGTACTTTAGTTAAGTGGATAACAACCATAACAAATGTCGATTTTAATGGTCAAACTTTTGAAAAAGAGCACACACACTTAAATTTTATTAATTGCGGGAGTAAAAAGTTAAGTCTCGACTTACATAGATTATTGATATAAGTAGTGTTAGCATTTTACAAAAATGTTTGCACAATAAGTTTAAGCTTGGTTTGAGAGTATCAAAAAGAGTATGACGATTACAATTCCCCGGAGGCACCCATTTTGCGTGAATCCCGTTCCGTGATGCCATGTTTTGATAATCAAGCATGTTATTTATTTACGTTCAAGTTTAAATTTCTAGTAGTGGAATAAAAAGTCGAAACGGGGTATTCTTGGTATTTTTTATCCTTTCATTACTTTATATGATCGGATTGCTAGGGACTAGCAATTGATAGTGTGGGGGATTTGATGAGTGCTTATTCACTCATCATTTTTACCCATCTAAGACCACAAAAACGTCTAAAAACACTGATATATAACCAATTATACTGCAGATATCCTTGGAATGTGTTTTTATGTATTTCAGGTACAAAGGATCGAAAACAGGGCAAAAACAGACATAAATGAGCTCGGATTGGAAAACGTGCTTTGAAGACGGAACCGGAAGATGATTTTCTGCATTTTCAGAGCCCGGGATACACATTTGGGAGTGAGCTTGGGGAATCAGACTAAAAACCTAACCCTAAACCCAAATTTCCATTTTACCTTCACCCGGACCCAAATGACCATTTCACCCGCCACCAAAAAAATCCAAATTCATATTTCATTTCCCTAAACCTTATTTTTATTTAAAACCATTTTTCAAAAACCAATTTTTATTAAAATTATTTTCTCTAAAAAAAAAAAAAAAAAAAATCATTTTATAAAATGAAAACAGAAAATGCAAAATTACTTTTATAAAACCTTTTATAAACTCTTGAACCCCCCTCTTTTATAACCTTTTTGAACCATCTTCTTTCTTTTTCCCAAAGCTGATAAAACCCAAACCCAGAAATAAACTCACCCATTTACCCGCCAAGACAAAACTTGTCTTCTTCCCCACATCTCAACATCAACCCTGATTCCCACGCTCTCAGGCCTTCCCCACACCCACATGGGTCAAGTGCCATGTTGGCAATCCCATAAACCTCCATTGGCTGTGAAGAAGTAACCAAGATCAATGGCTCAGATTAAAGCCTTTGTGCCCAAGATCAATGGAAGGCTGAGATTGAAGCTAAGAAGCACAAGTTGTCCATTTCTCTCATTTGTCTCACAAAAGAAACACAAGCTCAACATTTGAAGACCTAGCTTACTTAGTATAAATAGTAGTGCTTGTAGCCTTTGAAAGGCAGTAGGAAATTTAGTTTTAAAATTAGTTTTAGTTTAAATTTCAGTTGTAATGTTTCTTTTTAGTTAATGAAAAAATCCCTTTTTATCAGTTTCATTTTTTTTCTGCTTATTTGCTTATTGTCATTTATCATTTGGTCTTAAGTTTGATTTTTAGTTTCAAAACAGTTTTACAAAAGAAATTCCAGTTTGCTTTTAAAACTCATTTTTCAAAGTTAAATACCCCATTAAGGGGTGTTTGGCTCAAGTGTATTCGAGGTCTAAAAAAGCTTTTTACCCGTTTTGACTCTTACAGTCAAACATATTTTAAGTCCTTAGTTAGTTTTTTTTTACAAAGCAAATCTGGTTTGACAAGGTTTACAAGTTTTGGATAGCTAAAATCCATCTTTTCTGTCTAAAACTTCTGCACAGAACAGCAGTCCTAACTGCTGTTCCAAGTGCTTTTTCATAGCATCTTTCTTATCAAAAAAGTTTCAAAATTATTTTTTTTTACATCTTCACTTGACCCTTTAGATCTGTTATTAACTTATTTGCACCTAGCATAGCTTTAGGTTAGTCAAAATTGCATTTTAAATCTGCCATTTGTCCAAATTTTCAACTGTTTCAGCAAGCATACTAGCCAAAGTAGGTGTGCTTTTAGATTTTTAATTTGCTTATTATTAGACCTTGTGATCTGAAATTTGGTACGCATAGTATTTAGGTGGTTATCTAGATGATAGTATTTTTTATAATTTTTAGTTACTGCTTATTAGTAGCTTAATCTTGCCCTCAAACAGCCCCCATTTGACTGTTTCTGTCCCATAACAGCAGCCCTATTGCAGCCCATCTTTAGCTTATTTAGGTATTCCCATTAGCTTTTTTTGAACATCTTAGAGCTTATTAGGTCCCTTAGTTTATTTTAGGCCCCTTTACAGCTTATTTAGTGCCCTTGATAGTATTTTGGTCCATAGCTTTAGCTTAGGTAATCCTTTAGATTAACTTAGTTTGTCTTAAAATCCCATAGTGCTTATTCCCATAACTGCTTATTCTGCTTCCCCCCCCCCCTTTTACTTGACTACTTTTTAGTTTTATCTAGCTTATTTTAGATTTAACATAGTACTAAGTTCCATTTTCCAAGTGCTTAATCATTGCTTTTAGCTAAAAAAATCTGCCTAAGGGGTGTTGGTTTAATATTTGTTAACTGTTGTGGTAATAAGCTGTTTACAGCTTATTTTCCAGGTTCTAAAAGTTGAGTTTTTGCAAAAAATACTTGTTTCCATCCCATATTCAAGTTTCAAAAGAAAAATCCAAAAAAAATAAAAATAAAAATAATAATTACAAAAAGGTGCCAAGCAACAAGTTCGAACCTTGGTCTCTTGCTTCACAAACACAACACACCACACATTACCAACTGCCCTTGGGACTTTGACTGGTCGTTTCATGCATTGTTAATCTCTTAACCACATATTCAGTTTTAAGCTTACTAGCTTATTAGGCTTTTTAAGTGCTTATTTCGTAAAGTAGTACCACACTTTTTCATTTTTCCCAAAATCAGTTAGGTTCAAAGTATTTTTAGTAAAATTTTCAGATTTTTCCAAAATCATTTAGTATTTTTTATAATTAAATTAGATTAAATTAGTTTTTAAATCGTAATAAATAATTTAAAAGTCAAAAAAATACCCGGATTTTTCCTAAAATTATTTTTAGTAGTTTAGAACATAGGAAAATTAGTTTCACATCCGTAGGCCTTAAATTGCATTATTTTCACTTTTTGAGGCTCGGGAATAGCTCGGGTTTTCACGTTTTTGCATATTAGCACCATAGAACTTAATTTAGCTTCATTTTATTGTTTCATATGCTTAGTAGTAGTTAATTTATCATTTACATTGTTCCCCTAGCCTTAATTACTTTCCCGTCACTTAATTTAACGTAATCAAAAACACAAAAACCCAAACATCGAGCATTTTAATAACAAACCTAAAAGCGACGTTGTCCATTCACACCTCGTTGGGACACGACCCGGGTATCCTTATCCGGTATCACATATCTCACTCACGGGATTTGATTAACTAACCTTTTTCCAAAGAGGTTTTCGATTCGATTCTCGTGTTTATTTTGATATTGATATTACTATACTATTTCATCCATACACACCACCTTAAGCCCCTATCATAGACCAGATAACGTTATTAGACTAAAAGATTACATAGTATCCAGAGTGTACTAAAACATGTAAAAAGATTAGGTTCATGTACCGCTGTAGGAAGGACAACATCACTAAGTTTGTGAGTGCCCTTTTTGGTAGCTGAGCAGTGTTGGGTAGCTCCAAGTCTCCCTTTGTGGAATTCGCTGACCTCTGTTTGTGCTCGCTGCATATGGTCCATAGTGTGGATATGTAGTTGTAGACGGACCAGGGTGCACACCTTAATAAACAGAAAGAACCTACCCGAGTATCTGCCTTATACATATATGAATACAAACGGGTAGATATCAGACACACTAATCTAAATTTTCAGGGTTATAAAATAGATATACCTTGCACGGCATGTAACTGTGTCATATGTTTTCGATCCCTAGAGACTGTGCTGCCATCGCGGGTGACACGTAGCATTCACGCACCGAAGTTGTCCCACGAATTCCATCAGTATTAGACAACCATTTAAAGAAACGTATATTTTCATGGCCCGTATCTGAATCTTTGTCCAGGACACGCTTACCCCTAGCAATTTCCCTTCGACGGTCGAAATATACATCAGCATTAGTATCTTCCGCTACTAAAGAAAAAAAAAACAAAAAGTAAAAACAAATGAGACAAAGCTCCTCACTTTTTGAAAACAACATACAACAAACAGATATATACATATGTGTGCATTAATCTTGAAAAGGTGCTAGTACCAGGTATCTCGTGTAGACTATATCTCTGGACCACAATATTATGAGACACAGATGCAACATCTCTCAGCGGTTCCACACGCACAACACCACTTTATTAATCTTGAAAAGGTGATAGAGCAGTAACACTGGTACCAGGTATCTCGTGTAGACTATATCTCTGGACCACAATATTATGAGACACAGATGCAACATCTCTCAGCGGTTGTGAATTCCTTATACAATACAATCATACAGATAATTGTACAATACATCTCTGGACCACAATATTAGACTATATCCTTATAGAATACAATCATACAGATAATTGTGAATTCCTACTACTTGATGAATAATCTCTCTCTTCTTTGATTCGTTTTTGTTTTGCATATCCGGCTCTTGATATCCCGTGAAGTATTAATTCTGCTCCTCCTGCTGTCATTATTTCTTTTTAAATATTGTTGTCATTATTTCTTTTTAAATATTGTTGTCATTATTTCTTTTTTCAATCAAAATTTGCATTTTTAATGCTGACACTACAACAAAAAAGACCTGTTAGACAGGTTGTAAACGGTATTTAGACCGGTTGGCTAACCCGTCTAGATGGGGGGAGGTCTAAAAGTTTTTATCATATAGATTGGTTGAAGCACGGGTCTAAAAGGGTTCCCAAACAGCCTTTATAAGCTACAATTTCTATAAGCAATCCCAAAACAATCACTAACGTACTTTCAATAAGCAATCTCAAATATCCCTTATAACAGTTTTAAATAAGTAAAACATTCATTAACCCAATCCTCCCATGTCATAGTTCTCTTTCAGACCCATGTCAATAGCAAATTTTATATTTATACATTCAATTTAATATAATTTGAAACCTATATTAATTGTAGTAAAACTATAATCCAAAGGTTTCCTCGTTTTACCTGTTACGTAACGCACCCCGTATGTTCAAGCAAGATCATCCCTGGGGTCTGGTTCGGTGTAGCCTGTTGCTTTTTCCTCGACCACTACTTCACAAAATGCTCGTGTGTCAACAAAACTATTGAATATATAACTCGGCAGGAGTTTAGAAGTAAACATACCTGAGAAGACTTAAACAACTTCATCGTATGCCCCTGTTTAAAAGCTACAAAATAGATTTATATTGGACCCACAACTCATAACTTCATAAGATGGGATTTAAACACAAATAGAGTAGGACTTAAAAACAGAAGTGATGCTAGCTTCAAAATATAGCAATTTGAGTGCTATCTCAGCCTTCAAAATCAATCATGAATTGAAGTAACCTCACTCAAAACATCTAACATGATGCAAACATATGTAGCATCAGGGTCCACATGTATGTTTGTGAATATAACAGTTCGACAATTTTAAAAAGATGTTCAAAAACCATATGTATAAAAAACTAATGAGATGGGGTAACGCTAATTTGATCTGGTAAACAGAATATGACTGAAATAAGTAAGGTATCATAGACCTTGGCTCCCGCGTTTTTGTGCCCTAATGAATTGAAAGCTATAAATATCTCCACATCAGGTATGCATATAGTGGCTACTTGAATGAATTTTATTAGGGTTTTGAGAAAAATAGGGATTATAAGAAAACATGATACTCCGTATTAGGGTTCTGAGAGAAAAATAAGAAATTGTATTTAGATTATGAGTCAAATAAGGGATTATAGGAAACATGAATTGCAGATTACAATGAATTGTACTTAGATGAGGAGTCAAAATAATTGCAAGAGTTTATATATCAGGGTTTGCGAAATATATTCAGAAAAAACATGTTGCTTCAGTGGTTACCATACATGCTTTTCTTTCAAATAACCATAGTTCGAATCATGTAAGTGTCATTTTTTACAACTTATTTTCGAAAATAATTGCTTATGTGGCATCAAATGTGATGATTGGGCATGTGTTGCTTAGGTGGAAATATGACATGGCATTATGGGATGCCAAGTGGCATTTTATGTGGCATGCCTCCTCTTATATATAATGTATAGATATTACGTCAAGTTTCAATATAAGTTTCTGTAGGACCTTATTTTTCTCAACCTTATCGCACAATAACAACCTTATGCGTATAAACACACGATATAACAAGAAAGATGAAGCAAAGAATGTGGTGACTTGATATGTATATGTCGTGTATTTAGAGAGATAAAGAATAGAAGATGAATCTATATTTCATAAGGAAAACACACACTTACACACTCAAGCACACCCCTCAAATGATTATTTGAGGGGTATTTATACTTAGACTCTATACGCCCTAATGGGCTTGGGCTTGGGCCTCGTGGACTTGGATTGGATTACAAATGATAAAAGGCTAGATTAACTTAACTTCTAACCATTTAGCTTAGCCCAATCTACGAGCCCATTGACTATTCTCATGCGATATCTAACACACGTTACAAAGTTCCTAAACGTGAATGACCATCACTTCTATTAATTATTATCAAGGCTAACAATCTCCCCCTAAGGGGTGGTCATTCAAGAGATGCTCCACTTGATTAGGTCTTTACTTTCCTTGAGCTTGAACTTTGTGTGTCGATATAGAATAGTCTTGATTTTAGTTCCTTCATGCTTTGTGATCAGTAAATGTGGTATTCTGTCGTACGTCAACTTCTTTAGTTAGGTGTCTCCACGTCTTTCTCCACCATTCTCACACTTCTTTTTGACTTTGAGTTTCCAATGATGAAGTTATCGAGTCTTTAAACTTTGAAGATTCTTTGACATTGACGAAGAATCATCTTTAACTTTGTGTTGCCTTTGAATTTGATGAGAACTTCATTTTTGATGTTGTTAGTATGAGCATGTGGAGAATCTGCACGATCTCTTCCTCCCACGAGCATCCATCAGCAGCAGCTTCCCAGGTACAGTCACAAACACCAATTGATCATTGTAATCTTTTCTTAAAGAATTGATTACTACAATTGTTCTACTGATGAATGTCTTGATTCCATTCACCTTGGTCGGGCGAATCAGCCGTCCTAATCCCATAAGAGACAGTTGGCATTACATTAAATAAATTCAAGTAACGACCCTCATCTTCAGGATTCGATTCGTGAAAGAAATCTCCTTAGCGGGATTTCCAGCACTTACAGGTTCGAACGTTGAGGGTGTTAACAGCATATTGTGAAAACACATCTCTAATTCTTACAAAGGCTGTTCCTGAAACTGGAGGCCCTCAAGAAGGCTAACACGACATACCGAAGTACATCTACAGTTCAGGTGAGTCGCTGAAGTACACCGAAGCATCACTTCACGACTGTAGACCATTTGAGACACACTAAGCGTAACCCATAAAGAATTACCGAAGTGACCTGCTGTCAGGGCTGTTTGTTGTTGACCCTGGCAGGAATTTCCATTCAATCACTGAGGATCGCAATTGTGAAACCTCTCATAAATGTTCTGGCATATTGCTAAGATCTGCGTAGGACTCTAGAATGTATCACTTGTGTCCTTATTGATGAACAACAAGCGATTAAATGTCAAGTGTTCCTAAGAGATCTTTTAATGAATTTCGTGGCTCTAGACTCAATTAGTGCATTTTGATTTTCCTAAGCGGAGACTAGGGAGAGGGTCTCCTTCTTCAATACCAACGATCTCTAAGAGAAAGTCGATAGATTATGCAGGGTTCCCAGTGAGAATGAAACAAATCATTTTAAGAGGAATTGAGTAGCTAGAAGGTTTAGTGCAGTGCGTCACTGGGTCCATGACGTCTTTGTCTTCAATACCAGTGTCATCTTAGTTGTGGAAAACTAGAAGGGGGGGTTGAATAGTTTTACCAATTTAAAACTTCATTTTTAAATATTTAGATCGACTTATGTCAATCTATTTGGTTGTTTATGTTGGACGTTGATAGATAGATATATAAACGTGTAATGAAAGATAAAGAGTAAGAAGCACATCACCACGACACAAGTTATTTATAGTGGTTCGGCTACAAGGACACCTTACTTGCCCTACTCCACTCCCCGAGTCACGTACTCGAGAGTTCGTAAGCACTACACCAAATCTCCTTATGGCGGAGAAGCCTTCACAACGTCGCTTAACCTTTTTCCGGTACAAAGCTAAATACCGAGTTCTTTCACACCAAGGCGAACCACACCTAATACAATGTCGCCTACCCTTTATACGGTGCTAGGTTAACCACCAAGTTCTTTCACACCTTAGGAGAACTAATCCTATCACAACGTCGCCTACCCTTTATTAGGTACTAGGCTAAGCACCTAGTTCCACTACTATGGAGGAACTACTACCCTTCACGACACAACACCTAATCTCAAGGAGATCTACTCCTTGTTACAACACCATCAAGGATATCACCATCCTTGTAAATAAACAAATACTTATATGTATAACGATGCACCTCATCGATTATACGACCTAGGCATTCTTCCCAAATGATACTTGATTTGATTCTTCGGCATCCTTCACTAATGCCTTTGACACAACGCTTGGCACCCTTCACTAATGCCTTCGTCTTGACACTTTTAGCGTTTTTCACTAATGCTTTCATCTTGACACTTTCGGCATTCTTCACTAATACCTTCAACCCAACATCTATGGAGAAAGGTAGAACTATCAACAAGAGAACCTTCGTTGTCTTGATGATGACGAAGCATGGCAACTCATGGACTTGAGCTTGCACGTCTTCAAGAAGTGGTGATCTTTCCTTTAAGAGGAACCTAGAAGATCACACAAAAACAAAAGACAAACTACATAGATCACTTGGATCTGAGGTTAGAGGGTTAGAATACTAGGGGTAAGTATGTGTGTGAAGTGATGAATAGAAAGGAAGAAATGGCTCTCTATTTATAGAGAAAATTCTCTACTGTTTCCCCGGATCCCACGGATCCCTTCCACTTGGGATCCGGCTAGCACAAAGCCAGGGATCCGTGGAACGCTCCTCTTTACCCATGGGTATTTTTGGTTATGGGTCATGGGTCATGGGTTATGAGTTGATCCATGGTTTTCTTTCTAGATACAATGAACTTGGTTAAGTGGTATATATAAAACCATGAGTTATGGGTCAATACCATTTGCTAGTTTTTACCCATTTAGTATATACTTGTTTTTACCCATTTTAGTATACTTAGTTTAAGTATATGCTAACCCAATATGTAAACACTAGTTGTTGTACATATGTATTTAAATCATAAAATCACTTATACTTGTTTTAGTGTTTTATGTGAAAATGTAAGTGTGTTAGGAAACTATTAACTCAAACTATTTACGTATTCTATTTGTTTCGTTAAAATGATTTTACGTTTGTTATCGACAAAACATTAGAAGATCGTAAAATATAGATAAACGTTTTAACGGCTTATTTGTATTAACAATCTCCCCCTTTTTGTTGATGACAAAACATAAAATTATTTTAAGGAAAAGCTAAAATTCGTAGAAGTTTGAATTTGTAGTTTTTAATTTCTTCTCCCCCTTTTTGTCGAAACAAAAAGTGTTAAATGTAAAGAGAGCAAGTGACGGGAATGGTACTCGTCTTAACTCCCCCTTGACGAGTCCATCCCTTTGAAAGGGCGTCAAGGACATGACGTAAGATAAACTAATTGTGTTTGCAATTATGTTTGCAAATGGTTCGTCTAAGTGACGAAAACGTGCTCCCCCTTGAAGATTGCAAAGATGCAATGGGTTATCATGAAGTGTAATCCAAAATTGGATTAAGTTGCAAATGATTTTGCAATGTCGTTTGACACAAAGCTCCCCCTAGCTTTATGGTGTCAAAATCTTCATGTGTTATTTTGAAAATCTACAAAGTAAAAGGTTAGAAAAACAAGAGTATAGTGCATAATTTACTGCAAGTAAAATTCAAGTTAGTAGAAATTTGTGCTAATATATGTGTGCAACAACGAGCACAACGCACAGAATAATCAAAACATAAAAATGTTCATTCAATAAAACAAGAGATAACCAAACAAATCTCTAAGACTAAGAGAATGAACTAGCCATACAAGAACTACTAATGCTAATGAGTTACCCAAATTCAAGGTTCAACTAAGACTTAATGATGATCAAGGATGAGAAAGGTTTCCTAAACGTTCTAAGTTTGAGCTTTTCACTATGACGCTCATTGTAGTTTAGGCTTGTTAACCTCTTCGAAACGTTCGAGGAGGTGATAAAACATGAAACGTTGCACTTCACGTAGTTCATGTATCAACCTTTCAACATGTTTACAATGATAGCAATCCTTGTCATGGTTTTGAATTTGTAATGGAAGTTCAAGTAAAATGGGTTGAGTATCTTCAAATGAAGGAGGAATTGGTGGAGGCTTATTAAGTGACGGCTCTACAATGTTTGAGGGTGAAGGTAAAGAAGCATCAACTTCCATTTGGTCGGGTGGTTGCCTTTGATGTCTTCTCATAATCCAAAATGGACTATTGGGAGGGATGATAGAGTTAACTATTGGAGCAAGTGTTGATTCAACACTTTGATTTTGTTGCTCAATCTTTTCAAGTGAATTTGTTGGTAGTGGTGAAAGATGAGATGGCCAAGAAGGTAACTCTTCTACATTGAGAGAGTGTGGAGATGATTGTGAGGTGGCTCTAGGCACGAATGATGTTGGTTGAGTTGTGGAGGGTATGTTTGATATAGTAGAGTTTGGTGATGAAATCCTAGTGGGAACACTCTTCTTGGGGATTAGTTTGATTGGTTTCCTTGGTGTAGGGGAAATCCTAGCATTGGTGGACTTAACCGGAGATGATTCGGTTGATGAAACTTCGTGTATGATTCTAGCAAGTTTCTTGGGTGGTTCTTGAGTGGATGAGTTAGCACTAGGAGCTTTTGTCATGATGAAAAGACTAAGGGAGATGGTTGCAATTGCTGATAATTTTGTTTGTGTTTGATGACTAATATGGCTTATAAAGGGAAGAACTTGGCAATTGCATTTAAGACTTAATCCACTAAAGTTCTTGGAAATGTGATGATTAATATGCACAAAGTTGAGGTTCAGAGTTTCACTGATCTAGGAACTCATTTAAGATGAGATGGAGTGTTTGAGTTAGGAAGATGAGTTGAAATGATTGTTTTAGCAATGTTTGACACAGACTGTCACCCGGATCCCACGGTTCCCTCCTTGGAGGGATCCGGCTAAGCTATTCCTAGGGATCCGGCTCTCAGCAGTTATGACAGATTTGAAATGAGGTTTCTAGGAGCTAAAGCCTATCTTATTTTGAGTGTTTCAGTTCTCCTAAGTATCTTAGGATGAGAGGATACTTGAATGATCAAAGGTAATAAGTGTTATAGCAAATGATTGTTTCTTATTGAAAGGAGATGGGACAAGATGACTACCAATGAATGTCCAAGGATAACACTAAGAGTTTTGTGGTGTTAAGTCATAATAAATGATCCTAGTGATCAGATTTAAGCATGAGGTAAAATTTAAAAAAATCTTAAAAAATCACAAGAATTGAAAAAGCTAATTTTTGTATCACATTGAGACAAAAATGGTTGGAAACAATTTCCTAAAATTGTTTAATTTGTCCACTTAAGTGTTTTGAAAGATGAGAAACATTTTGTGGGTTATTGAGGCGGAAATGTGGTGAGCTTTGATGTGTTGATAAATCAAGAGGCATTTTGACTAAGATTTTAAGTAAGCCTTTAGTGAGTCTAAGCCTTTCTCATCCTTGAAAAGGTTCTAGTTGGATTCTAAAAACATATGCTTAGCTAATGAGATGTTATCTAGAAAGTTATCTTGATGCAAGAGATGCTGAATTGCTGATCTGATGTCACGGATCCCACGGTTCCCTCAAGGAAGGGATCCGGCTAGGCTAATCCTTGGGATCCGGCATCTGCAGATCAGAATCTACACAGAAATGATGTGCAGATTTTGCACACTAATAAATCAACAAGTAAAGCACTAGGAACAAGCATGTCATCACAAAACACCACTTATAAAAGTATGATAAAGAAACAATATCCAAATATCCATAAACCAAAAGAACTAACACGTAATCATCCAAACATAAAATAAACGAAATAAGCAAAATCCTATTGTCTCTTTCGTCAATCCTTTCTTTTCCTTTTTGACGGCTTAGTGAGGTTGTAAGCGAGGTTTTGAATCATGCCCCTTAATTGTTTAAATTCCGCGGTCTCGTTTGGAATGGTTGGAAGTTGTCCGTGGTATTCAAGGATTTCTAATTTGATGTTGGCTACGGGGTCGACATCTTCCTCATCTTCATCTTCTTCTTCACCGGCCGAAGAGTCCGAGAGAGCTTCAGGTTTCTCTCCATTAACCATGAACCGTTTAGAGCATTGTTTGATAAGAGGTACCATGACGTGATTGGAAAGGTAATGATCATCGTTAATAAGAGATGGTTGCAATGTACCAACATACTTACAAAGTCTTGTTAGGAGCATACCATATGGAAGTACCATGTTGGAAGCTTTGAATACCCCAACCATTCTCCTTACCATGTAATAGGCAAGATTAAATGGCCTTTGGTGGGTAAGACAATAGATCATTTGCATAAGACATGCATTTGGATGATCTTTGTTTCCAACTAGGCTAATGACATTTTCCCTAAGGATTTCTTCCCATTTTCTAAACATGGGATGCATTTCGAAAAGTTCCATTTGAAAGGGATCACGGTGAATAAGCTTTTTGTTACGGTCGTAACGAGATTGGTCGGTCCTAACTTTGAAGATAGTATCTCTAATGGTTTCGGGATCGTCGAGAGGAGTGTTATAGAGAGGCTTAGGATCAAGTGCATGGTTTTGAGCGTTAATTGCCCAATCTTGAGAGTACATACAAATTCCTTCACAAGAAATGCGAAGAATTTGAGCAAAGGTGTTGAGAGGAAAAATAAAGTTTTGTTTGTTGATGATGAAGGCGATTGAGATGCTATTGTTGGAATCACTCCTAAACAGTATTTCAAGCATTTATATTTCATATGTAATAGGTAGCTTTATTATGGCCTTTATGTTTGTTTAAGGTCCAGCTTATGTAGAAGGCCCATAAGCTGAGGCCCAAGCCCAATAAGGAATAGGGAAGGAGATGGAGTGTTGCCCTAGCTCCTTGCCTATATAAACTATTGTAAACCCTCATTTGAGGGTTGGTTGTTCAAGTTATTCTCTCATTCACTCTTTTGCATAACCGTTTCATATTATACGCATGTGTGTGTGTTTAGCTTGTTCATCCGCCTTCATCTCTTTCTCTATAAGCTTGTGTTGTAAAACTAGTGACCTAACAGTGGTATCAATCGCCAAATAGTTGGGTGTACACTTTGTTTTTTCGAAGTTTTGGTTTTGGGTCTTACGCGTAAAGATAACACAATCTTTGGTTCGCTTAAAAACTGATTTTTTACACTTTTGAATCCAAGATTCTTGTACTTTCAACGTTATTAGGTGTTAAACTATTGGTTTTTGGCAAAAAGTTTGGAACTTTACGTGTTTTTCCTTGTTTTTTAAGCTTGTTTTTGTACGCAAGTGTTATCCTACGCGTAACTGTTTTAAGTGCTTTGGATCATCAAGTTTCACACTTTTGTGTTATTTTGGTGTTATTGAAGCTATTTCATCACACAAAAACTGGTTTAGAAACATCTTTGGACAAAATCATTCTTACGAGTAGAATTACGCGTATCAAAACCCTAGTTTTACGAGTAGTTCTACGCGTAACTTTGTTCCTGGCTTGATCTTCATTTTCCTGGTTTATTCCGTGTTTTCTTACTTGGATAAGTCTGAAAATACGTCGACTTTGGATATCTTGTGCACTGTGAAGTGTAAAAGATCACTTGGGATAAAACCCTAATCTTACGCTTAAGCATAAAGCTTACGCGTAGAAAATCTTACGCTTAAGATTCATCTTACGCGTAGACCTAGTCCTACGCATAAGGTAATCCTACGCCTAACTTTCTACGCCTAACTTACTGTTTACGCATAACTTTAGTCTTTTCTCCTGCTTACGCGTAAGCTAAATCCTACGCGTAACTATTCTTGATTACGCGTAACTTTTGGTGTTTTTACGCATAAGTGCTACTTGGTTCTTGTCATTTCTACGCCTAAGGATACTTCATTAACAAAGGTTCATTCGACTACAAAGATCCATTCTTACTACACAAGTTTATCATCATGTCTCAACCTCCATACTCTAACTACTTCCCTCACACTTATAATCATCAACAACAACAACAATTAACTCCACAACATCAACAATGGAATCAACAACAAGCAATTTATCAGCAACAATTTAATCAGCAACATACTCCACAACTTGATGCAATTCCACAACCACAAATGGTTCAACCACCACCAAACCTTCAAGCTCTACCCTACACAAACGACTTCAATCAACATCCATCACGAAGCACTATGAAGGAACCCACTTGGTTTGCAAAGATGTGTGAAGCTTTAAGCAGCCAACAATCAATTCATGAAGCTGGATCACTTGATAGACCTCCAATGCTCACTCCAGGAAACTAAGATCAATGGGTGATAAGGTTCTTTAGGTTCTGTGATCTGAAGAAGCCACATGGAAAGTTCTTAAAGAAGGTTATCTTGGAAGGTCCATTTGAGATGCCTACCGTCATTGTACCCGGAGATCCAACTGCTGTTCCACCAAGAGATGAACAAACCAACATTGCTACTGTTGCAGATTTAAATCCTACAGAACTTCTACACTATGAAGCTGATGAACTTGCAATGGAATACATCCTATTAGGATTACCAAACCCAATTCTTCGTAGTGTTGATGCTCAAAAGACTGCACAAAAGATGTGGGATCATATTCGTCTTCTTATGGAAGGATCTGTACTCAATCAGGAGGATTTGGAATCCAAAATTTA